>JANAVB010021000.1:0-367500 GCA_029216955.1 Iris pallida
TTAGCACGGTGTTCATCTGATAACCGTAGGGTTAAAGAAAAGAAATATTTGAGGGAGAGAGAAATTCCTTTTCTCCTGCAAAGAATTACTGTTATATGTAGTTAGTAACTTGAATAAGAAGAGAATAATAAAAGCTTAATAAAAAGTGTATCATGAATACGAAAAACAATCATCTTTAGAAAAAAGAGATATATCCATTAAATGAACACTTAAGATGAAACAATCAAAAGATATTTCAATTTAACATATAAATAAAAATATGATGAATAATCGTAGAAGAGGACATAAGTTGATCTATGCAATAGTATCTCACAATAGACAAGATAGATTAACATATGTTACCTTTTTGTGAAAATATAAAAAGATAATATTGTCCATCAAAATGAAAGTCCAAATCTAAAGATGAAATCCATATCTCTTTGCTTAAATTAAGATTAATCCAAGATTATAGAACATTTTAGAGAATATAAAATATTATGACGATATAAGTGTATCCACGAATCGAAAGATCTCAACAACAACAAAATTAAATCATTTGTAGCTATAAGCATAAGATGTATCAATTACATGTATCCTTATATATGCTACAAAATTATTGGGTAACAATAAAATATAAAACATTTATAAATTAAAATGTAGGACCTAGATATGCTGATGTATTCTGGAATCAAGGAAACCGGGTTCAATGCCCTGGATCCAGAACTAGACAATAGTTGCAAGTATACCTTAATAAATCTTAAGTCTATAACACTACCAAAATATGTCCATTTAGCAACGGCCACATCCGTCGCCCATCCGTCGGGAATTTGTATTAGCGACCGATCACTGACGGATCTTGACCAAAATAATCTGTCGCAATCAGCTCGTCGCTAATAATGATCCGTCGCTAAGTAGTCGTCAAGCGACAGAATAGCGACGGCTTTTCGACTTCACAATACGAAGCATTAGCGACGACTTTTCGACGGTCTTTCGTCCATTTCAAGTATTAAATACTGAACTGTGTAGACACTAGCGACGTAATGGTCCGTCGGTAAACCGTTGTAATAGCGTATCAGAGTGTATCGTTCCGTCGCTATTCCGTCGATCGCCGTCGCTAACAAAGGATGGAGTAGCGACGAAATACTGACGGATTATCCGTCGACCATGTTCTGGAAATGCTTGGCATTTCCAGAACCATGGCGACGGATGAGTTGTCGCCATTGCGTCGCTCATCCGTCAACGAAGTGACGGACTAGTGACGGATAATCCGTCGCCATAGTTCTGGAAATGTGATGCATTTCCAGAACCTTGGCGACGGATGTGCCGCCGCTATTCCGTCGTACTATGTATTTCCAGGACCTTGGCGACGGATTATCCGACGCGAACTCGTCGACCACCCGTCGCTAACTAGAAATACTTTCAAATCACCAGGTAGCGACGGATATTCCGTCGAAAGGTAGTCGAAAACTGGAAATATCCGTCGCTAAGCGGTCACTAGTCCGTCGCTAACTGAGATTTTTTTGAAAAAAAAATGCAGAGCTTTCCCTGTTCACACAAATATGCATAAACCAAACAATCACATAGACCAACAATCAGAAAAATGCACACCAATTATCCAACAATCACATAGACGAAATATATAATGCACACCAATATAAAATTATCACAAATATTCTAAAATTCCCATAAATATTCCAACATTCCCACAATATTCCAACATTCCCATAAATATTCCAAATTTTCTTAATTAAAATAGTTTAAGGAGGAGGAGGAGGAGGAGTTCGATTGCCCGGTGGTGGTAATCCCTACTGCGACCGACGAATATACTGCTCAGTAGGTACGGCGGCAAGTCATCGTAGACACTACTCGGAAGTCGACGTAGCTGCTATAGCGACATAAGATCAAGGAGTGCCGTCACAGTCGGAGTCGGTACCAGAAGGGCAGCAGGGTTGAAAGAAAGATGACCCACGGAAGAAGGACCGACACCAGCACCAGCAGAAGATGGACCGACACCAGCACCATCAGAAGACGGATCGACACCAGCAGCAGACGGACCGGCAGCAGCAGACGGAGGCAGAATGTACGAGGCAATTTGCTCTCGCAAGGATGACCACTCGTGCAGCTGCGTAAGCTGCGACCTAACATCGTCTGTCGGGGCCGCAGGAGGAGGCGGTGTCGGTGGAAATTTTGAGTCGCCATGTACAACGGCCCTAGGGAGCCGACTCCGTACAGGAGCCTTTCTTAAAGCCGCCGACGGTATCTACAACAAGTCATTATGAGCGGCCAAAGAAGAGGGCATCCGGGCGGGCATCGTTTCATCGACATCCTCGGTGTCAGTTAACTGAGCCCGACTGAGGGCCTACAATACACAGCCTATCAAATAAATGTGTTTATATTATAAGATTTACCTAAGTTGTAATCAAAATCCTATGTTTCACTAAGTTAAGTGTGAATCCTAAGTTTACCTAAGTTATAGTCTGAATAGTTTTAATTCTAGCGTAAATCTCATAAACATAAGTACTTACATCAGTCTCCTTGGCCCTCTCGTCGACGAAGCTCCCGTCCTTCCGTCTTTTGTGCGTATGATAGAACACGTCGTGCATGGTGACCGATTCTGGCGCCCTTCCCTCCTTCACCGCCCGTTGGGCCTGCATACAAAATTTCCGTAGAACTTAATTAACTCCGTATATTAATAATACCAAATTCGATAGAAATGAATTTATGGTATCTCACCAGATCTGCAAGCGTCGCTGCGTGGGGCCTTGATCACCAGTATGAAGCCCCGTGGCCTATCGGTTCGCCTTCGCCTTCTCCGATTTCTCCTTGTAAGCAGGAGTATTCATCATATCTAAGAGTCCTCATAATACTCCTGCCGGATCCAATTCGGCCTCGTATGCCCCATTTTCAGGTCATGAATCATATCCCGTATCTTCTTCGAGACAGCGCTTCTGTAGGTCCGGATCGCGTCCTCGCGATGGGGGGCCACCAGTACGTCGTCTAACATACAAATTCAATTATCACATAATTTAAAAATGGTTGATTAAAGAGTAACTAATAATTAACCAGAAGATATAGATATATACCTCAACTCGTCGAGCCAGACGTACTTCAAGTTTGGGGGCACCGACGAAAAGTTGAGGTAGGCACCATGGAAGTTAGCCCTGATAATTTCTCTAAGAGCCCTGGCAACATTAAACAAAAAAACCTACAACGAAGAAACGACTGGATTATTAACTTGAATAAATGAAAGAAATTTAATAAATTATCTTAAATTTACTTCGAAGTCCCCGCGGGCCATAGCTCTCGTCGGAACTCGCCTCTCGGCCTCTCTGGTACCGTCGGAGGATCCGCGGGTCCGTGCATGTACTCCCAGTAACCGGATGGAACCGAGTATGGGGGTACTCCGGGGCCTACTGTGCAGTAACTGGGGGATCCACTGGTGGATCCGCTGGTGGGTCCGCTGGTGGGTCCGATAGCGGAACGGATCCGCTAGCAGATCCAGACTCATGCCTCGATGAAGTAGTCGATCGACCAGGATGCATCTGTGCCCGGGGTACTCTCCGGGTCGGGCTCGCTGGATGGGGTCACATCCCGGAAGATTGAATACAACCACGACCACCTGTACCACTACGACCACGACCACGACCAACCACCGCCAGCACCAGCACCACGACCACCACCAGCACCACGACCACGGCCAGCCATCATGACCTGTAAATAGAACACATAAACATAATTAACAATATAAAAGTGTAAATGAATATAAATTCTAAACTAAAATATACATACCACCAGTAGGGAGACGAGTGCCGCCGCGACGAAAAAGACTAGGAGTGCCATCTGCAATAAGTAAATAATCGAACGAAAAAAATAGTAATTCACGTAATTGGAAGTATTTTTAATATACAACAATATTTAACCTAATCATCGTCTTCGTTCTCATCCTCGGCCTCGTCTTCATCATCATCTCCTTTCATCCTCATCCTCATCCTTATCTTCATCGTCGATTTCATCTGTATCCGCATCCCCATAAATTTGTCTTCTTTTCTCTCTTCTTCTTCTCTTCTTCTTCTTCTTCTTCTTCTTTTTCTTCTTTTGCCTCAATATTTGGGAAAGACGCCTCTTTCTCGCCTGGTTGACAGCTAAGTCTTGTGTATCAACCTCTTCCTCTCCTCTATTTTCTCAATAATATCTTCAACATCCATTGTATCAGTGTTGTCCCAAGTATTGGGATTTTTGATCTGGTCCTCTTGGTATGCTGGGTCTCCAACGTTGAATATATTTCTAGATTTAATCTTGCATACTGCCCACCAGTCAAATCGATCTCTACGACGTCTTGGGTAGCTTGTATAGTAGACTTGAACAGCCTGATTTGCTATCGCAAATGTATCGGACCGTCTATACCTCCTGCGATGATTTATATCGACAAATCTAAATTGTTTATCGATTCTCCAACCGATATTTGGTGTCATATCGAACCACTCACATTTGAACATACAATATGCATATCATATGGGCCAGTATATTGTAAATCTACAATATCCGAAGCACTCCATAATAGTCAAAGTCGGTTCGTCGTCATAGATGGTGCCTCTTATGCAAACACTGGAATCCTTGGTACTGATGCCGTCATTGATAAATTCGATATTTATAGCATTCTGAGTTGCCTTAAACCTGAAGCCATTAACGACATAGCCTGGCCAAGTCTTTGTTTGCCTCTTCGGTCCCAATGCCAGATAACGAACACTCTATTAGTGAGTGTTATTTAGGCAATAAAACCTGTAAATAAATATTTATAATTTAAATGTTTTAGATATATATTTCTAATCTCAGTTACTTACGTATTTTATAAGAATATATAAAATCAACCTCAATTATAATCTCAGTTACTTACGAATTTGCGAAACCATGACGGAAATGTACAATCAACCTCTCTTTGAAGTCCCTCATCGGTAATATCGGGTGTCTCATTTTGACTTCATCTCTAAATACACTATTAGAGAAAATAAGAATATATAAGTGTAGTCACTTACTTCATCAAATTCGAGATTATAACGAGTGCAAGTGTACTGATTTACTTCTCCAAATCTCTCACTTCTTGTATGTCACAGTTTAACAAGACATATCGGTGAGCGGCATCATACTCGTCGTCAGTCAACCACCGTTTTTTACTAGCCCCAACAGGCTTGCCCCTTACATTGAATATTCCTCCATCCTCAACGTCCTCGTCATTTTTTGAGGTCTATTTCGATTTGTCTTAACATGAGTATCGAAATAAATGGAGCAGAAGTTTGACACCTCTTCGATAAGATATGCTTCGCATATCGAAGCCTCTATATGAGCCTTGTTGCCAACTTTCTTCTTTAGATGGTGTAGGTATCTAGAGAGACAAATTATCTTGAGAATTAAGAAAGAATTTTAAAACCTACTGAAATTCAACTTAAATTATATCGATTTTTATGTACCTTTCAAATGGGTACATCCATCGATAATAAACAGATGTACCGACACGGCTTCGTATGCTAGATGAATCGGTAGATGCTCCATGCTGTCGAAGAAGCCAGGAGGAAATATTTTCTCCAACATGCAAATTATTAAGATAATCTTCTCATCAAGTTCAACCATGTGTTGCACAGTCAACTTAGTTGAACAAATATCCCTAAAGAATATTGATAGTTCGGCCAACGGAACCCATACAGCAGAAGGCAACAACTCTTTCAAAGCAATGGGCAGTAATCTTTCCATAAACACGTGGCAGTCATGACTCTTCATTCCCGTTAGCTTGCGTTCATTGAGATCAACGCATCTAGACAAATTGACACATAGCCGTCGGAAATCTTAAAGTAGATACCCACTTGCAGATTATTAATCTATCTTCCTTGCTCAATGTGTATTATGCTATCGGCTTAGTCATTTGTCCACCAGCTCCCCTTTGTATTAAGTTCAGATAAGGACGCTTGCATATCTCGCAATGTCTTGTCGTGCTTTTGGATTGTCCTTCGTCTTTCCTTTAATATCCATGACGGTATTGAAGACATTATCGAACACATTTTTTTCGATATGCATAACATCAAGATTATGCCTTATAAGATTATCTTTCCAATAAGGCAAGTCCCAGAAGATACTCTGTTTGGTCCAGTTATGGGTTTGTCCGAACCCATCGACACGATTGTTCGATGGATCTTCCATTACAGTAGGCAAGTCCTTTAAATCTTCCCAAATATCGTATCCCGATAATCTGGCAGGCGGATGAGAAAATTCTTATTTTCCAGCTCTGAACGCGTCCTTGTTCTTTCTCCAAGGATGACTCACGGGCAGAAATTGACGATGACAATCAAAGAAAAAGTTTTTCCTCCATGCTTAAGGCGGAACGCCTTTCTATTTTGTATGCATATGGTGGCCGTGAGTACTCCATCCCGACAGTATACCGTATGCAGAAAATCATTAATTGTCTACATCAGTGAAGCTCTCATCTGAAAGTTCTATTTCCTGGAAATATCATAGGTCGTGACGTCGATCTCCCACAGCTGTTTCAGCTCATCCACCAACGGCTGTAAATATATATCGATATTCTTCGTCGGATTTTTGGGACCGGTATGATAGCTGTCAAGAACATATAAGGAGTCTTCATACACATCCATGGTGGCAGATTAAGGGGTGGATGACCGGCCAGCAGGAGTATTGAGATCCCGACTGCCCGAAAGGGGCGAAGCCATCAGAACGTAGCCCCATGCGTACATTTCTAGGCTCTGCAGCAAAATCTGGATGGCGAAAATCAAAATATTTCTGCCTCTCCATCCGAAGGATGTGACAATTCTCCATCGTCCTTTGTGTTCTTCGTTGTGCCACGTCATGTGTTCTGCTGTATTCTGAGACATATACATCCTCTGCAAGCGCTTCGTGATCGACAAGTAATACATATACTTATAAGGACGTCGTTTTCTAGTTGTCTTTCCTTTTCCCCTGACTGGCTTGTAACGATCCGTATTACAGAAGCTGCAACTTTTATATCTTCGTTCTCTTGTAGTACAACATGCATCCGTTGCGACAACAATCTATCTTGTCGTACCCCAGTCCCAGTTGTCGGACCATCATCTTCGACTTGTAGAAGTTTTTTGGAAGCTCTTTTGATTCCTTCGGTAACACCTTCTTCATTAGTTGTGTAATCCGATCATAGCAAGTTTGTGGCAAGTTAAAATGGACTTTATGTTCAACAAACCGCATCGTCACTGACAGTACGAAATATGGCACACAACCAGGATATAAAGAAGTTTCAGCATCCTGAAACATATCATAGAACTCCTTCGTCTTGGGATTAGGATCCTCCGGATCAAAATTAGGCCCTGTCGCGTCGTACACCATATCTCGTGCAAGGTTCTGCACGTCTCCATAATCAACAGAGCATTCGTCGTCATCGACGACAAAATCCGTTGCAGATTATCATCAAAAGCATAAGTAGCAGCATTCGTAACCTGTCTTTCTGAATATAGTTCACCTTGCGATGGCCACAGGCGTAATCACGTACGAAAACCTTACGGGTCAAATGATCTCTTACACTCACCACTTCTTCGTAACGTCTATTATGACAATTATGACATGGACACATGATTTTGTTACCGTCTATAAACTGAGCTTTGCTCATGGCATACTTAAGAAACACTTCTACGCCTGCTTGAAAATCGTCACTCACACCTATTCTGCTCTCCTGTTGTCGTTTGTACATCCATGTACAATCAACGAAATAACGATCCATACAGATTGGATGAAAATCTGTATAGTAAGACAAACTAAACAGAATTAGTATATAATCATGTAACTGGTGGATCGCTGGTATTCTAGCTCGAGAAGAGAAAAATCTAAGTACAGTTGTTACTAATAGTTCGATACCGATAGTTCGATACCGATACCAATAGTTCGATACCGATACCGATAGTGTGATACCGATACTGATAGTCCGATACCGATAGTGCGATACTGATACCGATAGTGCGATACCGATAGTTCGATACCGATACCGATAGTCCGATAGTCTGATAGTCCACTACGATACGATAGTTCGATACCGATATCGATAGTCCGATAGTTCGATACCGATACCGATACCGATAGTCGATACCGATTCTTCGATAGTCCACTAAGTCGAAATGATTCCTCTTAAGCGTCGAGCATGTTATATACGGTTCAACTTGACGAGTCAGTAAATATTTTTGTGGTGTTGTATGCTTGCAGCAGCAAATCAAGTTTTAGAGTCATTATAGGTCAATTAATCAAACTGAGTCAATCTATCTACTTCTAAATTGCAAGAGTCCACTTCTAGGATATGGGAGCTATATCCTAAATATCTAGGCTAAAATTGACTTGGTTAGGATACTAGAGTGTCCTCACTATCTAGCAAGCACTCTTAGTCTAGTTACACTAGCATTACCTATTTCCTACCATGCCTACACTCACACATTACACCCCAAGCCGTCCTGCATGCTAATAGGCATGGTAGGCCTGCCTTCATTCCTCACTCTCTAAAGCACACATACACATATGTATATCACAGTTAGATGTATAGATATATACATCTATATAGAAGCACACAACTGATACACTCTAAGGGTCGGTTTTCCAGGAAAAACTTCACTTATTCAGTGACTTTGGTGAAGCGAATGTCCCAAGGATATTCTTAACAAAGAAGGCAGATGAAGAACTCGCACTGTCCTAATTGACACAGTGAATATATACACCATGAACCCAAACTCCATATTCACATTTACTAATCCAAACACCACCAAACTAATGGATAACACCCAATATGGATAACACATTATTTAGCCACTATATAAACTCAGATGAATTTGAGAAGCAAAGCCCACCGCCGCCCCCGACCAAAGCCCGCCCCCCAAGCCCGTCGCCCAGCCCCCGACGCCTCCACCCCAAGCCCGCCGTCCAGCCCCGACCAAAGCCCGCCGTCCAGCCCTCCGACCAAAGCCCATCCCCCGACGCCCCCGCCCCAAGCCCGTCGCCCCCCGCAGCCCCGCCACCCACAACCCCCGTCCACCGCCGCCCCCCGCCGCCCAGCCCCCGATGCCTCCCCCAAGCCCGCCGCCCCGCTGCCCCTACGACACCGCGAGAGAGAGAGAGAGAGAAGAGAGAGAGAGAGAGGGGATTACCTTCGGAAGAGAGAAGAGGACGTCGACGCCGATTACCGAAGCCGTGGGAGAGAGAGAGAGAGAGAGAGAGAGAAAAGAGTAATTTGGGGGGAATATGAAAAGTTCCCCACGTCGTTTCAATTTAAGTCTGGAACGTATATTTAGCGACGGACTAGCGACGGATTTCTATCCGTCGCCCGTTAGTCGCTCTTTTTGATGCTTGCCGACGGAATATCCGTCGCTACGTAGTCGAAGAATTGTCCCGCCAATTCTCCCATAATTCCTGCCAAATAATCGACTGCATAGCGACGGCTGAATATCCGTCGCTATATCTACGACGCCCTAGCGACGGATGAGCGACCTTTTCTCCCCCTAAAAATAAAATAAAAAATGTAACGGCTTGTCGTCGGTACTCCGTCGGCTAGTTGCCACAAAGCCGTCGCTATCGTCGACGGACAATATCCCGCTAATGTTCCGTCTAATTTATTGTATTTTGGTAGTGTAAAGTATTGATCACTTTGGGTTAGCTGTAAGGGCTGGTTCTCAGCTAGCGGTAGTCCGAAGACTAGTACACCGTGTCGCTTCAGGCATTTATACCTGTATGATAAAAGGACCCTTTCGACTTGTACCCAAAATGATCTCTACTTTTAAGAACTTAAATTTAAAAGAATATATGCAATATCATCAAACACCATCGAAATTCAAAATCGCTAACTATAAAAGAAGTAAATACCCAAAGAATAAATAATGAATGATCATCAAGATTAAGAAAAAAACTAGTTTTTAAAAAGTTTTCATAGTGCACTATAGAGATAAATATATAGTATAAGTGTGCACTAATAAACATATCAAGATAACGCAAAAAAATATGGCTCGTAAATAAATATCCATATATATGTAGTCATATGCAAGATAAACATCTTCCCTCAAAATCGCAATTGAAGGGATAAAACAACGATGTATCAAATAAGAGCTAGTAGCAAGCTATTAAACATGCAAGATTCTAGAAATTTGGCCATTTAGAATGAATCGTTTAGCATGTTACCAAAGTGGTTCTAGTGACCAAACTTATGTTGGTGCAATTGTTTAAAAGATGACCTTTGTAGCTTTGCAATCACCAACATATTCCATGGTTCTATTTGATACGAGAAGCTTCACCTACATCAAGAGACGAAGACTTGGTATCCAAAACTTGGATCCAAATTTATTAGCTTTTGGAACCCATTTACACAAGTTCATATCAACTAGCTTTCTAATCTGACAATGATTAGAAATGTGTCCATTCATACCGCAATAATAATAAAAGTATTAACATTATTCTATGTGCAGAAGTATGAGAACGTGTAGTAGTGTGATATGATGTATGTGGATACTTGTAATAGAAGGCATGGTTACATAAAGCTTTAGCTTTGCTTGCTTCCTTTTAAAAGATCTGTCGTGTGTGACTTTGTGATGTGTCACGTGTCTTGTGTTGGATTGAGTCATAGGTTGTACTACCTACTTTCCCAGTCTAATCTCTAACTTTTTAGAGTTAGCATATATCTCATCATATTTAGCAGAAAGAGCATCAATTCTATATGAAGCAATAGAATACTTCATCTTTTTTTATTCTAATTCCTCCTTAAGTTTAGCATTTTCTTGACTTCTTTTCTCGATGCATTCAAGTGCCTAATGTAATCTAAACTCAAGTGTGAAAATCTCAGTAGAATTATCAGAAGTAGAAGTGTTTCTAGCACCATTCAATAAGTAAGTAAGTCTTTCATTCTCACGCTTATAGGATAGAATATCTTTTCTAGCTTGCTTATACTTATCTAAAACTTTCTTGTGTTCTTCAATAAGATCACTGAAAGCATCAGAAACTTTATATAAGAAAATTCACTCTCTTCATAAAGAGAATTACATTTTACCTCATTAGATAATGCCATTGCACATATATTTACAGCTAGACGAGTCTCTCTTCTTCTTCGGAATCGCTTGCTTCACTTTCACACCATATACTCGTGGTAACATACTTGTGAGACGACAATCTTCCTTTGTTTGGTCGTTCATAGCAATTCTCCTCTTTCGTAGTAGTAAGGCAATATTCCATGATTTGGCCCGATCTTCTGCAGTTGTGGCATACAATCTCTTCTTCATATAAGGGATTGTGTTGTACCTTAAATCTCGATGCCATCAAGCACACATTTGTATTATTTTGAAGAGATCTCCTCTCTGGAGTTGCTAGTTTTGCTTTCGTACCTGCACTCATAAGTAGCTTCAAGAAGTTTCTAAATTTTATGAGATGTTATGCAAGTAGTAATAAGATTGAATACATTAAAGTTTATAGCACAATAGAAGCATGCATTGCTTTTGCATCAAGGCTAGCTAACTTATTCTCTTCCTCTGTGTAACTATAATAAGATTTATTAATAATAGAGGAAGTAAGAATAGAGGTGATAGTAGGCTTTTTGCAGACATTGCAAACAATTGACCATAAGTCTAGAGACTTCAGGTAGAAACTCATCCGTGTTTTCCAAAAAGTATAGTTTATTTCATCAAATAGTGGAGGTCTATTTGTGGACTACCTTTCACCTGTTAATATTGATTTCACGACTGCCATACAAACTCTCTAAAGTGTTATATAGAATATAACTAATAAGGATCTACCCTAAGGATGTTAGGCCAAATAATAGAGTCATTGCTCTGATAGCAATTGTAGGAGCAATTGGTATGATTAGCAAGACCTATATAAAGAGAACAAGCTCTGATACCAATTGTTGGGGAAATTGGTATGAGCAATAATCCCTATTTAAAGAGCACCTGCTCTGATACCAATTGTCGGACCAATGGAGCACCTCTAGAGGGGGTGAATAGAGTGCGTGCATGCAGCGGAATAATAATCATCACTTAAAAATATTTATGGCAGTAATCAAACAAATATGAAGCAAGCAGTATATAAGTAAATACGTAAAGTAAATGAGTAGAGAAGAGCAACATAAACACCAAGGTTTATACTGGTTTTCCTCTGAGAGGACTAGTCCAGTCTCGAGTACTCAACCCGATATTGAATCCACTATTTGAAATAGAGATTACACGCATGCTTTACTCCGAAGAACACGACAACTTCAACACCGTCGTCTTTTTATCCGAAGCCAACGATCAAACTTCAACACCGTCGTTTTCATGAAGCACAATCAAACTTTAACTCTTTCTGAAAAGCTTTTATACACCAAGCTTGTATAACTCGAATACTCCTAATCGAAAACTACCGGGACTAGAAGAATAGGAGTTATCTTAGGAATAGAAGATTAAATCTCTTTGTAGATAGGAAGGCTTTAGAATATATAGAGAATATGAAGAGTGAATGAGTGATTAGAAATGATAAATTCTTCTCTATATTAAATTTTCTAGGACAGAGTTTGGATAGAACTCGGTAGGGTTAACATTCATAATTTTGGACATTGCAGATCCAAAGGAGTAGGAATTTATTGTTGACCAGAGAAATATAAGTGGACCGAGTTCGGATAGAGTTCGGGCATAACTCTGCCGAGTTCGGTTAGCTTGATTTTAGGTCAGTTTTGGTTCAGCAGGATTTTTGGATGCTGGTTTGATTTGGGATCAAAGATAGGTTTTTGGTTCAGGATAAACTTCTAAATTCCAGTCATCCCGACTCACAAATTATCTAGACTCAATAAATAGAAAAATACATAATAAATTGGAAAAGCCAACAGCCTTTGATGACGTCTTTGAGCAGACTTGAAGACGCCCTTTTTCCTTGACGGCAGATGTCCAAAGATAAACAGATCTGGAAATCTTAATACCTTTCGGGAGCTTCGTCCCGAACCCCTATGGGGGATACCCCCTCGACCCTTGTCCGCTGACTAGGCAGCAGAACCCCATAGTACGAGGCACCGGATAGGTCGCTAGGCGATTCAGAGAACTCTTCTTGTATAACGCCGTCTTTGGCTCGTCGTCGATTCTTCATTGCATTTGTCCTAGTTTGATCATGCTTACTGTATGTCTACAAGTACATATTAGACAAACAAAGTAGTATCATAGTATGATAATATGAAATTTAGTGAGCAGTAGGACAATGCTAAGTTTAAGTAGCAATATAATAGTGAATATAGAATATTAGTGACATCATTATGCTAAACTTAACTAATTAACCATATTCAAAAATATGATATAATCATTGGGCTAACAAATACCTCATCCTACTTGTACAGGTACCAATACAACTATATATATATATATATATTATATATATATATATATATATATACTAACCTTTATAAGCATGGCCAGACGGTCTTTGGAACTCTCTCTATCCTCGGCTTAGCCATTTGGTTCCCATTTTCTCTTCAATTGTCAGTATGTGGCATGGCCAGACGATCTTCTGGAATCTCTCCTATCCTCGGCTTAGCCGTTTGGTTCCCATTTTTCTCTTCATTTGTCAGTATACGTGGTATGGCCAGACGGTCTTCTGGAACTCTCTCCTATCCTCGGCTTAGCCATTTTGGTTTCGTTTTTCTCTTCTTTGTCAGTATACGTGTACAGGCATCGGCATTTTGCACCTTATGGTATACTTGTATAGGTTTTGGCCTTTTCGGCCTTTATGAATAAAATGGGTGGCTGGTTCAAAAAAAATACATACTAACCTTTACCATATGTAAACACATATCTGTACATATAGGTAACTGAATGTCTTTCCCTTACTACCATCTGCACATTGGTCATCTAATCGACCTATGTGATACGCATGACCTTATGGCCCTACCTCCTATCTGCTGCCTACCCTCGAGTTGCTTGCACTACTGTGCAAGCAATTGCTACCATCTACCTGCAGTGGCAGGTGCTAGTCCCAAACTCCCAGTCAGTTCACTCAAACATGTTCACTCTGGGGTCCTATTTCCTAACTGCAACTCCAAGTTGACCTTGCCCCTTGCCTACACCACTGTGGTTGCCCGACCACCCAACATCAATACCTGAAAAAGGGTCTTCTTTCCTTCATCTGCTATTGGGTAGGTCACCAAGTCAGGGCCTTCACTCAACTGCCCACAACAATAAGCTAAAATCCTACCTTTATACTGCCATCTCTATGCATCCCAAACACTCAACTATACTACTATACACCCTACAATAATCACTGATAGCACTCTCCTACAGTCCCTGATACACATAGGGACTCACAATCTGATGACACTACTGTCACTGATACACATCCATGTATCAATATTGGGCACCACACATCACTGACATAGAGCCTAGTTATTCTCCCTCACTGCCATACGCTCACACAGGTATACAGTTTCCAAAGTGAACTAATACACACACATATCACTCACTATAGGCCTTACCTTCTACTAACTCTAGTACTATAGGATTGATGCACAGGAACTAAACCCAACTGTCTACTGCCCTCTCCCAACACACATACTCAACTCAAGGGTGCACACATGCACAGGTTATTATTTCTAATCCCTGCACACACACAGGAAGAGGGATACCTCCTTCACAATTGATACATGGACCTGCCTAAAATCCTCACTAGTACCCAAATGTTTCTACACATTAGTGTCATGGTACTAAAACACAACACACCCTACTGTTACTGGTATCAGTCCCCTTCACATTGTAGTAGATATACCTACACAGGTTCTTTCTAAAACCACACTCTACATTTGGTTCTTCATGTCCTTGTACAAGGCCACAAGAGCAGTAACCCTACACATACAACAGCACCTCCTAGGTTGCATTGGCTCACAAGACTGAACCCAATGTACATATATGCTGCTCCCCCCTCCCCGCCCACCCCCTGAATTGGTTCACCCCAATTGTACATGTATTTAATTCTCCATTTGTACATAACACACAAGAAATTCAACCTACACACATTTGTTCTCCACTCACAGCTACTACACAGATAACAACCCATATGTGATGTACCCCCACCACAGACTAAAATCCCAGGCTGTCTATTACCTGATGATCACAGATCACACATTCTCCTCAAATAGACTACAAAGCTTACAAACACAAAAAATACATATATATACACATAGATATGATGACAGTTATTCCCAATACGTACAAATATGAATATTGCACATGATACACATGTCACAACCATGATACAAAGGCTCCATGACACATGAATACTCTTCACCATGTTATGACACAACATCGATACCATAGTTAGGGCACATGGACCAAGTTCTAGCCCCAAACTTGCTACAAAATCTTATTGACTTTTAACAAACAACTGGGGGTCACTTCCCGTAGCTATCCAAATAACACCATTCTAATCCATAGAACTATTAGGAATGAGCCCTCTAATACCTATTTTACCACCTATAGGGTTGGATCTATCCATTAGAAGGGTCTCCTATAGGAATACATGAAATTTAACCATGAAAATGAGAGTTTAGAGATTTATACCTATGTGGAAAAGTGCCTTGACAAGGACCCACGAATTTGGGGAAGATGGAGGAAGAAGTTGCTCCCAAATCCCTGCTAGAGCCTTCATCAATCCTTCTTGATCTCCCAAGTCTTTAGCACACCAAGGGAAGGAAGAAAGGAATTTTTTGGAGAGTGTGAAATGAAGGAATGAGTGGAAAATCCTAGGTTGATATGGTGGCTGCCATTGATGACTTTTGGGGGTTTACGTAGAGTCTTGCCAAGCCCTAAATTCATCATGATACTTTGTATTAGGAAGGTCTTTAAGGAAACTAAGTGGTTTGGCTCTAATTAGTGTTTGTAACTTAAGTAACCATGACTAGGGCCAACTTAAATAGGAATTTCTAATTTTATGAATTTGGTTTAATTATCATTCTAGTGGCCCACCATTAGGAAAATTTTAATTGGTCGAAAATAACCCTAACCCAGAAAAGTGGTAGTGACAGGCCAAACTAAACTAATGGGGTCAGTCCCGAATAGCAAGTACCACAAGGGAGCACATATAAATGAGACAAATCCAGAGTAACAAGTAAAACTTTGTCAAAAATCATAATCTATAATTTACCCGCGAGGTAATGCAACACTCTTACAACCAAATAAGGACAAAGAGTGCCAAACTGTGACGAGATAGATTACATCCTATAATCGTGGTCAGGCTAAAAGGCTTCTATATTGCAACTTCGACCCATTACCTGTCGAAGCACAATAACCCAATCCAACAACCAACAAGACATGGGTTGGGCTATGCACCGTGACAGTCTTGTCCCTCGGCTACTAACAAAAGGAAACATATCACAAGTAAGTCAGTTTACAAGCGGCCAATCAGTCCTACGATTTTCTATGATTAGCCTGGGTTATCCCAGTAATGCTTATATAGGAATCCTCAGATTATGCCGTACCCGAGCCAGGCTAGCTGAACCATTATTAACGCATAGCACATAGCACTTAGTAAGCACTAGTCCCTCGTAAGGCCACGTGTTGAACAGATCAGTAGTAGTTCCAGTCCTCCTATAGGGAGATAGTGGCTCAACACATATAATCAGATACTGCAACCGGCTAGTGCGAATGAATATATAGCATCTATGGTAGCCAGTCTTGCACTTCCAGACAATTGTTCGACAGGGCCAGTAACACATGACCTCAAGATTTCGTTCCCTCTCAATGCTTCTAATCACTTGAGTTGCCTAGATTAATCCTACTTTTGTTTGGAATCACATATCGTGGTCCAATGATCATCCTCCTAGATGTCGTACCTTGGCACGAGTACCTAAGTATGGATCCAAATAGCTTATAGAGTCCTAATTCTAAATACATCCTTAGTGTAATACATCAATGTCACTACCACTTTTCTAAATTGGGGTATTTTAGTAATTGTGTGAAATTTGAATTTTTATTTTTATTTTATTATTAAATTGATTGGTGTGTAGCTTTGATTGGTGTTTTTGGTAGTAGCAAATGGTTTAACCTTAGTAACCTTGATTAGAAGACTAACCATGTGATTAGAATCTTTTTTAGCTAATTAGATTTTAAATTAGAGCTTTAGTCCATATTAGGAACAATTAAATCAATTTTTGGCTATTTTTACTTGTGGCTTTTTGGCCTTTTTGCTAATGGGATTCACATGGGTTTTAATTGCATGGTGGCCTATCATAAACCCTAACCTAACCGAGCAAACCCCCTGGCCGGCCAAACAGTAGCCCCCCTTTTATGTGTAAAACTTGGTAGCCGTCAGTTTCTTCAAAATCCTAGAATTCTCCTTCTCCTCCAAAAGTTCAAATTTATCATTTGTCATCCAAGTCCATCAAAATGAAGTGCGTTGTGATCGTTGGGAGGAGAGGAACCTGTTGGAGACTGCTAGCAAGAAATCGGGGGCGTTGGACCGGAGGAAATCGGCATCGATGCGTTTGGAGGCCCGTTTCATTGAATATTGACTCTCAATAGGTAAACCCCTCTAAACACCTGTAAATTCCAATTTTTCTTCGTAGATGCATCCATATAGGTACCCCAAACTTGTGCATGAAGTTTGGTAGATTTTTGTATTCTTTTGGTAGGCGTATCGAACACGTGTCGGTGTATTGGGACACGTGTTCGACAAAATGCTGCTTAGAATTGAAAGTTTGTATTTTTCGATTTTGTTTTCACGAATTTGTTGCTGTGTATATTTGAAACAACTTTCGTGAAGACGGATCTCATTTTGGTTAATTTTTGGTGTCCGAATCGGACACGGACACGCGTGTACAAGGCCCGTGTACAGCCCCGTGCATGCCCTGCAGTACGAATGCCATAACTCGACGTACAGGATACGGTTTCACGTGATATTTTATGGACACTTGGGGGCAACCTAAGCCCACTGTGCATGCGTACGAGAAATTGCCACTGACACGGCCTTCGTTCACGTACACGACGCGATAAGGACATGAACCAGGACCATGGACACAAAGTCGTAGACCTAATCTACCCAGGGACTTGACCACATGGCTCGTGTCATGAGCTACGAATGTCGACACGTGCCCACGAGGCCGCGCGTACGCGTACGTACAGCACCTACAGTCTGAGTGTCATAACTCGATGGATACGTTACGGTTTGGCATAAAATTTTATGGACATGTGGGGGCAACCTCTACCCACGTGCTCGTGAAATTTCACAAGATTTCGTTGATTATTCACGAAGTTATCGTGTCTGCATTGATTCGACTGACACCATGCACACGCGCACAGCCCTCCCCGATACGCGTCTCATGCGATGCGTGGACACGTCTCAGGGTGGTGTACACCTAGACCTATACCCCACCTAGCTACGTGCACGAGCACGAGGTTCATCGTGTTGCATGTGGCATTCTATTGAGTACAGCACGTGTGCACGAGGGTTTTTCTATGCGTGTGCATGTAACCGTGCGATACACACTGATTGGACATGATATGGACACGGTTTTGACCCTGTGAGTACACGAGCATGACACACATGTGTATACCTTCGTGTTTGTCGAGTTTCACAAGTTCTAGTTGCGTATTTTGAGAATTGGGTATCGAGTTGGTTTTTGGGTTTTCGGTTGAATTATTTTTTAATGGATTTTTGTTCGAGATGGAAATTCTGAGTTTTAACTCGGATTTATGGGTTTGGGATTAGGTTTAGTTCAGATTTTGAATGATATTTTTTAGATTAGACTTCTTGTTACATTATTTGTATATAAATCTATATGTAGATATAGTTTCATTGTATATTTATATCCATACTATAAATAATGTTTAATATATTGAAGATTGGTTCAGATTTTTGGGTTGGGTTTTAAAATTGGTAAGTTGAGTTTGAAAGTGAACTTTGATTTGATTTTCAATTCAATCCCTGAGTTGGGATCAATCTCAGAAAACTGAGTTTGTTTGGGTTTGAAGGATAGCCTTGAGTTGAATAGGATTTTCCTTTTATATATATATATATATATATATATATATATATATATATATATTATATATATATATATATATATATATATATATATATATTTTCCTTTTATATATATATATATATATATATATATATATATATATATATATATATAAAAGGAAAATATATATATATATATATATATATATATATATATATATATATATATATATATATATACATATAATATATATATATATACATATATAATATATATATATATATAAAAAAAAAATATATATATATATATATATATATATATATATAAAAATATATATATATATATATACATATAATATATATATATATATATATATTGTTTTTTATTTTTTTTTGGGAAAAGGAAATTTTATTGAATGAGGCAACAGAACAAGGAACGGGGACCATAGGCGGCAACCCGAGTTCAAAATTCAAAAAACAAAAGAACGCACCGCTGCCCGAGGGGCGCGCGGGGCCCGATGGGTGGGGGCCTGCCCGAGGGGGGCGCAGGGCCCGAGGGTAGGGGGCGCAGCCCGAGGAGGCTCGGGCCTCGGGCCAGGGCGCAATCCGACGAGGAGGAGGGGGCTCAGACCCGCCGGAAGAGACGGGGAGTCGAGGGGAGCCGCCGGGAGAGGGAGGGGGTCACGGCGGAGAGGGGGAAAGCCGCGGAGAGGGGGGAAAGCCGCGGAGAGGGGAGGAGGGATCGACCCCGGGGAGGGGGGAGGGAGCCAAGGCGGAGGTGGAGAAGGCAGGGGGGCTCGGACCCGCCTGGGAGAGGCAGAGAGCCGGAGGGATCTGCCATGAGGAAAAGGGGAGGCCCGGCGGAGGGGTTGGGAGACGAGAGGGGAGGAGGCTCAACCCAGGGGGGTGGAGGGGAGGAGGGGGGTACGACGGAGGGAAGGGGGGCCTCGACCGAAGGGAAGGGGAAGGAGGGAGGGTGGGGGCTCGACCGAAGGGAAGGGGAGGAAGAAGCGGCCGGCAGAGGGTAGAAGCAGAGAAGTCGGCCAGCCGGCGCTCGGAGGAGCCGATCACCGACGAGGGGCGGCCCAGGAATACTGGGAAAAGGACAGCTGAGCTGCAGTCGACGAAGGGAAAAGGGCAGCTAGATCCGCCGGCTGGAATGGATGGGGCTGGGCGGCGGCTGCTGCAGGGACCGTCGGAGGGAGAAACGGCGCTGGAGAAGGGGGAGGTGGCGCCGGGGGGCTCGAAGCGATGGTTGGGAAGAGAGGGAGAGGAGCGACGGGAGGTGGAGGCGGCGGATCAGAGGAAGACAATCCGGGTGGGGCAGGGAACGACCCCGACGGAGGGCCAAGGAGGGAAGGGGCGGAGGGCCTCCAGGAAGGACTGTCGACGGGGGGGCCGGGCAGCCTGCGACGAGACCGGAGGCCGCGGAGACGTCGGGAATGACGAAGGTGCCGAGGGGGACGGGGGGAAGGAGAGAATGGGGGGAACGGACGGCGAGCAGACGCCAAAAAGGGGGGAGGAGATCCCCCACATGAGGGGTGGCGTCCATGCGGGGGGAGGCGGCCAGGCGAATCCCGGCCAACTAGAGGAGCTGGGGCGGTAGGAGAGGAGGTGGCCACCTAGGGGGGAAGGAGTCAGGCGGCGATGCCGATCCGAGGATGCCGTCGGGCCACATAATCTAGCCGATCACGAGGAGGGGGGAGGCTGCGGCGAGCCTAGGGGCACCCGCCGGTGGAGACCGATGGAGCCAAGGGGGCCATTATATATATATATATATATATATATATATATATATATATATATATATATATATACTATGAACTATGAACTATGTATATATATATATATATATATATATATATATATATATATATATATATATATATATATATATATAGTGTTAGGTTCTTTCTTTTGAGTTGTGTATTGATTGAGTTTGTTTTGGGTTCTAACTCCCCTACTAGCAGTTACAATTACACTCATACATATATATATATATATATATATATATATATATAGTCCAAGCTCCCTAGCCCAAGTGGTTAGGGAGGGGCTCACTTGGGGTAGGTCCCAAGTTCGAGCCCCCCCTCACCCCCCCCTCCCCCCCCCCCCCCCCCCCCCCCCGCGGGCATGCGATGGCTGGGTGGTCGCTATGCGGCCACGGTCCCAAGCTGGCGGCCTCAAAAAATGGACATATATATATATATATATATATATTAAGAATACCCCAATTTATTCCAACAAGGCTCAAAATGCCGAAGCGTGTACAAGTATATCCCTAGGCACAAAATGCCGACGCCTATACAAGTATACCAACAAAACCTGAAACCCGGATGTTAGGAGAGAAGAGAAACCCAAAAACTAGTCTGGCTATGCGAACAGATGCCCCTGATCTTACGGCACTGCCTGATGACCTCCCTAATGATCAGATCGGCGCTGTACTGGCAGCCCTCATATCTCCCCATGGCGAGACTGGTTAATATATATATATATATATATATATATATATATATATATATATATATATATATATATATATATATATATATATATTTAAAAAAATTATATTTATATTTATATTTATATATAATTGGTATAATGTATATATTAGAGATTGTTCTCAGATTTTTAGCCCCTACAGCAGAGCCTGTACCAGCAGCCCCTACTACACAGCAAACACACACACACTCTCATTCCTTTCCATTTATATATATATATAGATTTGTGATCTTGCTATTAGATATAGCCTAGGAATTTGTGAGCCAGTTTAGGATTGACCCTATGGGCCTATATTGGCCAAGTTGACTAGCAAGTTGACCAACTTGACAAAAGTCAACTTTGGGTCAAACTTGATCCAAATCGACTCAAATGGACTTAAAATAGTTATATAACTTAAGTTTGACCTAAAGTTGGAATAATAGACTAGTTGACTTAGTGTTGACCTTGTTTGACCAGAATAGTTGACCAGGGTTGACCAGAGTTGACCAAAGGTTAACTTGACCCAAAATGACCTAGAATTATTTAGAATGCATTATAATTTCTCTTATTTCATATTAGACACTTTGTAACCTGCGGTTGCTCTAAATAGGACATTGTGACTCTGGTTCGGACATCTGTATTCATCAGTCACTCAGGGTAACAGGCGAGTATATCCTCTGATAGTTCTTTCATTTACTTGTCGATTTCTATATTTCAGTTCTAGCTAGTTCTATTTGATTCTCTGTTACAAATACGGATTGTTATTTCTGGAATTCATATATACGACGCACACACCTTACTTGTCTAGCCTCTATTATAAAAACTACTACAAGAATCACCTACAAGCACCTTTATGTTCTGGCTAGATTTATTCTCGATTTACGTGTTGTGTTATGGATTCACTCGTACTAGTAGGGCGGAGAAATACTTGAGTAGACATGTAAATATTTCCAAATACTCGAACCACCTCCCTGTGAATTATACAAGAACGATAGCCATCCCACACTTGGCCAGTGTGTGATGTGCCGGATTACCCCTAGCCGTTTCCATGTCGATCTCATTATTTTAAAATACACTGTGAGTATTGTCAAGAATCTTTACTAGAATCACCACAAGAATCTTTACTAGAATCATCGAAAGGATCATTAAAGGATCTTCCTACTTGAATCATTGATTGGAATCACACTTGACCTATAGTGTACCACCTGGACTCATATCATATTATTCTAGTTCAGCTAGCTTTTATTTACAATCTTCATTGACATGATCTTCTGTTTCGCAGCATTTACTTTCCTTATTTTTAATTGTTGCTTTACATCTTAAACTGTCTAAAACTTCCATGCTTCATCAATATAACTGTCTATAATTGTTTTATAGTCTTAGGCATTTACTTGGATTTTCTTGATGAGATATATTTGTTCCTGTCCTGACTGGACCTGTTGAAAATATTACAGATGATAGCCTTGAGGATACATGCCCTACTTGCTATAGATCTAAAGAGGGATTAGCTACCACTGGCCTCGACTCTCAGGAGTGATTGGAAGACTAGTCTAGTAGACTTTCTATAGAATTCATGTTTAGAACTTGAATTGTAATAATCTGAGACTTGACTTGTTTGAGTTGTTTTGAGATATTATCATTTAGTAGTTTTTATCTGTTTTCTTTTAGTTATAGAATTCTGTGTTATCTTATCGTGCTTAATCTGTGATTGAGTTATATTATTGTAATGTCCCAAATTCGTGATACGTATTTAGTATATGTATACGTGTTTTGGACCCATATTTTCTTTAGTCATGATTAGTTATCTTGGTTTATTTTGCATTGGTTTGGTTTTATTGGCATTAATAGTTCAATTGGTTTTAATGGTTCATTGGTTTATTTTTGGATTAGTGAGGCTTGGTTTATTTCATGATTTATTTGGTTTAAATTGCTAGAGAGAGAGTTTATTGGCCTTGACTTGGTTCACCTTGGTTTATCTTGGCTTGGTTTATTCTTGGGTTGGTTCGGCTTGGCTTGGTTTTGCCTTGGTTCATCATGAACCAATAGGAGAACCACCTACCTACCACCACCACTACCATTTATTAACCCCCACTTCCTTCTCCCTCTTTATTACTCTTCTTCTTTCCTCTATTAACTCCTCACCTACCAGAAAGAGAGTCTAGGCAAGTGCAGCTTGCTTTACGAAAGAACAATGTTTTATTGTTCCATTCTCTTTCTCTCGAGATTCTAATACTCTTTAGTACTTGGTGTTTTCAATTTCCATGGTTAAATTTGTGTAGATCTAAGCTTATAGTATTTTCGGATTTTTTGGGTTTGATCTATTTAGCATTGTTATTTCTAAGTTTTGATGGTTCTATGTTATAGAGCATCTCATTCTGCCCTGTTTTGACCTATGAAAGTTCGGATTTGGACTTGGGATGAAGAAATTATGAGCCTTGGAACCCTGAACTCCTTGGTTCTTCTTCTCGGACAAGTGGAGAAGAAGAACAGTGCTGACCGCATGAACCCCCTTAGCCGTATGGCAGCACTTGACCGCATGAACCTTCATGCGGCGAGTCTTCCAACCGCATAGGCTTCGGCATAATTCGAGCTGCATGGACTCCGTCTACCTGAGCCGTATGCGCGTTCATATTTTTCCCAGCCGCATATACCCAGTGGCGCAGCCGCATAAGACTTAGGCATGGTGCAGCCGCATATGCTCGTGATTATTCAGCCGCATGTGGACCCGCTTTCTCCCAGTCGCTTAGCCTTTCTTCCCAGCCGCATGAATGCTCTGACTCAGTCGCATGCACCCTCTCTTCCCGCGGGCCGCATGGGAACTGATATCTTTAGCCGCATAGTTCCTGCCCCTGTCCTTAGCCGCATAGGCTTTTCCTTTATCTGCCGCATGCGCCTGACCCTATTCAGTCGCATGGACTGTTCTCCTTCCAGCCGCATGAGATCATTCCTGACCGTATATGCCTGAGCCGCATGGACCCGCATCAGTCCAATCTCGTGGGTTCATATTCCTTGGCCGCATGAGCCCTTGAACCCCGAACCGCCCTGAACTGCATTAGCTTGATTTCTGAACCGCATGGGCTTTGGACCCTGAGCCGCATGGCCCCTTCCTGTACCTTGCTTTAATGATTAGTTATTATTATTACTTGATTGTTACTGTTAACTCATGCCTTGTAACCCTCAGTATACTTGGGTCTCCTGATTGAATGCTTGCACTATGATGCCCTGCACATGTACCTGAACACGATAGTGACCTGTTGTGGTGCACTCCTGACAAGTAAACATGACATGACCTGATAGTGGCCCGTCGTGGTGCACTCTTGACCAGTAAACTTGACATGATAACCTGACATGATATATCTTGATAAGCTGTTGCGACGGCTACCTGACATGACATGACCTGTATAAATAACCTGGATACCGTGGGCGATTGTGCTTGTACAAATAATCCAGTTATGTCTTGCATCATGTCTAGGAGGGAACTCCTGAGTACCACGGTCAGGAGTACCCACTAAAATGGACTAAGGTTAATGACTAGAATAATTTACTAGTTATGAAGAGATGTTCCCCAGTTACAGGCGACCCCGTTATTCCGGCCACAAATGTTTGGACTTGTAGCCTGCCGACGAGTAGGGCACATTTCCAGCCCACTGTCATGTGGGGCACCCTCCATTGTCACTTTAATGATTGAACTCTATTGTCACTATAGTGTATTGTTCTCTCCAGATTGTCACTTTAATGATTGAACTCTATTGTCACTCTAGCGTATTGTACTCTTCATTGTCACTTTTATCATTGTACTCTCTCATTTTCATCTTAATGATTGTCACCTTTAGCAATAAATGATCAGAGACTAAGTTTTGTTCAGGCGAAGGGTTACAATCTCGGTCCTTGTTTGGTTTAAGGATTGTAACCTGGCTTCTGGAATAGTACCTTCATTTTCTTTTCATATATTGCCCAGCTATATTTTATTTAGCATGATTCTCCAGTTATCTTATGTCAATGATGCTTCACTTAATTATTTTCTCTGATTGGGATAAGTGCATTTGTAGTGCACAAACCTCAATCTGTGTTACTTATTATTTTTTTACATGTTGAATGCTAATGATTTGTTGGTTTTAGTCCTTAAATGAAGCCTCCTTTGTGGCACTTGCTCTTTCTGGGGTCTGACCCAGCTGGTTTTGTATGGCCAGATACCGGAGCAGCACAAAAGGATCTCCCTGCTTTCCAGCCCGATGGTGATCACCAGGCGTAACCAGGGCATCGAGTGGGTTTATTTTTGCTCTTCCACTCTATTATAAAATTATTCTTTTGAGACGTTTAGCCGCCGAGCACCTGTTTAGCTCGTGTACATTTTACTTACTGTCTGTCTACGGGCTGTAACATGATTGACAAGCCCCGGGGGTTGATCATGTATGACTGAACTCTTGCTAGTCCTCACATTTTGTAACGACTAGCTTCATGATCATTCCGAATATATAATGTATGGGACGCCTTACTATTGTGTATTTGGTGCTCTGACATCATGTAACTTTTATTAGTTGGTTGAGATTGAGACAATAGGCTATTTTATGACCTTAAAAGACAGATAGATTGTAGTGAAACCCTCATATATCTAGACAGCTGTGACCGTATAGCGGTGTGGATTCCATTTCGTTATACGTAGCTGGCTATGTACGCCCCTGCTCTCCAGTGTTCTGGTTCTGGGGCGTGACAATTATTTTTATACTTGTCCTCCGTTGGAAGTTGAGATTTAAGACAAGTACATTATATAATTGTGTGAGTTGTTTTAGATAGTGACCTAGAACAGCGTTCTACCGTCGATTCCGTGGCGTAGGCTGGACATTGTTACATACTTGTACCCTTACACTGGGTACGGATCGTGACACATTTTTAGTGGTGGCTCATGCCGGTCGAGATCCGCATTAGTGCGATGTCGTGGTAGTACGACGACTTAGTTATACTGCTACGAGCCTGCGACAAGAATTAAGAAAAAGGCTTTAGCGGAGGGGTACTCAATCACAGTTAGGAAAAATTCTGATCAAATTCTTGCAATCTATATCTTCTTGTTGCCTTCCTTGAAATAAATTGTCCTCCTTTGATTATATCGCTTCTTTTTCAGTAATTAATTCTTGTTTTGATCTGTCTCCAGGATGGTGCAAACACGATCACAACGCTCTGTAGCAACAAACACCACTAAGAGGTCTGCCACTTTTCGTCCGGTTCAGGCAGATAGTGGGACCACAGCACCTCTCATTCCTGCTCAGGTGGGAGCGTCTGCAGCTTTTAGGGGTGCTCCTCCACCGGTTTCGAGGACTACCTCGGGGATTCAGAGAATGTTACCGCCACCGCCTCAGGGGGATAGTTGATATGGCACAGTTCCTTACCCTCATGCAGCAGATGATGGAGGCTCAGCGGTGCCAGTCGAAAGATATGAGACAGGACATTGACAACGCCCATCAGCTGGCCATGGTATCAGTTGAGAAGGTGACTGCCCAGCCGCAAGGAGGGCAGATACAACAGTACCAATCGAGGACCCCGGACATTCAGGACATTCAGAAGATGCAGCCGCGAGACTTCAAGGGTACTGAGGGTATCTTATATGCCGATGACTGGATCGAGCATATAGAGGAGATCTTTCACCTCGTGCAGATACCATCTGGGATTCAGATTGAGGCAGCGGGCAACCAAATGCAGGACCTTGCCCGTACATGGTACCAGACCGACCCCAGAGTTGGTACAGAAGGGCAGACATTGGAGGCTTTCAAGAAGCTCTTCAAGAAGAAATTCTTTCCTGATACAGCACTTGGCACTTTGGAGACGCAGTTTGAGAACCTGGTTCAGGGGAACCAGACAGTAGAGGAGTATGCCGGAGAGTTCTGCTGCCTGGAAAGATTCATTGAGGGCCTTAGCAAGACGGCGAAGGCTAGGAGGTTCAGGAAGGGCTTGATCAAGAAAGTCAAGTCCTTGACCAAGAGTGATAGAGATGCTACCTTTGAGCAGATATTGGCAGGAGCCATAGCAGGAGAGGATGACTTGGAGCTCAAGTCCAGGAGGAGTCGGGATGATTCAGGAGGGGCCAGTGGGAGTGGAAAGCGTCCCTTTGTGCAGAAGATAGTACACCAGCCACAACAGATGTAGGCACCAGCTCGAGTTCAGCAAGTACAGCATCAGCCTCGAGGTCAGGTTCAGAAGATGCAGAGTTGTGCCTATTGCAAAAAGCCGGAACACATTTGGGAGTCTTATAGGAGAAGGTTGAAGGTTTACCTATTTTGTGGATCCGACGCTCACCAATAAAGGATTGCACCTCGGCACCCCCATTTGTTGGAGCACAGGGTCAGAGAGAGGGAGCTAGGCCACCTGTAGCATAGCACCATACCCAACACCAGAGGGGTGGAGCTTTTGCACTGATGGTCGAAGAGACCGATGCTGCAGGTGATGGGTTAGCAGGTCTGTCTTTCCTATTCTTCTTCCCCATCTTGTTGTGTAATTTCATTAGTACCTGTCATAATATTTTTGTGATGTGCTAGATAGTATAGTCCCATTTTCGAGACTGTAAAATTACGACCAATAAGACCAAGTTTTGCATGTTTTAGATATAATTTTTTTGACCTTGATTATCGGAGGTTTGACCTAGAAGGAGTACAACCATCTTAAATTTCGAGGACAAAATTTTTCTAAGGGGGTAGATTTTTTACTACCACTTTTCTAAATTGGGGTATTTTAGTAATTGTGTGAAATTTGAATTTTTATTATTATTAAATTGATTGGTGTGTAGCTTTGATTGGTGTTTTTGGTAGTAGAAAATGGTTTAACCTTAGTCAACCTTGATTAGAAGACTAACCATGTGATTAGAATCCTTTTTAGCTAATTAGATTTTAAATTAGAGCTTTAGTCCACATTAGGAAACAATTAAATCAATTTTTGGCTATTTTTACTTGTGGTTTTTTGGCCTTTTTGCTAATGGGCTTCACATGGGTTTTAATTGCATGGTGGCCTATCCTAAACCCTAAGCTAACCCTAGAAAACCCCCTGGCCGGCCAAACAGCAGCCTCCCTTTTTATGTGTAAAACTTGGTAGCCGTCAGTTTCTTCAAAACCCTAGAATTCTCCTTCTTCTCCAAAAGTCCAACTTTCTCATTTCTCATCCAAATCCATTCAAATGAAGTGTGTTACGATCGTTGGGAGGAGAGTAACTTGTTGGAGACTTTCTAGCAAGGAATCGGATGTGTTGGACCGGAGGAAATCGGCATCGACGCATTTGGAGGCCCGTTTCATTGAGATATTGACTCTCAATAGGTAAACCCCTCTAAACACCTGTAAATTCCAATTTTTCTTCGTAGATGCATCCATATAGGTACCCAGGACATGTGCATGAAGTTTGGTAGGTTTTCATATTCGTTTGAAAGGCGTATCGAACGCGTGACGGTGTATTAGGACACGTGTTCGACGAAATGCCGCTTAGAATTGAAAGTTCATATTTTTTTATTCCATTTTCACGAATTTGTTGCTGTGTATATTTGAAACAAATTTTGTGAAGACGGATCTTGTTTTGGTTGGTTTTCGGTATCCGAATCGGACACGGACACGCGTGCACGAGGCCCGTGCACAGCTCCGTGCATGCTCTGCTGTATGAGTGTCATAACTCGACGCACAGGCACGGTTTTGTGTGAAATTTATGGACACGTGGGGGCAACCTTTGCCTATGTGCTCCTAAAATTTCACGATGTTTCGTAGAGCGTGCGTAGAGAAATCCAACCCGCATGGGTTTAGCCCATTGTGCACGCATACGAGAAATTGCCGCTGACACGGCCTTCGTTCGCGGACATGGCATGACGAGGACACGAACCAGGAAAATGGACACGAATCCCTAGACCTAATCTACCCAGGGACTTGACCACGTGGCTCGTATCACGAGCTACGGAAGTCGACACGCACCCACAAGGCCGCGCGCGCGTACGTACAGCCCCTGCTGTCTGAGTGTCATAACTCGATGGATAAGACACGGTTTGGTGTGAAATTTTATGGACATATGGAGGCAACCTCTGCCCACGTGCTCGTGAAATTTAATAAGATTTTTTTGAGTATTCGCGAAGTTATCACGTCTGCACTGATTCGGCTGACACTGTGCACACGCGCACAGCCCTCCCAGATACGCATCTCGTACGACGCGTGGACGCGACGTGGACAGGTGTTAGGGTGGTTTAAACCTAGACCTAGACCCCACCTAGCTACGTGCACGAGCACGAGGCTCCTCGTGTTGCATGTGGCATTCTATCTAGCGTGGCACGTATGTACGAGGGTTTTCCTATGTGCGTGCACGTACCCGTGCGATACGCACTGATTGGACACGATACGGATACGGGTTCGACCCTGTGAGTACACGAGCATGACACACACGTGTATACCTTCGTGTTTGTCGAGTTTCACGAGTTCTAGTTGCGTATTTTGAGAATTGGGTATCGAGTTGGTTTTTGGGTTTTCGGTTGAATTATTTTTTAATGGATTTTTGTTAGAGATGGAAATTCTGAGTTTTAACTCGGATTTCTAGGTTTGGGATTAGATTTTGTTCATATTTTGAATGCTATTTTGTAGATTAGACTATTGGTTGCATTCTTTGTATATAAATCTATATGTAGATATAGTTTCATTGTATATTTATATCTATAATATAAATAGTGTTTAAAATATTGAAGATTGGTTCAGATTTTTGTGTTAGGTTTTGAAATTGGTAAGTTGAGTTTGAAAGTGAACTTTGATTTGATTTTCAATTCAATCCCTGAGTTGGGATATGTCACGACCCGCACCCTAAAGTAAGGGCACGAGAAGTGGGTACGTCCAGCCTACGCCGTATTGTCGGCGGTAGAACGTTGTTCTAGGTCATGAACTATAACTAATATAACATGAAATACTCTCCATAAGGAGGCCAACACAGAGGTACAACTCAATCACAATCTATAGATAGAATATGGCACGATGAAATAGATAAAGAAATCCTCAACTGAGGTATAGCAGAATGAAATAACAAGTTAACAATTACTAGTCTCAACATCTCTAAATATACAACTCTGAAAATAAGGACAACAGCTAAACATGAAAAAAGAAACAATCTAGACTATCTAAACTATGCAATGGGTATCATCCTCAGCAGCTGCCTGAACCTCCCCAGGGGTCCAGGTCGCGAGTGTCATCTAGGCAAGCTCCAAGGTAAGGGGTGCAGGGTTCCTCATCATCCTCTGTAAAATTTTCAACAGGTCCAGTCAGGACGGGAGCGAGCACAATACATCTCACGCAGATCATAACAGGTTAGAGAATATAAACATGCAAGAGAGTACGATACATGAAACTGAAAGAAGTACATGATGTAAACAAAGAGAGAACTGTAATAGAAATATCTACTATAAGTATTTAGCTACCAGTGACTAGTGTTTTAGAGTACAAAGTCGACATATGAACGGCTTGATTTGCACATGGCTATACTAAAGAGGCATACATGGCTATACTACTTTGGAATTGTTTACATGACTATTTATACTCCCCCATACACCAATCAATACACAAGGATCCAGACAAGTTATGTTACGTACATGGTTTTCACATAAAGCCCATAAATGGGTACACATGAAGTATACATGAGAGCTCATACATGAGTGCACATGAAGTTCACATGGGGGCCCATAAATAGGTACACATGAAATTCACATGAAGGCTCATAAATGAGTGCACATGAAGTATAGGTTATACATAAGATTCATGAGAAACACGACCGAACATGATAGCACATGAGAGTACACGAGCGAGCACGAACGAGCATGTAGCACATGATAAACATGAATAACATGAGAGCGAGGAATACACGATGTACATGAAATATACGACATGATGTATCCGATGCTCCCGAGGGGGATAACATCACATGAAAGGATCCATATAGTACCAATCCGTGATAATATCGTGACAGCATCAAATAAGGTAAACTAGAGCAGGAATATAATTCTAAGCAAGTTATGAAATGATCAGAGAATGTACTCGCCTGGTATCTGAATATCTGAAGTAAATGTACTGTCCGAGATGAGGTACCTGACTCCTAGTTAGAGCAACACAAGTCAAGATGCATACAGGGGATGATAATTATAATCTACTATGTATCTGCATGTTGTCTAGGTTAAACTAGATCAAAGTCAACTCTTGGTTAACTCTGGTCAACTATACTAGTCAAGGCTAGGTCATCTAGGTCAAGTCCTAGCCCAACAAGTCTAACAAGTCTCACTAGGCCTAACCAAGCCTAGTCTAGCAATCACACACCAATCACAAGGCTATACAAGCCAACAAACATCCAAATTCCTATATAAGCATTTATATATTCAACTCATAGCATATACTCATATGTGCAATCACTCATAGGCATAGGAACCTACAATAAGTGTTCATACCCACAACATACATTGTATCACAACAATCATATATGTATAGTATATATATACAAGACATATATATAAAATATATATAGAGTTAGGGGAAGAACCACATGCACTTATATATAGAATGAGAAAAGGATGAAACATGTATAATGTATGTGTGAGTGTGTACATGTTCTGTCCAAGGACAGTAGAGTGTTCAGATTATTAAGGAGTGTGTCAATAGAAAATGTGTGTGTAATGTGATAGGGATCAATAGATAGAGTGTATGTGTACATGACAAAAGTGTGTGTGCACTAATCTCAGTTTTAGGCTCATATGCAAGGGTGTCAAGTGTTATAGCCAACATTATATAGGAAGAACAGTTGGTAGGTTGTGTTCCCAGGATTTAGGCATAGGTGTATGACAGAAAAAATGAATCAATGTGTATGTGTGTATATGTGATACCATGTGTGTGATAATGACAGTTAGTTTAGATAGGATTCTCATGTAAGATAGAAATCAGTAGGGTATTGTGTTATCAGAAAATAGTGGAATGTGAATGTCAATAAAAATTAGTTTACATGTGTGTGTCTCAGGTTTTACTCATGTGTGTGTCTCGAATTCTCAGGTTTTTGTGAGTGATTGAACTTATTCTCGGATTCAGCCTTCATGTAACCTTGGTTTTCAGGTTTTCTAATGAAAAATGTGTGTATGGTGTATATATATTCAGTTTCCAGGGAACAATGCATACATACATTATACAACCATGCATCCATTGATCTCAGGACATATCTCAACCAATCAAAGCCTAAACACCAACTCTGAATCAAATCTGAACTTTAAATGCAAGGAGACCTAAACTCGATAAGCTAAATAAACAAACCAATCAAAACCAATTTCTCAGTTTACATATAGGAAATGAATCCTCAGTTTTTCAGGAATTACCCAACAGTTTAACATTACACCTTAAAACTGCAATTCAACTAACATTTGAAATCAATGTTAAAGGGTTAACATGTATTCAGAAATTAAATGTGTGGGTGTTTTGTAACATCAGGGATGAAGTTGACTTCAGGAAATCTATGTACATCAATCTCAGATTTAAGTGATTAGGAATAGTGTGGATACATGTTCTCAGGAATAGGAATCAATGACAGTTTCATATCCAATTCCAACCTAATTTGAAATTCCTATTCCCATTTTGAAACCCAAACTCAAATGAAATCCTAAGCCAACATTCAAGTAATGTAACTACACATATATGTGAACAAAACATGTTAATTAATATCCAAAAATCAGTTTAAATTTGGAATTAGAAAACAGAATTTGTAAACAGTACATATGTGACAGTTCAACATTCAAAACCTACTCGAAATCCAAAAAGCCTAACACCAGCTAACAATCAACATTGTAATAGTCTAATACACATGTGTAGTGATTCTAACATGGCAATTAATCATTAAAATTCAGTTAAAACCCAATATTTGTCTCAGAATTCAGTTTACAGTTTTGTGTGAACCACAGTTCCAGTTTATTCAAAACAGTGCAACACCCAATCCCTATTCATTCTCAGGTAATATGGTTCTCAGTTAATTGCAATGTGTGTTTGAAAACCCAGGCTTCAGTGAAAGGAAATCTCAGGTTCTGAATTATCGCCTACATTTCAGTCAATGCACATTCGAAAAACCAACCTAATACAATGTGTGAAGTGCATATGTTTGTATGTGGAAATCAGTGTGCAATTGTGTGTGTGACAGGGAAAGAAATCAGTGATGTGTCAGTGGGTGAAGGCAAGGGAAATCTCAGATTTAATAACAGTCCTAACAAATTGAAAACCAATGTTAGACACAACCACTACATCAGTCAACATATCAATTCCAACCCATTACCAACATGAACCCAACACTTAACAAATCAAACACATGTATAAATGAACTAATCCTAATCATTAACATCAATATTTCAGTTAAGTATAATTAAAACTCTGAAAACAGATTTAGGGAAAAACAGTATACCAGTGAACCCCAATTTCGAATTCCCAATTCAGTTCCAAAACTCGAAATCCAAGTGTGAACAATTCGTGCAGGGATGTGGGCATGACACACATGTCCCAAGGGGTCTCCTCGTGTCCCAAGTCTGGACACGAAGTGACACAATTGAAATTCACATTGTATCAGTGCACAGTGCAACCCAAGCCTCGTGCTGAAGTGTCGACTAGCCTAGGACATGACACAGTGAATCATGGGTCACGTGCATGTGTCAGAGGGTAGAGGGGGTCTAGGTCTAGGGGTTCGACACCCTGAATGGTGTCCAAGTGTCATCGTGTCTAGATACGAAGGCCGTATCAGAGGGCCCTGTCCACGCGTGTACAGTGCGTGTACGACAGTGAGGAATCGGTACGGGTCGAATAACTTCCAAACCACTCCATAAAATCCTACGAAATTTTATAGGCTCAAAGTCAGTCATGTCCTCTATGTGCACACAAAATTTGGTGTCCTCTAGTGCTGTGTCCAGGGAGAACTCGGACACGGGTAGCAGGACACCCGCCGAGCCCCTTGTGCACGTGTTCGTGTCCAGATTTGGACACAAAAAGAGACACTAAGTGTGCTCAGTCAGTGAGGGATCCAAAGTACACATATAAGGCTACGAAAATATGAAATTAGTTTTGAAAAATAATATCAAAAAGTTCTCACAAGCATTTCATCAAACACCTACTGTATGCACTGATACGTGTCCAATACGGACACGAAATGGACACCACTCGACACCAAACCTATGCTAGCAGCTAGGGGACTCCTAGGGCTATGCACTCATGCAAAGAAATCGAAATTTGAATGGGTTTATGAAGGTTTACCTATAGGTTGAAATTCCAATAAAAAGCTCCAAAGGGGGGGGGTTCTCCTTACTAGCTAATATCTCCCAATTGTACCAACCTGAGAATACTCTCCATGAGCAGCAAGAAGGGATGGATTAGAACCTAGTGCAAAAAATTTGAGCTAAAAAGGACCTAAAATGGGAAAGTTATGGATTGGGGAAGATGGCTATACCTCTTTCTTCAAAAACTTGAAAACTTAATGAAAGAGGCAAGAACAATCAATGAGAGACTTTATAGGGGGCTCTTAGGGTTTATGTGGCCAGCCATAAAGGGATTCTAGGGTTAGGGTTTCATGGCATGGGCCTATGGGCCAAGTTGCATAAGTTATGGAATTAAATTCCTAAGTCATAAGTCATGAACCTATTCACTATTCCTCATATTTCAAACTAGATTCTTAATGACTAGAATTGGTTTGACTTAAGTTAGACTAGGGTCCTACCATGCTAACCAAGTCACCATAGCTAGGGTCAACTTCTAGGTTAGTCTACAAAGTCTCAACTAGTCAAGACTAACATAACACGTAGCAATATTTAATTAATATTAAATTCACACAAATTCCCATAAATCATAATAAATTCAAATAAATCCTAAAATGACCAAAATACCCTCTAGTCTAAAATGTACTAATTAAACATCATAATCACATGGCTAGGCTCTAGGTCAACAGTCTCTAAGGTTACACTAGCCAAACACCAAAATCATAAGTCATGATTTTAAATAGTTTAAAAAAATGATTAAAAATCACCAAAAATCATAATATGTAATAAATATCAATAAATAATAATTATAATTACAAAATTTTAAAATTACCCTCATCTAGAAAACTGGGTGTTACAGGATCAATCTCAGAATACTGAGTTTGTTTGGATTTGAAGGATAGCCTTGAGTTGAATGGAATTTTCCTTATATCCTTTTATTTATTTATTTTTTTTCCTTATATCCTTTTATTTATTTATATATATATATATATATTTTTATATATATATATATATATATATATATATATATATATATATATATATATAGTTTTTGGTTCTTTCTTTTGAGTTGTGTATTGATTGAGTTTGTTTTTTACACTCACACCCCCTATTTTCCTTTTTCTATATTTTTTTTCATATATATATATATATATATATATATATATATATATATATATAAAATATATATATATATATATATATATATATATATATATATATATATATATATATATATATCCCCTCTTTATAATTCAAATAGGTATTTGTATATAATAGGTATAATGTATATATTAGAGATTGTTCTCATATTTTTAGCCCCTACAGCAACGCCTATACCAGCAGCCCCTACTTCACAGCAAACACACACACTCTCATTCCTTTCCATTTATATATATATATATATATATATATATATATATATATATATATATATATATATATATATATATATATATATATATATATATATATATATATATATATATTTGTGATCTTGCTATTAGATATAGCCTAGGGATTTGTGAGCCAGTTTAGGATTGACCCAATGGGCCTAACTTGGCCAAGTTGACTAGCAAGTTGACAAAAGTCAACTTTGGGTCAAACTTGATCCAAATCGACTCAAACGGACTTGAAATAGGTAGATAACTTAAGTTTGACCTAAACTTGGAATAATAGACTAGTTGACTTAGGGTTGACCTAGTTTGACCAGAATAGTTGACCAGGGTTGACCAGAGTTGACCAAAGGTTGACTTTGACCCAAAATGACCTATAATCATTTAAAATGCATTATAATTTCTCTTATTTCATATTAGAAACTTTGTAACCTGTGGTTGCTCTAAATAGGACATTGTGACTCCGGTTCAGATATCTGTATTCATCAGTCACTCAGGGTAACAGGCGAGTATATCCTCGGATAGTTCTTTTATTTACTTGTCGATTTCTATATTTCAGTTCTAGCCAGTTCTATTTGATTCTCTGTTACAAACATGGATTGATATTTCTGGAATTCATGTATACGACACACACATCTTACTTATCTAGCCTCTATTACAAGAACTACTACAAGAATCACCTACAAGCACCTTCATGTTCTGGCAAGATTTATTCTCGATTTACGTGTCGTATTATGGATTCACTCATACTAGTTGGGCGGAAAAATACTTGAGTAGACATGTAAACATTTCCAAATACTCGAACCACCTTCTCGTGAATTATACAAGAACGATAGCCATCCCATACTTGGCTAGTATGTGATGTGCCAGATTATTTCTAACCGTTTACATGTCGATCTCAGTATTTTAAAACACACTGTGAGTATTGTCAAGAATCTTTACTAGAATCACCACAAGAATCTTTACTAGAATCATCGCAAGGATCATTAAAGAATCTCCCTACTTGAATTATTGATTGGAATCACACTTGACCTACAGTGTACCACCTAGACTCATATCACCTTTTTTTTAGTTCAGCTAGCTTTTATTTACAGTCTTCATTGACATGATCTTCTGTTTCACAGCATTTACTTTTCTTATTTTTAACTATTGCTTTACATCTTAAACTGTCTAAAACTTCCATGCTTCATCAATATAACTGTCTATAATTGTTTTATAGTCTTAGGCATTTACTTGGATTTTATTGATGAGATGTATTCATTCCTGTCCTGACTGGACCTGTTGAAAATATTACAGATGATTGCCTTGAGGATACATGCCCTACTTGTTATGGATCTGGAGAGGGATTAGCTACCCTTGGCCCCGACTCTCAGGAGTGATCGGAAGACTAGTCTAGTAGACTTTCTATAGAATTCATGTTTAGAACTTGAATTGTAATAATCTGAGACTTGACTTGTTTTGAGTTATTTTGAGATATTATCATTTAGTAGTTTTTAGTTGTTTTCTTTTAGTTGTAGAATTCTGTGTTATCCTATCGTGCTTAGTCTGTGATTGAGTTATATTATTTCTATACTTGTCCTCCGTTCGGAGTTAAGATTTAAGACAAGTACATTATATAATTGCGTGAGTTATTTTAGATAGTGACCTAGAACAGCGTTCTACAGCCGATTCTGCGATGTAGGCTGGGCGTTGTTACGCACTTGTACCCTTATACTGTATGCGTGTCATGACAATCAAACCATCAATCATCATTCCACGTCGATGTTACTGACCACTAACCATGATTGTGCTAGAAAATATGATTTGTACTGACATATAACTCATGGGATCCTTAGCACGTAGATTAGCACCTCGGTACGCACGTAGGATAGCACCTCGGTGCCCATATATTGTACCTCAGTACATGCATGTAATAGTACCAGTATAGCATAAGTAATCAAGTCGGGAACATGGTCGAACAGGCACATGGGCTAGTCACTTAGAATCCACTAGGTATACATGCGCATGGGCACACATAGGCACATAGATCACATAGGCACATGGCAAGGAAAATACCAAAAATACAAGTTTAGCAGAATAGGCACATAGGTGTCTTAAGCGCATAGGTGCAACAGGCACATAAACAATTCGGGTCTGGAGGGTGGGTCTAGGCGCATAGGGATATCCAGTGCATGAATACATCTATGCATACGAGCAAGTAGGCGCATGGCATGGCCAAGCGCAGGCCATCCTGGTGCATGACATGGACATGCACATGGCATAGTCATGCACGTGTCAGCCTAGCTCGTAGCAAATGGCACAAACCCCCAACAAGCGCATGGTACCAGTTGGTGCATGGCTCACTCATGAGCATGGCAAACTGGCCCATAACACCAAGGGCACATTGATTCCTGGCCGATGTGAGACAAGCACTGTGCCTTCAGTCCATGTGCTGGAAGAATGCCATGTGTATAGCACACAAGCTATCAAAGGGCAGCGCTGCCAGGACTTTCTTGGTGAATGGCCTTTCAGAGCATGGCCTTCTGGGCGCATTGGGGTTGTCGTCCCCAAACAGTAAAATTTGTCATGGGAGTTCCAAAACTTACAATGGCCATAACTTGTGTTCTATGACTCAAAATCTGAAGAAATAAAAGCCAAAATTGCATAAAATTAAATTCTCTACCACATGGAACAACTATTTTTCAAAACTAAGCACTTAAGAGATCATTTCCACCAAAAACTCCAAAAGCCCTAAATTTAAAACTCAGATCTATACTAAATTAGCCATTAAATCCGAAAGCTCCAAGAACTAAACATGCTGAGAAAGTTTAGAGGAATAATGTAGACTTATCATAAGTGAGGAATCAAATAAAATAAAAATGGCAAGTGGTCTCTCCATTTAGTTTAATGTGTACTTGCCTAGGTGGGTTGGTGGGAGAAAATAAAATGAGAGTGAATGAGAAGAGAGAGTGTGGAAGAGAGTATTTATATGGAGGTGGGGGTGGTTCTACTAAACCCTAACTATGCTAATCCATTCTATATGTCATACTATAATAAAATAATTAATTGAATCCAGATCACAACACGGTCCAGTTATTTCATCATCGAAGTAGTGAACCACACCTACAACCAGACAAGGACAAGGGATGGCACACTATTTCACGACGAGATACTGTTACATGATCATGTGTAAATACAGGATACATGTACACGTGTACAAATACCATATACCATATACAGGATCAATATAGAATAAAATACGTATATCGAAAACGGAGAGTGATATTGTATGACGCATAGCATGTAGTGTAGTTGCGTATCCAACTCACCATATTAGGAGCGGAAAGTGACATGTTAATATTAACAAAATTCTATAATTTAATTATAAAAAAATCAAACCTCAATTGACATTTCCACCCACTTTAACTAAAAAATGGTGGAAGTGACGTCCCCTCTTTTCATATAAGACAAGAGAGGACAAGAACTAGAAAGTAATGATAATACCAAGTCCATGTCCCCTCTTCCATCTTCAACCAAACATTTGAAGGGTGAAAGTGGCTTAAAATCTACCCTTATTCACACTTCCACACTCCACTTTCAAGCAACTAAACTTCCCCTTAAAGAAACCCAAAGCCATTTCCAAGCCTCCAAAGCTTGAACAAAATAATACTTAAGGAACTGTTTTGTAAGAGGTAAGTGAGCTTAGGATTTGGTTTTCCACTGGAAATATGCCACTTTTTATATACTCTAGTGTTTTGTAAGTAAATGGAAAGTTGGGTTTGAAAAAAAATGTATGATGTTCTTCCTCTTCTTGTCCCCTTACATTTTCAATAATCCACATCCACAGATCATGGTTGGATGTGGGTGGGTTTGGGGTGATTAGACACTATGTCAATGTTAACTAACTAAATAAACTAATAACGTAACTAATTTTTTATTAACAATTAAATATTAACTAACTAAACATCCTACACACTAAAAAATAGTTAAACTAATTAATAATTGACTAAAGTTTAGTTAATATTTAAATATGATTTTTTTATTCTACTTTGTGTTAGTATAATAGAATTTATTTATATTAATATTAATATTTAGATTAGACTTATGTTGCATGACTACGAATATGACACGACACAGTAAATAAGGATACGATGGACATTATGTATATTTTTGGTATGTACATGGAGTATTTCATACATATTTGTTTCGTTTTTTGATAAGTATCCGACACAACAAGGCCATAGTTTTTATATGTTCGTACTTCTTAGATTTGGACTAAATAATTTTGGATTATATAATTATTAGTAATTAATTAGTTATAAATAAGAATTAGTTACTATTTAAGATTATTTATTTATTTGATTATATAATTAGAATAATCAATTAGTTAATTAATAGTTGGGATAATTAGCGTTTAGATCCTGAATTTTATAGCAGCTTAGAGTTTAAGTCTTAACATGTCCAATTGAAAATTTTGGTCGCTGAATTTTTATTTTTGGTTTTTTTTCCATTATAACCTAAACATGAGTAAAAGGACAACAACCTACACATACTAAAAAGGAGGGTATAAAGGAAAAAAGAAAGTCAAAAATAAAAATTTTGTGTCTAAACTTTTCAATTGGACATATTAGGACTTAAACTCTAAACTGGTATAAATAATTTTAATTAATATTAATTAGTTGTATTAACTATTCTTTTTTATTTGTTGAACTAATTATCATAGTATACTTTTTTTATTTTTATACATTTTTAATTTTCTAAAGTACAAATTGAAAATTTCCACACTTATATTTTACCAATCAGTCCCTAAGATTAAATAAAAAGAAGAAAAAGAAAGAAAAATAGGACAATGGTTACAAAATTTGGTCAAATTTGAGAGAGTAGAAAAAATAAGAAGGAAAAGATACTTATAATGGGCATGTAATTTACTCAAAGCATCAAACTTTGATGAAATTGGATTGACAGAACATTGAAATGGGGATGTAATTTAAAACACCTTTTGAAAGGGCATTTTGAATAAAAAATAACATATTAAGCCCTTTGAAAGGCATTTCCAATGCAAAGATAGTAGGTTTAAGAAAATAATTTACATTTGACTTTGGTCATTTTTTAAGAGAAATGTTCATCCTAAGGTTTTCTTTTTTGTCAAGAAAACGTCCTTGGCACGGACATTTTCAGTAAAAAAAAAAAAAGTCTCCTTGGGATGGACGTTTTCTTTTTTTAAAAATTTTATATATATATATATATATATATATATATATATATATATATATATATATATATATATATGTGTGTGTGTGTGTGTGTGTGTGTGTGTGTGTGTGTGTGTGTGTGTGTGTGTGTGTGTTTTGAAGTTAAAAAAAAATAAAAAATGTATGTATTGAAGTAATAAAATATATAGGAGACTGTGGGTTCTAATTTTTCATACTCATTTTTAACACAAAAAGCCCACATGATCTTATTACTTCACGACATAACAAAAATAATAAATGGTAAAAAAATGTTGGTTGGAATTTTTTTTGCACATAAAAAGTCGATCCAAAAGATTTTTTTTAGCAAGATACGACCCATTTGGAAGGAAATTTCATTTGGTTTTTTTTATTTTTTGTTTAATAAAAATGCCTTTGGAATTTATATTTTTATTCTTGTGTTGTAAATTTTAAAATTTTTGTGTTCTATGCACAATATTAACAAACTTCTCTTCTTGTGTGTGAAATTTTTTGTACAACATGAGTTGTTATATTATAGCAGGATTTTGTTAGCACTTTAGACCCAGGCCTCCACGAAACCCCAAAAGTAACTGTTGGCGTGGTTGGGGCACAAATACCGGCGATATCGATATACTGCGACAACCAGGCGACTGTGGCGGTGGCATCAAATGACCTCTTCAACGAGAAGAAGATGACTGTGCGGTTGAAGCACAGGGCAGTACACGATCTTATTAAGAGATGTGTTATTGCAGTGATTGATGTTCGGAGTCAGGAGAACCTGGCGGATCCGTTCACCAAGGGCCTCAAGTGCCAGCTGGTCGATGACACAGCTTGTAAAATGGGCTTGAAGGCATTCTGATATTGTATTATTGTATTTCTACCATATAGTTTTATGCTAATAGTTCAAAGAAAAATCTACTAGGCATCTAGCTTTTGGTTTAAAGGAGAACCACTAATCGGAAGAATATCAAGAACGGTGGGTACATGTTCTATTGGGCATGGAGAGGTTACGGACCTACAACCACTGTTGTCTACTGTTGTTTTCTGCGAAAAACGGATCATGTGGAAAGGTTGGCTTAAATGCCTTAATGAGTTCTCAGGTAGAGTAAATGCCTGGTGTGCTTTACAGGAAGCACGGTAGAACAACACTACAAGGAGTGAAACTCCATGCTACTGTGGGATGACTCCACCACGAGGTTCCCAGGCATGGAATAATGCCTCGACTTTGCTAGCCAAGTCACAGCGACGTAGCACCGCAAATAGGCAGTTAGCCTAATGTTGTATGTTAAAATAAAGAGAGGGGTAGTCAGCACTACAAAGAGGAGGAGTTCCTCATGTTACAGTGGCAGGACACCACAATGAGGTACCCGGTTAGGGATAAAGCCTCGGCATTTCAAGCCATGTCGTTGCGGCGTAACACCGCAAGGGAGCTTAAGGCTTCATGCTGGGTAGTTTGGCACTGCAAAGAGGCGGTTGCCTCATGCTACAGTAGTATGACACTACGATGAGGTTTCCGGTACAGGGTAAGGCCTCGGCTTTAAGCCATGTCATAGCAGCGTAGCACCGCAAGGAAAGCGCAAAGCGCTTCATGCCATGTCTCTTTATAATGAACTCACATATAGTGTATGGACAAAGAGATATCAGGCCATCTCTTGAGGGTAAACTTGTAGACGCCCAAAATTATACACTGAAACTAGGCTGGCACAAATGTGCAGCCAGAAGCACATGTAACTACATTATGTGAGTGGGAAAAATTTTAGCTATGATACAGAATTCAAGGCTTAGTCTATTCTTGTATTATAGTCTGTTGTTTGACCAATGCGGAAAGATTCAAGTCGTCAGCGACATCTCTCCTAATGCATGATGGACAGTTACTGTGGGGAACACTTATACCCATATATAGAGATATGTGGGGGATTGTTGGGTTTTTGGACTTTGTTTAGAAACTTTAGTCCCACATCGGCTAGGCCAAAGGAGTTGTCTCTCTATATATTAGCTATGCTAGTTTTGAGATGCACATGTGGTGTAGAGGTGCACATGGGTGTGCCATATGGGGTTATTTTTCTAATAGAAAAAAAGCTAAATCAACAATTGAAAGCATTCATGCTTTTTGCTATTGGAAAATTTATTTCCATGGGAGCTAAGCCCCGTAAGGGCTTAGCGACTCGGACTCGGACTCATGGGCTCATGAGGCGTAATGTGGCATTTTATTGGCACACTTTGCACTTAGCACATCAGCATCATCGTTATGCACATAGTGCGCTTAAGTGCGCTCGTTGCGCGAGCCACTTGCACGGCCAGGCGCACTGCCAGGTGCGCTGTCAAGTTGCGCGTCCAGTGGCACGCTCAGTTGCGTGCAGTTGCGCAGGGTGCACAGGGCGCGCAGGTGGCTCAAGTGGCTCAGTGCGCGTACTACGTGCGGTGTGCAAGGCGCGCGGGGTGCGCGAGTGGCACAACTTGCTTCAGATCATGCCTGAGCATGATCTGAGCGGTTACTGCACGTTCGGAGTGGTTATTACCACGTCTCGAATATTGTGCTAACCGGACAGTTGCTACTCGGGCCTATAAAAGGTCTCTTCTCTCTCACAGGCAGATTACACAAAACATATTCAGAGAGTTACAAAAGTTTACAAGTGTTTCTTAACACAAGTAAACAAAGTCTGTGAGAGAGAAGAGAAGCTTTGTACCAGCGTTGCTTTTGTACGGGAGTCCGTGTACGATCCGAGGAGTCAGAAGAGCAGAAGTGTTTCAAAGTTCTCCGACGAACTTGCTGGTTTCTGGAAGCTATTCGTGTGGGGCGAATATAGCTTTGTGCAACAGTGATCATTCACCCCAGCAGGCCATCTTTCATCTTTCACCTGTCATCTTCTTCGCTGCTGTGAATTACAAAATCTTCTTAGATTCTCGTATATCATATGCTGCTGTAACGAGATCTTCTTAGATCTTCGTTAAACTTGTACAACCTTCCTAGAAGTGTTACGTTGGAACATTGTTTTACAATTGTTTCATCTTCTCAGTTTTTCATCAAAAAATTGTGCCCCGGCACTAACAGTAACAACCTTATGTCCGTAACTTCTACCATCCCACATTATAACAGAATCTTTTTAAAAAGATAATAAATTTTAATTAAATTATAAGTAAGATAATAAGTATGAAAAATTACAAATAAGGTAATGTCTCGCCAACAGTATTAGCTGTAGGAACGAAATCGTAAAGTAGAATACTCTAGAGGGGGGTGAATAAAGTAGGCAGTGGAATATTGCTAATTAAAAACTTGTTAGCAGTTAGATCACAGATAAAATAATAATCACAAAAAGTAAATGACAGAATTTAAAAGTGATCAGAAGGCAAACGCAAACACCGAGATTTATACTGGTTTCCCTCTTGTGAGGACTAGTCCAGTCGGAAGAACTCTAGCTTCCAGTTGAATCCACTATTGGAAAATCCCGCAAGTTTTCATACGAAGTCCTTGCAACTTCTACAGACGCGAGCTTTGATACGAAGAACTCGACCAACTTCAATTATGAAGAGTTGAATCTTCTATCAAGCCTCTGATTACAGTCGCTCTGGAACTTCTAGACCGTACCGTACTGGCAAATCGACTAGAGGATTGTAACTGGCTTGGGATTTGAAAATAAAAGCTTTTAAAACTCTTTGGAAGAATGTAAGCTTAGGAAGAGAAGAGATTGAAAGTGAATTGGTGATCTGAAATGATCGAAATACTTTTCTATTTATAGTTTTTCCAAAGACATAACTCTGACAGAATTCGGGCAGAATTCGGACAGAACTCTTTGTAACAAACCGTAACTGAAGGATGACCAAGTTCAAAAACCCAACGTTCACTAATGTTCCACATGGCCGAACTCTGGCCGAACTCGGCCCGAGTTCTCCTGGGGTTCTGCCAGTTCATTTGGAGAAAATAAATTTGGCTTTTTAAAAAATCCTTCAGAAGCTGTTTGTAAAAAGAATGTTTTTTAAAAACGTAGGTCATTTGTAAAAGAATAGGATGGTTTTAAAAAACGTTTTCGGATAGCCTATTTGCCAGTACAACTCGGTGTACAATGTATTCCTAGACTCAATAAAATAAAAAATTATATTGCTTAGCAGGAAGTACATTCTGAATGGCAAACGGCTTCAGTCTTGGACATTGTTGATAACCATTGTTGAGCAGTGTCCAAAACGTCGTAGGTAAACATCTGAGTTGACTTGTAATTATATCGAGACAGAGTTTGATCAATTATTAAAATCAGGTTTCATCATCATCATCAATGTCATCAGCTGCAGCTCCAACATGTCCAGAAGGACCAGCTCTAGAAGTACCAGCGCCAGAAGTGCGAGGAGTAGCGTCATTGGTGCGATACCAATCATATGCGTTCTCTGGCTGGAACAGAGAGTGAACCGCCTCGTCGTCAATGCGGTAGCCAGAAACAGAAGGGTCTCGAGGTAGAGAGCTAGCAGAATGACCCGTCTGCGCAAACCTCAGATCGGCGAAGGAGTTGGCAATCGCCTGGAATCGAGTCACATCACGGAACTCGTATTCCCTAAAGGTCTCAACATAAAAAGACTACAGATCTGATAAGTGCTGATGGATACCCTCAAATGTCATAGGGTAAAAATGAGGAGGAACAGGTGTTGTGGGATCTGTAGGAGTAGGTGCAGGAGGAGTAGGTGCAGTAGGTGGAGGAACAGATGCAATGCTGCAACGAGAAAGTTTGAAAAACTTGGGCTCGGGGTCGACAGCACAAGTAGATAAATCAATATCAAATCTCTAAAAAATACGAGGAATGAGCATCGCATAAGATAGGTTGTGGTCTCTCCTGCGACATCTACCCATCATCTGGATGATAGTCTTAGGGGCAAAAAAGGAATCCCCTTAAGAATATGATAAAGAGCAGAAAGCTCAAGTGCAGTGACATCATCTTTAGAAGTGGATTTTGGAAGTAAGGTGGAATAGATGAGGCGATGTAATTCGTAGTTAAACAAGTTCAAGTTATTAGCCTTGAACTTTCCAGAAAGAACGCGTGCGGGCGCACAAAGTTTATTATTGAAACTAACGAGTGTCGTGCCATCGAGGAAATCAAAATCAGTGATGTCATCTAGCAGGGCACCTTCGTTTGGGATACCAAGGATTTTCGCTAATGTGCCATCAGTGAATTCGATATCAATTCCTCTGACACGTGTCCTCGCTGTAAAAGTGTCTAACACGAAATTACAATAGAATAATCTAATGGCATTAGTGGCAATGGGGAATTGTAAGGTGACAAAGTATTGTAACCCTAATGCCTCAAAGTAAGGGCGGTGATCCGGAAAGACAGTCCACTTAATCGACAAACCGGTGCAAATAGTACGCATGTTAAAATCAGCGTACCATAATAACGCTTGATTGGAAGTTTTAAAATAAAACTCATCCGACGCACCATCGTCCGATTGGACCGGAGAAAAGCGGCAATCCGTATGCGGATCTGAAGACGATGCCTCTTCACTGGCATTGGTCTTCTTCCTCTTGAAGGGATTGAACTTAGGCATTCTTTTCCAAAAATTTCAACAAACCCTAAGTATTAAAAAGGGGTAGAAAGAAGGGATTATACCTTCCAAGAATTGGATATGTCGAAGAGGATGACGATCTCCGCACGAATCCAAAGTTTGGACGAGAAACTCCACAAGGATTGGAAGAACAATAATGGAGAAGTAACTAGGGTTCGGAGGGGCGCTACTGCTGTTATGAGGATGTAGGGAAAGATGAAGAAGAAGGAGGCCTCGGGTTGGTGCTGGTATATATATAAACACCCAGCCGAACTCTGGCCGAATTCGGACCAAACTCGGGCCGAATTCGCCTAGGGTTGCCTGGCTATAAATATATATAAAAAAAATTCAAATGAGGCCACATTCTTTTTCATTAATTCGTTTCAAATGCTTAATTCAAAGTTTAGTAATTTTAAATCTCAAAGTAATATAATTAATATTATTTTACAAATTAATATTCTTTACTCAGCATCTGTCTCAGATTAGCTATAGGAGTACTGTTCCAGCTAACGGAGGTTCACCGGGGAACTCTTAAATACCGCTTCGCTTCGACCGTAGTCGTGGTGACAGACAGACTCTTTTTGGGCTTGTCTCGAAAACAGTTTTTGAGTATTGAATAAATAATTAATAAAACAAAATTAATTAATATTATTGATATCTAAAATTCCTAATTCTCGACGTAAATAGTTAAAACGATTTTCCGCTAAAGGTTTTGTGAGTATGTCAGCTAATTGATTCTGTGTGTCTATGTATACAAGGTCTATATCTCTATTTTGTTGATGATCTCTAAAAATGATGTCGAATCTCGATATGTTTAGTACGAGAATGACATACTGGATTCTTAGTCAAATTAATAGAACTAGTATTATCACAGAAAATGGGTATATGTGTAAAATGCAATCCATAGTCTTCTAAGGATTGTTTCATCCACAAAATTTGTGCACAACAACGTCCTGCGGCGATATACTCAGCCTCGGTTGTTGATAATGCAACAAAATTTTGCTTTTTACTAAACCAAGAGACTAGAGCTTTTCCTAGGAAATGACAAGTGCCGCTAGTACTTTTTCTATCAACCTTACATCCGGCAAAATCAGCATCGGAATAACCGGTTAGGTCAAACGACGTGGTTTTGGGATACCATAAGCCGACAGAAGAAGTGCCTTTAAGGTATCGAAAGATACGCTTAACTGTGCACAAATGTGATTCTTTAGGATTAGCTTAAAAACGTACACATAAGCAAATACTAAACATAATGTCTGGTCGACTAGCAGTTAAATATAGTAAGCTACCGATCATACCTCGATACTTACGTATGTCGACAGATTTGCCTTGTTCATCAATGTCAAGCTTGGTTGAAGTCGCCATTAGAGTGCTAAGGGGTTTTACTGTTTCCATGTCGAACTTCTTCAGTAGATCCTTTGTGTACTTAGCTTGATTTATGAACGTCCCATTGTTAGTTTGTTTGATTTGAAGTCCGAGAAAGAATTTCAGCTCTCCCATCATGCTCATCTCAAACTCATTCTGCATACACTTTGAGAAGTCTTGACAAAGAGATTCATCACTAGATCCAAAGATAATATCATCTACATAGATTTGAATCAAAAGAATATTATTATTCAAAGACTTTATAAACAAAGTAGTGTCAACCTTTTCCTTTGAAAAACCGTTATCAAGTAGAAAAGTGCTTAGACGATCGTACCAAGCACGAGGGGCTTGTTTCAAACCGTATAAAGCTTTCTTCAACTTGAAAACATAATCAAAAAATTTAAAATCAGTAAAACCGGGTGGTTGAGCTACATAAACTTCTTCTTTTATAAAACTATTTAAAAAAAGTGCTTTTGACATCTATTTAAAATAATTTAAAATTATGAAAACATGCAAATGCACATAACAAGCGAATGGATTCTAATCTCGTAACTGGGGCATAAGTCTCATCGTAGTCGATACCTTCTTCTTGATTGTATCCTTGAGCTACGAGTCGAGCCTTATTACGAGTCACTAAACCATTCTCGTTCAGTTTATTTCGGAATACCCATCGGGTGCCAATGACCGGATGATCAATAGGCTTGGGAACAAGTTCCTAAACTTGATTTCGTTCAAATTGGTTTAATTCCTCTTGCATAGCATCTATCTAAAAATTATCACTACATGCTTCATCAATATTTTTGGGTTCAAACTGCGAGACAAAAGCAACACAAGAGGCTATATCTTTATTAGAGGAACGAGTATTTACACCCTTGGTAATCTCACCAATTACCAAGTCCTTTGGATGATCAGCCGTGAACTTCAATCTTTTTGGCAGACTCCAAAGGTAGCTGGTTCCTGGATCTTCTCTAGGAGGATCAGCTGGTGCTTTGCTGGGTACAATGAGATCTTCTTCATTGTCATCGATTGTCGTTTGATTTAGTTCATCAAAGGTGACATTGATTGACTCTTCGATGATCATGGTTCTTTTGTTGAAGACTCTATATCCTTTACTTTTGCCCGCATAACCTAAAAACATATCTTCATCGGCCTTTTCGTCAAACTTTCCCAAATTATCTTTTGTATTAAGAATAAAGCATTTACAACCAAATATTCTAAAATATGAAACTGATGGAATTCTATCAAACCATAACTCAAATGAAATCTTCTTCGATTTGGGTCGAATTAGAACTCTATTGAGAACAAAACAAGCTGTATTGACAGCTTCAGCCCAGAAATACTTAGGTAGACTAAACTGGTTTAACATTACTCTGGCCATTTTGGATAGAATTCTGCTCTTACGCTCCATAACTCCATTTTGTTGTGGAGTCTTAGTGTAACGCCCAGTTCCAAAATACTTAGGACTAGGTACGTATCCATGCCAGCTGCATACATACAAAGTACACTCCAATATATGGAAACCATATATGTATACATAAGCTGTAAAATACAGTAGAACCATAATAACTAAATCTCATCCACTAGATAAATAAATGATATAAAAGCAACTTTGAATTTGTCATGTATACAATCGTTGGACGGAGACAAAGTCCACTACCAACTATCTCAAATAAAATGTACAAGAAGTGATCGATAAAATAACGAGACGAACCAAGCGCAATCGTCTTCGAAAGAATGGAGAAGATCACGGCCTTGGCTAGAACACCTGCAAAATCACAGAAGCACATACCTGGAGAGATAACCAGGTCCTCAGAGGGGCGTAACAAGATACAATAAACATGCCATATAAATACTGAATATAAATATGCCACAAACAAAAGTAAGTGACAAGACAACAATGAGGTACTCTAACCATACTAAAGTGAACATGCAGTTAAGAACAAACCTTTCGTCGCATGAGCCCTGGCTGTAAATGGGATCTGGTATAGTCCCCACTTGGGCACCAGTGACCTAAGCGCATGACGTTCAAAAACGACAGCGGCCAACCTGAGAGGCTCAAACCCGTATCTCCAGCGGAGCTTCCGGGTTACAAGGAAAGTGCAATCGAAGCCCATACAATGAGGAAATGTTCTCCCCACCCAATGTACCTGTCAAGTCGCATCTACGACCATGTATCTCTACTAACTGCTAAGTCTCCTAACACGCCTCTATTAGTAGTTAGCCCTAATGCATGCACATAGGGGATCAGCCCACAAATAAGAACCTCTATATGCTACTCATCTCACACATCCTCGTAGTACAACAGTGTCAAGGTATATGCAATACACTACAACGATAGTCTCTTAACTCTAAGTCCATATGCAATCAAAGGATAATAACAAAGTACATCTAATATCACTGAACAGACAAAAATCAAGAACTGTAAGAACTGAAAATAAATGAACAGTGATATGTAATAAAATGCAACTAAATATAAACAGTATAATGGCAAGGTATCTTGCCTGCGGGTGGTACGAGAAGCAGCAAAATCCAACAATCAGAATCGTCATCACGAAAGTCAAAATCTACAAGAAGCTCCGGATGCTGAAACAAACATCACGAACGAGTTTGGAATAAAAGATATGCCTAGGAAACGCCTGTCCAAAAGTTAAATTCTGGAACAGGGGCAAAATCATAATTTCGGGTCAAAACGATGTCCGTCGTTGGACCCGCTTTGCACCGAAATACGCGCCAAAATCTACGGTCTCTAAAGTCGTCAAACTACATGTCTATGGATTTGTTTTGATGAGACGAACCCAACGGTATGTCCAATTTTGGATTCCGGTGGGCTGTGCACAAAATCGCCCGTTGAGTGGGATTGTGGGCTCGCCAAAATAGCGTTCCGATCAACAGTCTCAAAATCGGACCAAACTTGGCTCACAGGACCAGAAAAATATTTTGAGTCCAATGGCGCAAGTTTCATCGCGATATGATGAGTGTGCACAAAGTTGTGACTTAATTTGCAAAGGGTCGATACGGGGTATCTCGACGGATACGCACTGTTTTCGTCGCGCACATGCAACGAAATTGGGTTCCGTCAATTCCCACACGTCGACAACATCCATACGCGCCTTTCGATGCGTATAGTGCGCGACCATGTCGCCCGGTTTGTCGGGGCGCACGCCGTATCGAGGTGTTTTTCTAATTTTCGAAAATAGAATTTACAATTTTTCGTGAAACTTTCACAATGTGTAACTTTTTACACACTAGATGAAAAGTGAATCCAGAAGGTGCGTTACAATCTCGGTTATGTTGTCTTTCACTATTTTAAATTAGTTTCTACAAATCTTTAATGCAAAGCAAGAAAATTGGCCGACAAGTCGTCGTTTTAAAATAGTTTTTAGTACTACAGAAAACAGGTTTTTCTTCAACTTCGTATCGATTTTTCGAGCAAGTCGATGGGTTGTTTCGAAATCCACCTAGAGGATCTCGAAGAGGGTCAAGTCTACTTTCCATAAAATCTTACGGATCGAAAATCGGTGCTACGAGTAAAAAGTTACGCCATCGGGAAGTATGGTACCTTGAGTGGAAAAACTGCTCCGTTGATGATGAGGGGCTGACTTCCGATGCTCCGTTCGTCGCGCACACAACTCCGTCGCTGGTGAAACAAACTCGTAGGCGAAGAGGGTATGTTCTGCCGCAATTTTCGTTTTGGAAGTCTAGGGTTTTGAGGTCTGTGGAGGAAGTTATATATATATCAAGTTTTGTCAAAATCTAGGGCTAATAAGGTTACTAATATAACTATTATGTGGGCTCTCGGGTTGGTGGTGCGGTAAGCACGCTAGTTACTGCTAGCAGCTAGCAAGGGAGAGTGGGGGCCCGCCCACTTTAAGTGGGTGGGTGGATATTATTTTTTTTTCTTTTTTTTTTCTTTTTCTTTTCTTATTCCTTTCTTAAACTTTAATATATATATCTATATCTATATCTATATATATATATATATATATATATATATATATATATATATATATATATATATATATAAGTACATATCCATAAATACACCAAAAAAATCTATTTAAAATCCAAATACCATTTAAAAGTCAACTATCCAATTATTTAATATATTTGAGCATATCTACATATATATATAAATCCAATCCTTAATAAATCAACTAAAAATAATAATAATATTTAAATAGGTAAACATGTTTATTAAATCTTCGCAAAATAAATTTTAATAAAAATAATTTAATAAAATCTTTCCAATGGGTGTACTTATACCGCACACCCTATCCGGGTCCAAAAATAGTAAAATTTTGTAAAATATTATTTTATTAATGAAATATAGATTTTTGTACCCAAAGTCAATAAATATTCAACAAGTTCTAAAAATAATTTAAAAATATTTGTAGATACACAAAATATTCCTATATGGCCACCTTAGTCACCCCACATGCTCACATGGGCTTAAAATTTTGTTCGGGCCCTGTTCGAACTGAATTGGCCAAACCGGGTCATCAAAAAATAAATAAAACCATAAATTTTATAAATTCATTTTTTAAGTCTAATAAAATAATAAACAATAATTAAATGTAAAATAGGAGTTTTACATCCTACCCAACTTACAAGAATTTCGTCCTCAAAATTTAGGATTAATAGGGTAGCTAGGGTTGGGGAATGGAAAGAGTTCGTCAATACCAAAATATAATTAAATTTTGGAGGAGGCGATAAAACGGCGTTCAACACAACTATGCATTTAGGAACTTGTTAATTCGATACACACAAATTCATCAGGGTTATGGGATTGATTGAGGGTCGCTAGTGAAGGTAACAAAATTTCGATAATCCAATTTAGAAGGACAGTAAAGAAGTGAGTAGACCAAAGAAAATAAATTAGACATTTAGGATATGTGATTCCTTAAGGGAGAACTGGATACCAATCGTCTTGGTCAAGGGTTTGATTTAAGTGAACGATTAGAATCATTCTCGAGTGCTCAAGATTAATTGGGAGGACACGATAACAATTCTAGGGTTAAGGAATGAGGAGTAGTTAAAGGCGAGGATACAGCCACAGGAGTCGGTCGGTGGCTATCTACATTTGTATATAATTAACCGATTGGGCAACCAAAGATGATACCTTGAGTCTATCTAGCAAGTACAGTGCCTTGTCTTTCCAAAACAATTAAAAGACAAGAACAACAAAGGTTTCAAAGACGGTGTTATATATATTGAGTACGAATTGCGGGGTTCGTAGGCGGCAAAAATAATTCAAAAGAGAGTTGCCAAGGCTGTCACGGGTGAGACTCTAAGGCAAGTTTACTATGTCTTCATCCACGTAGGATAATATGTGATAAGCGAACCAAAGTGCAATAGGTTGATCAGACCATCATGCACCGGTTCTGATTAGACAATATGTTAGTGGGTGCACCCAATAAAATATGTCATGATCAAGCTTGATAATGAAATAAGCTTGCAAAACTGAAGCTACATTAGCAGCATGAGATAGTCAAAATATGAGCAAGGAAGGTACTGATGAAGGAATTTTAAATAGTCCAAGATCTTTTTAAAATCAAGGCTCGCCCAAAGTTTGGGCCTATACAGTTGTCCTAGTGTTTCTTCATTTATGGCTTGGTAGCCTAGATAAGGTAGGGTCCTCTGAATTTATAGTCTAAGTGAACTTACCAATGTGGTTCACAAGGAAAAGGTTTGTTAGGTGGTGAGGTATTCTACCCAACTTACAAGAGTTAAACTAGTAGTGTGATGGGACAATGAGTCAAGCAATCAAGATAAAGCACAAATTTAAGCATTTAAGGAATTAAGTAGAACAAAATCATATATCGGTCGAAAGAATTGAGTCGAGGTTGAATCCCTATCTGTGGTCAAAAAATATATCGGTATTATGGTAAAGATTATAGTTTGGCCATTTTGACCATAAGTCATATCAAGAAATAGAGTACCAGAAGATGTGTTTTAGTGGGACATGATATATCTACATGAAGGTGGGCTTGTCTAGGACTTACATATGAAATTTGTTGGAAGAAAAAGTCTAGTGTTGTGCTCCAAATATCCAAGTCATGGTAAAGGACGCCAAAAGTTATAAAATAGAAAGTGGGAGTTCACGAGGTGATAATTAATGCACAATAATAAAGAAGATCAAGTTAAAGCATAAAACAAAATTAATTAGAGAATCCAGTAAAAAAATAATTTAGGAACAGAATTCCGGAGATAAGATAGTCTCCTAGATGAATATAGTTAAGGAACCATTAAATCATTATTCAAATTGCAAGTGGGTTAGAAGGTCGCAATTAAAAGATCTAGAATTGAAGGAAGGTCGAGTAAGTCAATATTGGGATACAGTCGCATAGTTTGGTAGATGACTAACAACACTTGTGTACATACTACTATCATGGTCATGAGTGATATGGCAATTAGTATGGAATACTTAGTAGGGTTATCTTGGGGCCTACCATTAAAATTTAACTCAAGTATCCTCCAAAAGTTTCAAAATTAACTTTCAAAAATAAACCACCAAAATTTGTATTCACTCCAAGCCGTTCAAATTCATCATAAAAAATTTAAATCACTCTCATAAATCTCAAAGTAAAATTTTATCACGTTACTACCAACCCTTTCCAAAATTAACGTTTAAATTCAACTATTTAACTCAAGAGTTCATAATTTATGAATCCATAAAAATTTCACAATCAATCAAAAATTTTAACACTCTACAATTTTCAAATAACTCATAATAAAACTCTTAGCATATTAAAAGCAATCTCAAAAATTAAGCTCAATGCTCTCATCAATTTTAACTTCTATTCATGCTAAGTTATTCCAACAAAATCACAACTTTTAAATGGTAACTTCCTTTAATCAATCAAAATAATTTTCCATCCCATCCTTCGAAATTCTCCAAAAAAAATTTAATATTAGCGATCCCACATTAAACTAAATTTTCAAATAATCTTATCAGTCAAAATCTTTTTTTTTACCAAAAATCTAAATAGATTTGTAAATCCTCAATCATAGGATACAATTTAAAATAAAGAAAAATTCTCAAAATCGTTTTCAATTATTGTAAACCAAAATTTACCATCATTACTTTCACTTAAAATTCAAAATTTACTAAACACAAAAACCGCCAGTTGTACAACTCAATTTAAATAATTCCTACGGCCATTTTTAAAAGCTAAGATCATTTTCAAACCAAATTTATAATCGTGCAAAGGTGTATAACCATAATCCAATAAATCATAAATATCAAAACTCGAAAATTAATAAATTTTATATTTGTTCAAAGAGGTATATCTATCATCCAAAATTTTAAATATCACAACTCGAAATGCAAATCAATTTTATATTTGTTCAAAGATGTATAGCTATAACCCCATAATTCATAAATATCAAAACTCAAAAATCCAATCAATTTCTTAAATCAATGGTGTAGGTTCCAAAAATCAAAACGCGCCTAGGTTTGATTCAACAGATTGATCAGAACGCGCCTACACACAGATGGCGCCTACTTCACCAACAAAAATCAAAACGCGCCTATTTCTGCATCACAGAGGCGCACTTCACAAACCGCGCTTAACTGACGTGGAGTCATCATTACCCGACAAACACGAAGATCGAGACGGCACTATCATTCCTCTGATGGCGCGGCGCTCGAAGAAGATATGACAGCTGTCCAGGCGCTGTTTGATCAAACTGCGCCTACTTCCATCTGAACTCAGCAGATAGCGCCTACTTCTATCCGAACTTAAGCGCACTTTTCAGATTGCGCCTACGTCTCAGTGAAGAAGGTGCAGTTCAATACAACATCAATTTAGAGCTTGCCACGTGTCCCTGAAACAGGCGCACTTTGACTGAATCAACGCCTAACTACCACTCTACATGTCCAACACGTGTCCTACTAACTGTACACGACCAAGCGCATTTTAATCAAATAATGCCACGTGTCTAGAGCAGTTGGTGCACGTTCGTGATAATGGAGTGAAAACAGGCACAGTTTGTCATATGTGCTCAAAACAGGCGCACTTCAACCAGGCGCTCTCCAGAATAACTGTCCAAAACAGTTATTTCAGAATTCTATAAATAGAGTTTCGTTTCCATTCAACACATCAGGGAGAAGATCAAGAGAGATCAGAGTTTTTGTCCAAGTGCTGCTGCGTTCTTCAGAGATTCAAGTCTTCAAAGTTCACATCGTCCAAGGGATAAAGCGATCGTCATCCAGATCGGATTCCTATAGTTGTATTTTCCCAGAATTCTTGTAATATTCTTTACAAAGTTTGTGAAATAAAGATTATACTTTTGTGCTGTTTCCAAGACACCAGTGCCTATCTCTAGCAACCTGGCGCAGTCTGTTCCCTCTTTAGGGAAACAGATTGTTCAGGCGCAGTCTGCGGCCAAACATGCCAACCAGGCACAGTCTGTTCTCTCCTTAGGGAAACAGACTAGAACTGAGGCGCAGTCTGCTGTCAAACCATCTTCTGGCGCAGTTCATGCCAAAACAGCACAATCTCTGCCTCACAATCAGGCGCAGTCTGTTCTCTCCTTAGGGAAACAGGCGCAGTCTGCCACCAAACCTTCTTTTGGTACAGTTTGTGCCAAATTGGCACAAGTCAAATCTTCTGCTGCTGCCCAGGCGCAGTCCAATGCATCTGCTACCCTGACTAAACAGGCGCAGTCTGTTCAGGCGCAGTCTGCTCAGGCGCAGTCTGCTCCGGATCATTCCAGAATCCAGAAACCCAAAACTGCACAGGCGCAGTTTGCTGAGGACAGTCCTTTGGCTGCTCCTTCTTCGATTCTATCAAAAGGAAAAGGCCCCTTGGTCTTCTCCCAATCTTCCCAAGCGCAAAACTTGGAAGATAACAGAGGGAAATGCTCTTTAGCTATCCCTTCATCTCAAAACAATGGAAAGGGTCCTCTGGCCTTTTCCAAGTCTTCTTCGATTCTTATCGAGGAGGATCCAACTGATGGTGCCTCTGCACCTATTAGTACGAATATCCCCCTTAACAAGGGTTCTCGTACTAATCAGAGAGGTATTTTACCTACTCCCAAGGCAAATATTCAGGAATTGCCTAATTTGCGGATTTCACGATCCGAACAAGGCAAATTACAAGTTTCACAAACTGAGATTCCCAGGGGCGGTTTAAATGATTTACGGGCATATCTCAATAGAAAACCCCAATCAAAACCTACCTCTGTGAAACGCAAACATGCTAAGATCAACTTGTCTCAATATCAACCTTTTGGGGCAAGGAATCCTGACAATTACGCCAATCAGATGAGTACCTCTCTTTATACTCATGGAATCGAACGTTTACGAAATCGGAATCATGTTCCAAATGTCATCTATGAGTATATCCCTGCTACTTCTTCTCGTCCCATTGTCTCTGATCTTCGGGATCATCTCAGGCAGAAACGGAATATCACCCCCAGTTCTCCCAAACAATCACAAATTCATCATTGCAATCATCCTCACGAAGTGGTTATCAAATGTTGTTGCCAAACAACCAAACGTTCTGTCTTCGAGCGTCTGACTTTCCCTTCTGTTGATCAAAAGAGTGATGATGAAGAAGAGGTAATGTTTGCCTCCGTCAACATGACTTCCAGAGACTCTGGGGGTAGAAAATGCAAGCACGGAAAGACCCGGAGACCTAGCCAGCACTATCTTGACCGACTTAGAGAATCAGATGATGGTGTTTACCAGCATACTCAATCTCGAAGCCGAGAAACAATCGGTCAAAGGAATCTTCCTTACAGTGATCGGTCTACTTCTCATGATGGGGGTAATTCGGACTTTGCTGTCGACAGTGATGGCTCTGAACAAGCTGTGTCATCTGTCATGGCACGAGAAGTGACAGCATACGTCACTGAAGAACAAGATGCTTCTGGTTTCAACAATCAGAATCAAAGAATTGTTGTACTAGAAGAACAATTGAAGACTATGGTTGACATGATGGCTAAAATGCATGATGTTATTATGGTTCAACACACTCCACCGGTCATAACTCCTGAACCATTGGTTTCTTCTACTCCTCAGAATCCTTGTCTGGGGGTACCACCTCCTCCAGTCACCACAGTACCAGTTCAGGTTACTCTTAGCCAAACTGGTGCTGGGGGTGATACTTACCATGCGGTTCCTCCTCCGGCTATTACTAATCAATCTAGCAATCTTCAATCTTCAGGGAATGCTAATGATGCTGTTGAACAATTGCGGAATCAATTTGAAGCCTATACACAAAGGGAAGGCTTACAACGGTTGGGCATTAAACAACCCTATCCCGCCGAATGGAAGAAAATGCAGTTTCCGCCAAAATACAAATTCCCCACCATTATGCAGTTCGATGGTACTTCATCTCCCAATCAGTATATTAATCATTTTGAATTGATGACTGATCCTCTTCAGCCTAATGATGCCCTTCTTACTCGGGTATTCGTCAGTTGCTTAACTGGCGCTGCTTATGACTGGTACCGAAGTCTACCAGACGGATGTATCACTTCTTTTGCTGGTTTCAAACAGATATTCCTTGAACGATTTTATGAAGGCGTCAATGACATGACTATGTCAGCCCTCATTAAAATTAAACAAAGAAATAATGAGCCTGCTGAACAATTTATCGAGAGGTTCCGTCGCGAAGCTCTCAAAATGCCAATGGGAACCCCATCTGCTGTTACAATTGATACTTGCAAGAATAATCTCTTGCCAATTATCAGTATGTGGACAGGGGCAACTCAATTCCAAGACTGGCCTTCTTTCATTATCAATGCTAAGGCAGCAGAACTCAGCGCTGAAAAATTCAAGACATTGGGGGTTCACATGAATCCTGACCAAGGCGATCATAGCTCAAACTCTAACAACAATCGCCAGAATAATAATAGAAAAGGCAAAGATACATCTGCTCCTAAAGAAACTTTGGCCATTGACTTGAGAAGCAAAGAAGCACTGGCTGTCAATGTTGCTCAATCTGCACCTATTCCATCACAACAACCCCAAAGAGCACCACGTCCTAAAGAAGAATACTCTTTCGATGAAGATGACATCATGGGTATCTTTGAATGTCTTACAAAAAGCAACAAACTGCAGTTACCCGACCCTAAAAGGCCGGAAGAGGTTGGTAAGACTGATCATCCTAAGTATTGTGTTTACCACAGATTTATCGGACATCCTACTCGAGCATGTTATGTGCTTAAAGGAAAAATACAAGAGATGATCAAATCCGGAGCAGTAACCCTCGAACAGGACGAAAAGACGGTAACGGCTAATGTCGTCTCTGTTCAGTTCGGCGAATTTCTACCAATGCAGATAGAAGATGGTGTAGTTCCCATTCCTCGAACCACTCTCGAGCTTGTAAACCTTCCACCTTTTTGAAATGAAGGACTAGTCCCTTTATCTACTTCTAAAGGGGAAATCATGTGGATTCATCCAGATCTGGTCTCAGATTTTGAATCCTCCGCCTCTTCTTCATCTAAACAAAAGAAAAATTCCAAAGGCAAGTTTAAAAGTTGTAATATGGTTTCTCTTGAACCATTAAATGAAGAAGAGATCTTATTGGGTACCAGGTCTGGTAAACCCTATTTACGGGAATACCCAGAGAATCAGGAAACTCCAGCTTCATCTTCCACTCCTGACACGCCTCCTGAAACTCAACCCTCTTCATCTTCAACTAATCCAACTCCTCCTCCTGTTAAATCAGCAGTTACTGATAAAGGGAAACAACCGGTTCGTTTCGATAAAGCTCTCAAAAAGTCCACTTCTCTCGGACTCGAGAAGCCGTATAACTTTGACATACTGGCTCAACTGGCCAATACTCCTGCCAGATTGTCAATATTCGAGCTCTTGCGCCTCTCTAAGGAAACTCGAGAGACGTTAAGTGAAGCTTTGTTGCAGGCAGAAAATTATCTTGAAATTCTGAAGAAGCCGGAGAAAGAGCCTCTCTCTTGTCTCCATTGTCATAGCGTGTTGGAATTAATTCCAAATATTACCTTCACGCAAGATGACATGCTCCTGGAAGATAATCGACATGATCGCCCTTTGTATTTCACAGGGTACGTTGATACCATGAAGGTCGATCGTATCCTGATAGATCCAGGCTCTGCACTCAGCATTATGCCTAAAACAATGTTGGATGCTTTGAAAATTCCCGTACGCAGTCTTACTGGCACAATCACTACTATTCTGGGGTTCAATCAAGGAAGAAGTGAACCTCTGGGCAAGATTCGCCTAAAATTCCAAATAGGCAATCTTCGTACAAAGGTTACCTTTTACATCATTGATAACCATGGTTGTTCCTATAATGCTCTTCTGGGAAGACCATTCCTTCATGAGCATAATATTGTGCCATCAACTCTTCATCAATGTTTCAAGTATGTTGATGACAAAGGAGAAGTCCAAAAAGAAGTTGCTGATCTCTATCCTTTCAAGGGCGTCGAAGCATACTGCAACGATGCTCGCATGTACAAAGACGAGTTCATGAAAGTTGTCTTGGCTTTAGACATTGAAGAAGAGCAGGGAACTGAATCTCAAGACACTCTTGTAATTCCTGTTAAAGGGCGCGTCTCTCAACCCTCTTCTTTTGAACCACTAACCATCTATCTTCCTCCTAGCAAAAAGGAACAAGAACCAAAGTCACAGGATACTCTTGTGATTCCTGTCAAAGGGCGCGTCTCTAAGCCTTCACATGCTGAACCACTGGTCATTCGACTTCCTGCCAAGAAGACAATTTCTATGACTGACCAAGGAAAAAGGGAGCTCACCTCTTCTGAGCCACTTGTTATCGACCTTCGTCGTAACAAGCCTTCTCTTCCTCCTCGTTCTTCTTCTCCCCCTCTTGTTATCAATTTGACTAAGCCTGCTAAGGCTAAAGGTCCTACTGTAAACACTGTTGTAAATATCAATAAAGATGCATCTCCTTTACAGTATACTGATGTGTTATATCATGCTGAGTGTTACTTAAATATGTTAGATAGGTTGAAGCCACTCACAATTGAAGTTGTACAATCTTACCAAACAGATGTATCATTGGAATCAACGGATAGTTCATACTTTATAGTTCCTGCTCGAAAAGCTGACGAAAGTCCAATAATCTTTATTAGAGGACCAGAACAAAAGTTTTCTTATACTGAAGACTGCAAAAACGATGACACGGGACATTTACAACTCCGTCGTTACAGCACTCAGTCTAAAGAGATTATTCGTAAAATGGGATATGATTTCAAGAGTGGACTCAACTATGGAAGAGGGAGACGAACCCCTATTCATGTTACTAGCAAGAAGAATAAACTCGGCCTTGGTTATGTATTTACATTTCCTGCTATGGCTACAGCTCCTAAGATAATTGAATCCGATGACGATGAACGCACTGTTTCTTCTGATACAGTTTCATGGGATTCTGACACTAGCATTGGTCACGTACATCGTATTGCCATATCCTCCAACATGGTCTCAGTTGAATTTCCAGATATCAACAACGATGCTACTGATGATGACTTCGAAGAAAGCCCTGAAACTGATCCTTGGGTACAAAAGATGGACAATCAGTGGAAGCTCCGGTTTGAAAAACGAGAACCACCTACTGAAGATCAGCTAATCCAGATTGATGTAGGAGAAAACGGTATATCCCGTCCTATATTCATTAGTAAGAATCTCCCCGAAGATGATAAGCAGGAGTTGATTCTTCTCATTCGCGAATATATTGATGTCTTTGCTTGGAGCTACGAAGACATGCCAGGTTTAGATCCCAAAATTGCTACGCACAAGCTGAATATATTACCTAATGCGAAACCTGTTAAACAACAACAACGGCGCTTCAAACCTGAAATGATGGATGCAATTGATGAAGAAGTTCGAAAGCTCATCGCTTGTGGCTTTATTCGTGAAGAGCAACATCCAGACTGGGTTGCTAATGTTGTTCCAGTTTTGAAGAAGACTGGAAAAATCAGAGTCTGCATTGATTTTCGGGATCTGAACGACGCTTGTCCAAAGGATGAGTTTCCCCTTCCAATCACTGATGTCATGATTGACAATACCTGTGGGTTCGAGAGGTTATCTTTTATGGATGGATTCTCTGGATATAATCAAATCAAGATGAATCCTGACGATGAAAAGCATACTTCTTTTCGTACTCCTCGAGGAGTTTATTGCTACACTGTGATGCCATTTGGTCTCAAGAACGCCGGTGCAACTTATCAACGAGCCATGAGCACTATCTTTCGAGATCATTTGAGAAAGACTGTTGAATGCTATGTTGATGATATTGCTGTCAAAAGTCGTCTGAAGGAAGATCACATTCAAGACCTGAGAACTATCTTCAATCTCATGCGCCAACATCAACTCAAAATGAATCCCACCAAGTCATTCTTGGGTGTCTCTAGTGGTAAATTTATCGGCTTCGTTATTACCTCTAAAGGTATACACGTAGATCCTGAGAAGATCAAAGCCATTCACGAGATGCGTCTTCTACGCAACCTAAAAGAGCTACGAGGATTTCAAGGTCGACTTGCATACATCAGGAGATTCATTTCAAATTTATCTGGACGATGCAGACCGTTTACACAACTCATGAAGAAAGGTGTATCTTTCGTTTGGACCGAAGAATGTCAACAAGCACTTGATGACATAAAACAATATCTTATGAGCCCACCAGTCTTGGTGCCACCAATCTCCGGCATACCTTTCTTAATGTATGTCAGAGCAATGGATCACTCATTGGGTGCTTTACTTGCCCAAAAGAACAAAGAAGGACATGAACAGGCTATCTACTATCTCAGTCGTACTATGATCGGTGCCGAACATCGATATAGCATGGTTGAGAAAGAATGTTTAGCCTTAATGTTCGCTGTACAAAAGACAAGACATTATATAATTGGTCAAACAATCCATGTCATTTCCCGAATTAACCCTCTACGGGTACTCATGAAGAAGCCCAGTACTCTCAATTCAAGGCTGGCTACATGGGCTATCTTACTTGCCCAATACGACATGATTTACGTCCCTCAAAAGTCAGTTAAAGGACAAGCCCTTGCTGACTTCTTAGCTGCTCATCCTATTTCTGAGACTTCTAAACTCTACGACGAGATTCCTGATGAGACGCTTGAAACAAATCTGATCTCGGAAGAATTTCCCACATGGCGTCTATTCTTTGACGGAGCTTCCAGAATTGGACCAAATGGGATTATTATAGCAGGAGTAGGGATTGTGCTCGTTTCGCCAGAAGGACTAACTATTCAACGGGCTTATTCTTTGGATGAATCTTGTTCCAACAATGTTGCAGAGTATAATGCTTTGCTTATCGGCCTTCAACTGGCTAAACAATTAGACATCCAATATCTTGAAGTATACGGTGACTCTAAACTGGTTGTTAACCAGGTTAGAGGAATATATGAAGTTCGTCATCAAGATTTGATTCCGTATCATGAAGCAGCCATTGCTATGGCCATTTCCTTCAAAGCTTTCTATATTGAATACGTTCGTCGGGCTTACAATACCGAAGCAGATGCTCTAGCAAACCTTGCAGCAGTCTTGGCGATTCCTGTCCAAAGACAGCAATTGGTTGTTATTTCCAACAGAGAGTTATTTTGTATTGAAAATAATCACAATATTGAGTTTAGTAATTCTGCTGAGGTCAATATCATCAATGAAGATTGGAGAACTCCTTTCATTAATTTTGCAGTTTATGGAATATTGCCTGAGGATCCCAAAGAGGCCACCAGCATTCGAAGACGATCTCTCCGTTTCTATTATAATCATACAACAAAAACTCTCTACCGACGAACTTATGATGGTCTACTATTACGTTGTCTTGCTGGTAATAAAGCAAAACAAATACTACGTGAAGCTCATGATGGTGTTTGTGGAGCGCATCAACCTGGTCCTAAATTGCAAGATCGTATTCGTCGTATGGGCTATTACTGGCCTTCTATGGTATCCGATGCTATTGAATACGCAAAGAAATGCAGAGCATGTCAGATTCATGCAGATTTCATTCATCAACCATCAGAATTTCTACATCCTACGGCTGCTTCTTGGCCTTTTGAAGCTTGGGGCATGGATATCATAGGCCCAATCAACCCTCCTTCTTCTAAAGGGCATCGGTTTATCCTGGCCATCACAGACTACTTCTCTAAGTGGGCTGAGGCTATACCTCTGGCTGAAGTCAAAACCAGCAGTGTCATCAACTTCATCAAACACCATGTGATATACAGGTTTGGTGTACCGCAGCGAATCATTCATGACAATGGACCTCAGTTCATTAGTCAAAAGTTCACCCGGTTCTGTGACGATCATCGCATCGACAATGTTGCTTCGACAGCCTATAACCCTGCAGCAAATGGTTTAGCTAAAGCTTTCAACAAAACCATCATTAAACTCCTTAAGAAGTTTGTATCCACAAACAAACGGAATTGGAGTGAGAAGCTTGGCGAATGTTTATGGGCTTATCGCACTACAGTTCGCAATCCTACCGGTTGTACACCTTTCTCCTTGGTGTATGGTTGTGAAGCAGTTCTGCCACTGGAAATTCAAATCTCGTCTCTGCGGATAGCCATTGCCAATGAACTTACAACGGAGAACAACGATCTACTTCGATTGCAAGAATTGGAGGCACTTGATGAAAAGAGGCTTTTGGCTCAACAGCACATTGAGTTATACCAGGCCCGTATCTCAAAAGCCTTTAATCGCAAAGTTAAAGTACGAACATTTCAAAAAGGTGACTTGGTCCTTACAGTCAGACGTCCTATGACTATGACTCACATGAGTAAGGGCAAGTTCGATGCCAAGTGGGAAGGTCCTTTTGTTGTAAACAAAGTGTTTTCCAATGGTGCCTACCAGTTAGCAGAGATGGATGGCAGAATAGCTATGATGCCTATCAATGGCAAATTTCTTAAGAAATACTATGTATAAATGTGTAAAGATTTCTTGACAGACAATGTAAATAAAATTTCTTTTTATTTTCAAAGAAGATATTACATTACATTAAGGGAGATCACTATCATCCCTATCAAACTTAGGACGAGGGTCAAGCCCCTCCTTCTCACTAACAAAATCAGCAAAGGAGTCGAAGACATCTTTGCCTGAACTCAGCAAGAATTTGAGGAAAGCTATCCTCTTTGCCTCTTCTTCCGCCGTCTTCCCCGGCTCTACCAGAAGGTCGAGAATATCCTGTGAAGGCTTTGGTGCAGAGGAGCCTTCACCCATCTCCTTTTGATCCGATAAGACTGAGTCGACGAGAGGCTTGGGTGCAGACGACCCTTCGCCCTTCTCCGTTCCAGCAGAAAGTTCCCCGGTGACGCTCTCGGCTTTCGGCACGACTTCAGTCTCCTTAGACATGTTGTTGGAAGACGTTTTTCCTGTTGAAGGCAGTGATAAAATTCTTCATGAGTCATGTACTATTTATACTAGTCTACTGACTCTTCGTGAATCGAGGTGACTGTTCACCCCCCTTTGATGAATCTAAAGGTTCATTCATTAAAATCCCCAGCAGATATTTTTGATGAATAATTCATTCTGACAGTTCATTTTTCAACCGTTCATCATATCATCATCGCCATCAAAAAAAAAAAAAAAACTCGGGAAACTTCACTATTAAGAATTTTCGAAAACAATAAAGGGTTTATGAAGGATTTTGTGGGCTATTTATAGTTTTCGAACCGTCACAACGAAACGCGCCTAAATATCCACCACAACGGATTGCGCCTATTCAGCCTGAAGATCCGTTCTCGCCTTAAACTGCGCAACTTCTTCAAATAACAAGCGCGGTTTGACTTGGTCATATGCAAAATTATTCAAAGTATTTTGAACTTTTGAAAATTTAAAATTCGAAAACTTTGAAGGGGGTCTTGTAGGTTCCAAAAATCAAAACGCGCCTAGGTTTGATTCAACAGATTGATCAGAACGCGCCTACACACAGATGGCGCCTACTTCACCAACAAAAATCAAAACGCGCCTATTTTTGCATCACAGAGGCGCACTTCACAAACCGCGCTTAACTGACGTGGAGTCATCATTACCCGACAAACACGAAGATCGAGACGGCACTATCATTCCTCTGATGGCGCGGCGCTCGAAGAAGATATGACAGCTGTCCAGGCGCTGTTTGATCAAACTGCGCCTACTTCCATCTGAACTCAGCAGATAGCGCCTACTTCTATCCGAACTTAAGCGCACTTTTCAGATTGCGCCTACGTCTCAGTGAAGAAGGTGCAGTTCAATACAACATCAATTTAGAGCTTGCCACGTGTCCCTGAAACAGGCGCACTTTGACTGAATCAACGCCTAACTACCACTCTACATGTCCAACACGTGTCCTACTAACTGTACACGACCAAGCGCATTTTAATCAAATAATGCCACGTGTCTAGAGCAGTTGGTGCACGTTCGTGATAATGGAGTGAAAACAGGCGCAGTTTGTCATATGTGCTCAAAACAGGCGCACTTCAACCAGGCGCTCTCCAGAATAACTGTCCAAAACAGTTATTTCAGAATTCTATAAATAGAGTTTCGTTTCCATTCAACACATCAGGGAGAAGATCAAGAGAGATCAGAGTTTTTGTCCAAGTGCTGCTGCGTTCTTCAGAGATTCAAGTCTTCAAAGTTCACATCGTCCAAGGGATAAAGCGATCGTCATCCAGATCGGATTCCTATAGTTGTACTTTCCCAGAATTCTTGTAATATTCTTTACAAAGTTTGTGAAATAAAGATTATACTTTTGTTTTTGCAAACAAATGGTATAAAGATTCTAGCTATATTTTTTTTTCCTTCCTGCAGTATCAATCCTATGGTGTTTACTATTTAGAAATCTCAAGATTGAAACTTTCCGTGGCAATATTCCACTTTACAAATGACTAATCATTAAATCACACAAAAAAAACCTTTTTAACTAAATTAGAGTCTTGAATGCATTCCAATTGCCAATATAACCATTCTAGCCATACGTGTGACCTATGAGCATATACTAATGTAGTCATCTTCCTAGTTGATACTAAGCACGAAAATAAGAATCGACGGTAGAAAGGAATCAAGCAAGATGCAGTTCAAGGAGGTCGAACAAGAGTTCGGAATTTAAAGCCAAGGGAAGAGGTCAAACTGTATGGATGAGATTCTTATATTCTAATCCTGTGTTGCAGGTTCACATCGGTACAGTAACATAACCGAAGTGACAACTCGACCTGCATGGGCCACCACAAAAACATGTAACGCCCCAGTCCCAAAATACTTAGGACTAGGTACGTATCCATGCCAGCTGCATACATACAAAGTACACTCCAATATATGGAAACCTTGTATGTATACATAAGCTGTAAAATATAGTAGAACCATAATAACTAAATCTCATCCGCTAGATAAATAAATGATATAAAAGCAACTTTGAATTTGTCATGTATACAATCGTTGGGTGGAGACAAAGTCTACTACCAACTATCTCAAATAAAATGTACAAGTGATCGATAAAATAACGAGACGAACCAAGCGCAATCGTCTTCGAAAGAATGGAGAAGATCATGGCCTTGGCTAGAACACCTGCAAAATCACAGAAGCACATACCTGAAGAGATAACAAGGTCCTCAGAGGGACGTAACAAGATACAATAAATATGCCATATAAATACTGAATATAAATATGCCACAAACAAAAGTAAGTGACAAGAGAATAATGAGGTACTCTAACCATACTAAAGTGAACATGCAGTTAAGAACAAACCTTTCGTCGCATGAGCCCTGGCTGTAAATGGAATCTGGTATAGTCCCCACTTGGGCACCAGTGACCTAAATGCATGACGTTCAAAAACGACAGTGGCCAACCTGAGAGGCTCATACCCGTATCTCCAGCGGAGCTTCCGGGTTACAAGGAAAGTGCAATCGAAGCCCATACGACAAGGAAATGTTCTTCCCACCTAATGTACCTGTCAAGTCGCATCCACGACCATGTATCTCTACTAACTGCTAAGTCTCCTAACACGCCTCTATTAGCAGTTAGCCCTAACGCATCCACATGGGGGATCAGCCCACAAACAAGAACCTCTACATGCTACTCATCTCACACATCCTCGTGGTATAATGGTGTCAAGGTATATGCAATACACTACAACGGTAGTCTCTTAACTCTAAGTCCATATGCAATCAAAGGATAATAATAAAGTACATCTAATATCACTGAGCAGACAAAAATCAAGAACTGTAAGAACTGAAAATAAATGAACAGTGATATGTAATAAAATGCAACAAAATATAAACAGTATAATGGCAAGGTATCTTGCCTGCGGGTGGTGCGAGAAGCAGCAAAATCCAACAATCAGAATCGTCATCACGAAAGTCAAAATCTACAAGAAGCTCCGGATGCTGAAACAATCATCACGAACGAGTTTGGAATAAAAGATATGCCTAGGAAATGCCTGTCCAAAAGTTAAATTCTGGAACAGAGGCAAAATCATAATTTTGGGTCAAAACGATGTCCGTCGTTGGACCCGCTTTGCACCGAAATGTGCGCCAAAATCTATGGTCTCTAAAGTCGTCAAACTACATGTCTACGGATTTGTTTTGATGAGATGAACCTAACGGTATGTCCAATTTTGGATTCCGGTGGACTGTGCACAAAATCGCCCGTTGAGTGGGATTGTGGGCCCGCCAAAATAGCGTTCCGATCAACGGTCTCAGAATTGGACCAAACTTGGCTCACAGGACCAGAAAAATATTTTGAGTCCAATGGCGCAAGTTTCATCGCAATATGATGAGTGTGCACAAAGTTGTGACTTAATTTGCAAAGGGTCGATACGGGGTATCTCGACGGATACGTACTGTTTTCGTCGCGCACATGCAACGAAATTGGGTTCCGTCAGTTCCCACACGTCGACAACATCCATACGCACCTTTCGATGCATATAGTGCGTGACCACGTCGTCCGGTTTGTCGGGGCGCACGCCGTATCGAGGTGTTTTTCTAATTTTCTAACACAGAATTTACAATTTTTCGTGAAACTTTCACAACGTGTATCTTTTTACACACTAGATGAAAAGTGAATCCAGAAGGTGCGTTACAATCTCAGTTATGTTGTCTTTTATTGTTTTAAATTAGTTTCTACAAATCTTTAATACAAAGCAAGAAAATTGGCCGACAAGTCGTCGTTTTAAAACAGTTTTTAGTACTACAGAAAATAGGTTTTTCTTCAACTTCGTATCGATTTTTCGAGCAAGTCGATGGGTTGTTTCGAAATCCACCTAGAGGATCTCGAAGAGGGTCAAGTCTACTTTCCAGAAAATCTTACGGATCGAAAATCGGTGCTACGAGTAAAAAGTTCCGCCATCGGGAAGTATGGTACCTTGAGTAGAAAAACTGCTCCGTTGATGACGAGGGGCTGACTTCCGATGCTCCGTTCGTCGCGCACACAACTCCGTCGCTGGTGAAACGAACTCGTAGGCGAAGAGGGTATGTTCTGCCGTAATTTTCGTTTTGGAAGTCTAGGGTTTTGAGGTCTGTGGAGGAAGTTATATATATAGCAAGTTTTGTCAAAATCTAGGGCTAATAGGGTTACTAATATAACTATTATGTGGGTTCTCGGGTTGGTGGTGCGTTAAGCATGCTAGTTACTGCTAGCAGCTATCAAGGGAGAGTGGGGGCCCGCCCACTTTAAGTGGGTGGGTGGATATTATTTTTTTTCTTTTTTTTTCTTTTTCTTTTCTTTTTCTTTTTCTTTTCTTATTCCTTTCTTAAACTGTAATATATATATCTATATATATATATATAAGTACATATCCATAAATACACCAAAAAAATCTATTTAAAATCCAAATACCATTTAAAAGTCAACTATCCAATTATTTAATATATTTGAGCATATCTACATATATATATAAATCCAATCCTTAATAAATCAACTAAAAATAATAATAATATTTAAATAGGTAAACATGTTTATTAAATCTTCGCAAAATAAATTTTAATAAAAATTATTTAATAAAATCTTTCCAATGGGTGTACTTATACCGCACACCCTATCCGGGTCCAAAAATAGTAAAATTTTATAAAATATTATTTTATTAATGAAATATAGATTTTTGTACCCAAAGTCAATAAATATTCAACAAGTTCCAAAAATAATTTAAAAATATTTGTAGATACACAAAATATTCCTATATGGCTACCTTAGTTACCCCACATGCTCACATGGGCTTAAAATTTTGTTCGGGCCCTGTTCGAACTGAATTGGCCAAATCGGGTCATCAAAAAATAAATAAAACCATAAATTTTATAAATTCATTTTTTAAGTCTAATAAAATAATAAACAATAATTAAATGTAAAATAGGGGTTTTACACCTAGGGCAGGAGAATTCGTGCACAAAATCGTGTGTGTCACAAAATTGCTCAAACTCCGCATTCTCGAATTCGCCTCCATGATCGCTTCTAATACGAGTGATCATGTAACCTTTTTCATTCTGTACTTTCTTGCAAAAGGTGACAAATTATGATAATGCATCATTTTTGCGTGTCAGAAAATATACCCACGTGTATCTAGATTAATCATCTACAATTACAAAAGCATATAGCTTACCTCCAAGGCTAGCAACTCTGCTAGGACCAAATAAGTCCATATGTAGCAATTGTAGAGGTCTAGTAGTACATACAACGTTTACTGACTTGAAAGAGGATCGAGTAGCTTTGTTCTTTTCACATTGACTACATACCGAATCCTTCTTGAATGTAATGTCCGGTAAACCGCGTACTAGCTTCTTCGTGGATAATCTGGAAATAGTATCCATATTTGCATGACCGAGTTATGCCACAGATGACTCTCATCGCTTTTAGCCATTAAACATCTACCTGAAATGTTAGTATCTTCCAATAAATAGAAAACATATATATTGTCTTCTCTAATACCTTCAAATATAGTACTACCAGTTGAACTATCAATAATAGTACATTTGTCTTTTACGAAGTTAATACCATAACCGTGATCAGCTAAATGGCTTATGCTGAGTAGATTATGTTTTAACTCAGTAACAAGACAAACATCTTTAATCACTGGATAGGGAGCTTTACCAATATTACCAATACCGATTATATACCCTTTTAAATTATTGCCGAAGGAGACGTATCCTTCTTATTCCTCTTCGACAGTGTTGCGAATAATAAAGCACCACCGGTCATGTGCCGTGAGCAACCGCTGTCGAGGATCCATTTGCTCCTAGCATGTGAAGGGCGTCCCACCTACAAAATAATTTGCAGATGAAACTCTTGGTACCCATTTCTTGTAGGGTCCTGACTGGTTAGTTTTCGGTATCCATGCATAAATATTTAAATCTACTAACTTTCTGATTCTACATGCAGAAGATATATGACCAATGAGGCCACAATAATGACATTTAGCATGTTGAGTGTTGAAAGCTGAGTGGTGTGCATGGTTGGTAGGTTTAGGTTTTCTAGTATAGAAGAAAGCATACCTATTATCCTGTTTGGGCATAACCTTTTTAGGTAAAGGTTTGATAGGGTTAGGTCTGACAGTGTTAGGTTTGGGAATGTTCCGATTTTCGGTAAGTGACACGTGTTAGGGTAGGAAGCAGCAGTCTCAGGCTGTTTTCCTAACCTAATTTCCAATCTTTTGGAAGTGTCATATAACTTAGTATAGTCAGAAGTGAGTGATTCCATTCTGACTTGTGCACTTTGAAGACTTTTTTTCTCTTTAGAAAGTTCTTCATTCAGTTGGTCAATAACCTTGTCTTTTTCTTCGGATGACTTGGTAGTCTCGTGTAATAAGAGCTTAATAGAAGAAAGCTCACCTGACTCACTAACATTATCTTTAACCTCAGCTAGTAGGTCGGTAAGTGTCACGCCCATATTTTTATCTCTTGGAATCGATCGTCCTCGCTTGGGCGTGATGCCGTACAAGTCTGATATTGCACTTGTACAAGGCAAAGATGGTACGTAATCGATATCTTCAAATAGGAACACATCGCAGTGGCAGAAGCAGACAAATTGAAGTTGATAAGGACAATCTTTCTTATTGAATAAAAATACATCAGTTTTTTATAGCAATGAAGATAAAAGAATAACTTGAAGTCACACAGAGATATATAGAACTTTATTCTCTTTATTGATAATTAAAGAAGAGTACAAGACTTGTATTGAAGTACAATGGTTACAACCAATCTCACTTTACATTGAAAGCCAACTGAGCAATGCTACAAAGTCTACATTTGATACTTGGATACAATGGATTACAACTCGATATACTGACTTGGCTTACAATCTCACTGGTACCACTGATTACAATATTCCATACATTATGTCCTTTATAAACAAAAGACATCATCTTGTACAAGGAGAGCTTCTGTATGTCCAACAAATCTTCGATGCCGCGGGACCGGTCAAGCCAAATCTTCGTGTGCAGAACATCCCATGCCTGAGCACCTGCCCACAAAAACGTGGGTCAGCACATCATCTATGTACTGGCGAGCAGAATCCAACCCACTCGCCTAAACCAACACTAACTGGTCAATTTTAGCAAGCATTTAAAAGAATGATCTTTCTACTTGGGGCCTAGCATCAGTTACAGTTCATGGACAATAATCATAGAAAAGCATGTAAACATATTCTTAGTAATATTCATGTGGACATATCATTTAGCATTCTTGGTGTTATCATGCAAAGGCATCATTGAGGCATACTAGATGTTATCATGAAAACGCATCATTGAGATGCGTTAACATTAACATCTTAAACATGTTATGACCATTCTCACTTCAAGCATCACTTAGCATGTATGTCTTGTTGAACAATGGTTATCGCAAGGCATCTTTCTAGTATCACTACACCAAAATAGGTAATTGCCAACGGTTATTACCGTGATAAAAAATTTCGTCACGGTAATAACCGTGACGGATTAGCCGTAACTAATTATTGTCACGAAAATCGTAACGGTAATAACCGTTACAACAAAATATAATTTGCCACGGTTATTACCGTTATAAAACTTTCTTTTGCCACGATTATAACCGTGACCAAAGTCAAAATTACTAACAGTTATTACCGTGACTACAATGTATTCTTTTGCTACGTTTATTACCATGACTACAATGTATTATTTTTGTCACTATTAATTACTTTGTAACAGCTATAACTATTACAAGTATAATAAAAAAATGAATTCATTTGCCACAAACCTATACAGGCGAGGCTACACATAAACCTAATATTCTTTATGGACGCATTTTATAATAGAACCCAAGCAGTGCCTATTTTGAAAAAAGCCAACATTACAAAAGTCTTCCTAATACCTCCACAACATAATCTTTTAAAACAAAAGTAGAAAGTCCGACAGATATGATCTTACAAGCTTAAACTATCAGTCAAAGTCAAATAATACATATAACCATTGGGATTTTTACAACGTTTATACTGTTGAGATTGCAAAAGAAGTTGCAATCGTCAAATTGAGAAACATCTAAAATAACTAATTATGAGAAAATCGTACACCATCCGTACTTATGTGGTAGAAGAAAACCAAAAGCCCCAAAGCAATGCCAGTGCTGAGGAGACCAGCCATGAAGATAATGGACTAAGCCGCCCAAGGGCAAGTAGTCATAAATGAGAAGCTTAGTAGAGGGCCGCAGCCTCGCAGAAGATTGCTCGACAAATTGCCACATTAATCTCCATCTCCCTCTCAATTCTCTATAAGAAATACTAATAATAATATGAAACACAACAAGTTTGTCGATAAATTACTGAAAAGCAAGAGAATATGAAGAGTTCAGTATCAAGTTCGCCTTACTTGCAAAATAGATCATTCAGGACACTCACAAGAACCGCAGCCGAGTAAATCTGCCAATAGAAGGAGGTATAGTTCCCCTCAGAAGATTGCTCGACAAATCACCACATTCAACACCAAATACTATAATCAGGAAAATCAATAAAAACTAGAGACCAGATAGGAGCAATAGGGATTTAGGAAACCTTGTAGATAGTTGGCTCTCAGATGCCCTTTACAAACACAACAATGTATCTAAAATGCACACAAAAATTAATTACTTATATGGTTATGAAGGAAAGGCAACTTACAATGCTCAGTACAAATCCTGATCTCTGCAGGAATCGACCGATACAAGTTGTTCTGATGCAATGCCCTTCCAAAAAAAAATTATTAAAAAAATCATACATACAACTCGAAAAATAAACGAAAGAAAGAAAAATGTGAGTTGAGGGAGAGGTAATTATAGTCTCTGGAGCCTGTGGAGTTTGCCAATGCTCAGAGAGATGATGCCTCCCAGCTGTAAGGCTTGTTTCTGCATCATAGAGATCAACACCAATCAATAAATACCCATTTCAGGACAATCACTATTGTACGGACACCACAGTGTGATGGCACCTATTTTGGTGCCTTAAGCGTAGCTTGGAGTGTCCGTGTTGTACCAATCAATAAATAAGTCGTAAGTTAAACATAAATGGCTTATTAAACTTATCAACCTCCAAGAGAAATAAGGATTGCTAAAATGTATGTCAAAGATGCTACACCTAAATTAAAAAAGACAATTAGAAATAAAAAGGAACATACCAGTTTTATCGCACAACTTGAGCATTTCAGGAGGCAATATTGCACCAAAACCCTCAACTCATCTCTATATCCGGCAACATCCTATACAACATATCCAGTCATAACACAATTTGAAAATGCAAGTTAGCATTACGCCATGGTTCAATTATATTGATATAAGAATCCAAAGGAAAATTTTCTACACACCTATTAGGTGATTCTGTTGTGGGTCCTACACTGAGATTTGTATGAGTTTTGATGAAAATTTCTGAAATGTTCTTTCCATTTATGCTTATTGAGCAGCTTGCTAACTGGTTTAAAGAACCTCTTGATGGTTTAGTCTTCAGACGCCCATTAACTGGTCTAAACCAATAACAATGGAAGAAATATGTTGGTTGTTAGGGGGTCATCCCTACAGAGCAGCCACCCATTAACTGAAGAGTGTAAAGCTACAAAGAAGATATGTTTCTATGTACATGTTTCTCATTGTTATGATATTAACTTTTTCTTTTTTTATGTAAGACTTGAGTGCAATTTGGCTTCTAGTCTTAGACGAAATTTGAAGAAGCCAAAATCCTTTTGGATGCAATTGCTAGTTACATGCATTAATTGTTTGCTTAGCCTTTTACTACTACTATGTTTTCTGTAGATTGCTAGGAAAACGAAAAAAGCACAAAGAGAGAGAACAAGGGATCAAGAGGTTAAATCTTCTGCCAGAAGTGATGTATATAAACATAAAGATTACAATACTATCTGATAGGTAAATGTCAGCAGGTTGTCTAAACTCTAAAGCCCCATGTGATAACCATGGACTTGAATGCGACAACTTTTTTCAAGATTTGCCAGCAGTTATTGAGCACCAGCAACTCAAAAGACAGAAATTAAGATATATCCATCTAGAAACATCATTTGTCAGAAAGCACACAGAATTAAATGAGCTATCTTGGATTTTGTCTCCGAGATTTTCCATCTAGTATTACACCAAAAGAGCCTATATAGATTATGCAGGGCCAATAAAGAGGGTCTTGCCTGATATATGTTCCCCTATTATAGAACTTAATACCACATTAGTAGTACAAAATGTGTGTCTGTAGTATATTAAATACTTGATGCAAGACTCGTTCCATGATACTATGCTTTTAAAACCTAAATATTATGCTTTCTTTCTGCAATGTCATTTTGGACGTCATGTTAAATTGATGTACTCCAATATGAACTAGTATTCTTATTTGATTATGATTGAAGAATCATGCCCTATTGAAGAAAATATTTAACTTGAAACTTTCGTTTCATGTTCAGTATTTGCCACCCACCTACGTCGGCTCCTATGGAACACCTATCAAGATAAAACAACCAGATGGAACTTTTTCTTTACCAGAAAATCTGTTTAAACGAATACGACACATTACATGTAATGTCAAGATGACTTGCTAGTAATTGTTCTTCATCCTTCACAAAGAGAGCCATCACCGCTATGAAGAGGACCAACTAAAGCAAGTAGCATTCCAAACACTGGCTAGGAAACAAGGACACATCAAAAGAAATAAGGTCAGACACACGTGTTCCACTTGTTTGGATATGCGTTCCTCAGAAATCGCAGGGAAACGCGTTAGACATGGAGGAACCACGTCTAGTTTGCAAGCTTTCAGAACTGGTTCGCACATGGATTTCAGTCAATAAGTTGTTCACGTACGATGTTGGAGGTTATAAAATACGAGAAAGCTCTACAAAAGAATTGACATGGTTCTATAACCAATTGTTAATCTGAGGTCGGTTGTCATCCCTTCGTGGTGGGCCTGGTGGCAAAAAAAAAGCTTCATAGACAAAGTAGATGTGAGCAAGATAAGACATTACCATAAAACGTAAAAGAACATAAGACAGTTAGGTAGGTCAAAAACTTAGAAAACCAAACAGTTTACAAATAGTCTTAAGATATGATAACTGAAAACATTACATTTGAAATGGCTTCCTCAAATAGTACCCATGAAGCATAGGTATGGGTTCAAGTACCCGGTACAATACGCACACGATACGTCGGAACACGAATTTCTAAAAATCTTTTATATGGGTATGAAAGGTATGTCATTAAAAACAATTTGTATGTTTATACATTCTAAAAAATAGGTCATGTCATGTCTAGCACATATTGGACACAACCCGGACACTCCAAAGTACATTAGGGCACACTAAAATAGGTGCCATTTCGTGTCACCATGTCCTAACCGTATCATATCCTTATCTTTGCAACATAGAATGTCGAGAAAATTCTACCAAGAAATTGAAATGGTTACTTACAATAATTATCAATAACTTTCCCAGTATTTACCACTGGTTTCCATAAATTATTTTTGCAAATTAGATAAGTATCATAACTTATGATTACAACAACATTGTTTATACCATCAAAGTGCCTTGAAGTCTTTTTCATCCACCAAGGGGGTGGTCTAGTGGTAAGATCGTAGGTTTGCAATTAAGAAGACAAAACCATGGTTTCATAGTGATCCTAGTCTTGCAATTAAGAAGCCAAAGCCGCTTATCTTTTCTTCCAATATTAACATCGTGTCAGCATCCCATGTACATTGTTCTACGCCCTGGTATCAACATTGGTGGATTTTAAATCCATGTAACTTTAACATAGTAGTTAAGATTGCTAATATAAACAAGTAATGTTGTATAAATTTGGCCTGATAGTTGCAAGAAATCTTCCAACGTTGTTTTTTAGATAAATCTTGGCACATTATTGCAGTAACTACAATACAAGCATCTGAAATGCTTTAGTTACAACATTTCCATTTATAGGCAACAAAATCCCCCTAGTTGTCAAATAATGAAGTGTCATAGAATGTCCACTTCGCAAGAGAGTTCTCATGGTGTAAGATTTATTTTGCTATTTAAGTTTACAGCTTGAGAAAAAATAATATATGATATCTTGCATCAGCAACTAGTGTGAAACGACCATATCGACACAGATAGTAAGCACATTTCGACAGGCTACCTCTTATACTACCTTAAAATAAAAATATCAATAACAACAATGAAGACTTTAGAAAAACTTGAGTCTGAATAACAAATACATGTTAGAAAGAATATAGCAATTACCTGTTGGTTAGCACAAGAGCCTTAGAAAGAGTGCTACAGAAATTGTAGACAACAACAGATACCACATAATTCAAGAATCAAAGGCTTGTTACATTACAATAACATAGATTGTTGTACTATTAATTAATGATCTTATATGAACACATACCTGATTCATAGGTACATAAGCAAAACCTTTAAGCAAGAAAACTCTACGATCGCCGACAGGTCAGGTACTTCCTTAAAAGGTGCCTTCATGCAATATCAAGGTATTTGAAATGATATGTATCGTACATCGCATTGGGATAGTTGGGAAATGGTGATGACATAAGAACAAAAAGAAAGATGACAAGCAATAAATCTTTAAGTACGTAGGTGTTGTCAATTGAAATGAAAAAGAAACATATTCAGAAGAAAAAAAAAGTAAGAATATGGTAAAGAATTGGCATGTCAAATACATGGTATGAAGTACACACAGTTGGAAGATTGAACAGTGGAACATGCAACTTGGATCGGCTTATCTTTTATAGCCTGTAAAAGTAAGGGAACGGACTACTAATTAAAATACTAAACAAAAATCACAATTCTCCAAGATTCTAAGCAAAGACCAACAAAGATTTATGACAAATTGATTTATTGGAACCAACAAACCTCATATTCAGCCATGAGTGTTGCTCTTACCTAATCCCTCAAGCATTACAAAGAAACAACAAATATCCCCAAAAAAATATAAAACCCTCAATTAGAAATCTAGCTTGAAATAAAAATATATTGGTCTCTCTAAAATTACAGTCATGCTAAGATCTTGCAGATCGGAGGAAAAAAGATCTCACCATGGGTCCATCTTGCGCTCGTCTCAAGCGAGGGGTCGCCACCGTCGCTCACGTTGGAGTCAAAAGTTGTGTTCGAATTCTCCCAGCCCGTTGGATCTACAGATCTCGACTCATAAAACACACACTCTCTTCAGAACTTGAGATCGGGATGGATGCTCCAATCAATTCTATATGGAGAGTGGTGTGGTGTTTGTTTAATCATAGAGAAATGGAGCGGGGGGAGGGGGAGGGGTTGCAGCGATAGAGGGTTATAGAGAGAGAGAGAAAAGGAGGGAAAGGAAAAATCGTGGAGGGAAAAATGAAAATTTATGAGAGAAAAAAGTGAAAAGTTATTTTAGTAACGATTTTTTCACTATTGTAACGATAATTACCATTACAAACTTGTAACGGTATTAACCGTTGCAAATTCACAAAAAAAGTGTTACGAAATATCTATTTTGGTGTAGTGTATACTGAATTTAACATGTTAAGCAGGTTCTCATATTGAATAACTACGCATAGCATCATTTACTTGGCACGTTAAGCACGCAAGTTAAACCAACACACATATTGAGTATATCACATTTAAGTGATTTCTTACCGATAGCCAACTCCCTTGTACCTGTATAAAAATATAGGATAATATGATATACTTACTCTGTCTGCACAAAACATTCGTTAGCATACATCCTGACTACATGGTCGTTGGTGAAACTGCACCATAAAGGACTTTCCAACGGGTATTACGACGCACCATTCCAGGGTAGGTTGCAAGCCTAGCCGAATGTCCCGTAATACCTCGTGCCACCATAGCACGACCAATGTTTCCTCCCAGGTCGAATCGGTCCCGGTACCCCAGGTACCGTTCGAGGAAACTTACTCAGACTTGTACAAGTACGTCCATGACCATGCGAATGCGGGTCGACTCGATAACACAAATGCATGGTAAAGCAACTGAAAGTAAGCAGAGCCAATAGTTCAACATCTCATCTCAATTCCGAGCCGTGTTCAACGACTAATCATTATCGTCATTCTACTTGGTGATCTCCATGATCCCAAGCCTCATCATTCTCTATTCATTGATTCATTGCACATTTCTCATAACATTCCTCTCAACGAGGAACCAATAACATTTTATTCATTTCAAAGGGACAAGCAGCTTTTTCCTTCGTTTCATTGGGACAATTATTATTCATTTCATTGCTTATACAAGGACAGGCATCATCTCATTTTTTTACAACAGTTATACAGAGAGTACATGATTCAAGAGTCCTATTCAATTCTTTGTGTTAATAGCATAGCCAGTTCTTTTCTCATGTCTCATTCATGCAGCATCTCGATTATTCAAGTGATTCATTCCTTTCATCAAGATTAAGCACAAGGGACATTATCAATTCATTCTCAGGCAACAAGTTACATTAGCAGTTCGAGTGTGATTCATTCAATATTCATGTCTTATTCATTTCAACAATTCTCAGCATAGGCATCTCTATTATTCAGCAACTAAAACATGGAACATTTAGAGACAATTCATAGCATCATGATATTCCATTTATTAAGCATGCAGGAATAAGGAGGAAGGAGGACAGTTCTACTTGCATGCACAAAAGGGTCTTCTTATTCTGGTTGTACACATTCCTCCTAAGCGTAGCTCCACCAGCGAGCCACGTTCCAACACTTAATCCATCTAGCCAGCTCAGAGAGACTGCATCAGTCTTAACTCTCTTAATTTCCAACATAAGTCACGGTCTAACATTCTGATCCCATCCAACAAGCCAACCAAATGCCTCATACGGAGCGGGACATTACATATACCACTCAGAAGAAGTTTCGTCCTCGAAACTTAAGAGAACAACTCATCTTACTAATTCACTTAGTCATTACAAGTTACTCATTCAGCTTCAATTCAATATTCATTACAGCACACTCGATCATCTCAAAATAGCTATCCAATTGTACCATTTAAATCCATCAACGATTCGTTCTGTCTATCTCTTTTCAATACTTGCGACTTCTCATTGATTCACCAACATTTTCCTTGCATTCTATCTTGGTCGTAACACATCACTTCATTTGGATCCATACACATATTTCAGGCATCCCCAAAACATATGCATTTCAGCCAAAGTCTGTGCTAGTACAATAAATTCTTCCCATAATGTTATCTCAGTCGCAACCTATCACTTCGGCTGGATCCATACACATATTTTAGGCGTCCCCAAAACATATGTACTTCAGCCAACTTCCATGATAGTGCAGTTCGATCAGCCACGATATAACTCTCTTTCCCAAATCAGACTTAGCATCCTTTCAATTGACTTATCACTTTATTCACTTGCCACAATCACTATCTTCCAGGCCACAACACTTAACATTAGGGACAACTTGGTTAAGCTCTCTATCCGGGCATAATATTTTTAACATTCGATCATGGGTCTAACTTAGAGCCAATCATTTTAAGAGTTCACAACATGCAATCATATTCCTTTCTGAATCCAACAATATTTCTCACCGAGGCAATTCATCTTTTCTAAAAGATATAATCCGACGTTACCCACTATTGATATTGATCCAGCATTCCCGTCATGAGCAGTCAACTCTATCTCATATAATAATTTACTATTCGATACATACAACTCAAGTCTCATCCCACGATTCCATTTTCCGCTATAGGCCGACACATAATCCTCAAGGGTCGAACATCTCTAAGGTTCATATTGGAGCATATACTTATAACTTATCATTCTTAGATCATACTCATCACCATCTCTCGTTCAATGCCACAAGGTCATTCTATGGGTAGCCAACAGCCATCTATTATTCGGTCCAGTCTCAATGGTTAGATATACCGACAGCTATACCTAATCATTCAGGTGACTTCCCTAGAGTGGACGGCTAGTAGGGTTATACTAGTTTCTTATTCTCAGGGCCAATAAGCAACCGACAGTTCTAAGGAACTGTACCCAAACCTATGGGTATCAACTTAGTCTGAATAACTAATCACCATTGTCGGCTATGCCAATAATTGGTGAGTTCTCAACTGGTCGCTAGGGTTAAGTCTATCTATCCATGGTCTTCCTCAAGGAAATAATTTTCACAGAGGCTCATTCTAGACTTACCCAACGATCGACTAAGATCGATCTATCAACATTACGGTCAATTCCCAACCCGACATACGATTCTCATCGTTCTAATAATCCATCAAGTAAATTCCCAATGATTCAATTTCTATTTCAAATCCTTTGTACTCACACGAACCCATAAGCCAAGGCTAACTATTCAAGGATCATCAGTTCCGATAGTCTTAACATAACTATGGAATCATACTATTCGGTCTGTATGACGAAGTTACACCACTAAGTCATAAGCCAGCAATCTATATTCCAACCAACAATCAAATATACCGGCATTATCCAACGCGTTTGCAATTCCTCAATCCCATTCGTTTCTCAATCATCAAAATCTCATACGGACATTCTTAAGATCTCATATCGCAAGGGGTCGAGTAATTCATTCCATTCAATCCGACAATTTATGTATCAATTAACCATTCTCTATGCAACACAAATATTTAGGGTTGCTACTTGTTACTTTTCTGGTACAATTCAATTCCTCAGCATACATGCACATATGCAATGACTATCCTTTGGTGATCAAGATGGATTGACATCTATTATACCGTAGGATCAAGGCACAGATTTCTAATATTCCTTTGGTCACCGACAACTTTTCCAGAACTTCCAGCTTAACCATCAACTTTATATTTGCTACATATGATTTGCATCCAACCATTCGAAATCACATTCAGATATTCTAAGCCACAATATTCTCTAGCCAAATTTATTTACCCATAGCATACTAACGGTCTTACTAGTCTGAGTCTTCACTCGACTAAACAATTTTTAACCAAGCCACCGGTTATAATTTTCGACAATATCGCTACCCAACATAACTTTACTGTCAAGGGACACTCGAGTCATCTAGCAACAATACATGACTCCCAGCTAAGTCTCGGTACTACCCAGTACCCACAGATAGTCTCATTGCTATCCTATGGAAAGGGTCAACAAACATTTCGTTCTGAGGTGGTAGAGGTAATATACCACTCAGAAATAAAGCCATCCTTAGACAATCCCAATCAAATCTATTCCGGACATTCATGATCTATAATGATCACAACACTTAGCCAACATCTCGGGGTCTCAATATCACAAGCCAACATTCTTAGGGTCTCAAAAGTACTAGCCATCACCCATAATCGACTCACCAGTTATGTCGAACTCATCCATCAATTATTCATTCCCAAATCTTTCCCAACATCACATGAAATCCTCAACTTGTTACAGCATACATAGCCACTTTTCTTTATTCCCACATTCCAAACAGCATTCACAACATAGCATACTATGGCATCGAGTCATTGTTGGGTTATTTGTGTCCAAACCAACAACAATCATTCATTCAGGGGCATCACAATGTACTTAGACTTATTGTATGGAACATTCAGTGAGCAGCCAAGAGGGTCAACGAACTTTCAGACACAAGCAACATAGGATGATTACCGAACAACAACAGCATAATCGCGAAAGCAATCTTTGATTTAATCGCGGAAGCAACGTTGAGTGATCGCGGAAGCAACTTTGGTTAATCGTCGATGCAACTTTGATTTAAAACGAATTAAAGAAGAGACCAAGGACATAAAGCCGTGCTCTGATACCAATTTGTCACGCCCCGATTCGTAGAGTCATTTATTCACATATTTTTATCTCTTGGAATCGATCGTCCTCGCTTGGGCATGATGCCGTACAAGTCTGGTATTGTACTTGTACAAGGCAAAGATGGTACGTAATCGATATCTTCAAATAGGAACACATCGCAGTGGCAGAAGCAAACAAATTGAAATTGATAAGGACAATCTTTCTTATTGAATAAAAATACATCAGTTCTTTATAGCAATGAAGATAAAAGAATAACTTGAAGTCACACAGAGATATATAGAACTTTATTCTCTTTATTGATAATTGAAGAAGAGTACAAGACTTGTATTGAAGTACAATGGTTACAACCAATCTCACTTTACATTGAAAGCCAACTGAGCAATGCTACAAAGTCTATATTTGATACTTGGATACATTGGATTACAACTCGATATACTGACTTGGCTTACAATCTCACTGGTACCACTGATTACAATGTTCCATACATTATGCCCTTTATAAACAGAAGACATCATCTTGTACAAGGAGAGCTTCTGTATGCCCAACAAATCTTCGATGCCGCGGGACTGGTCAAGCCAAATCTTCGTGTGCAGAACATCCCAAGCCTGAGCACCTGCCCACAAAAATGTGGGTCAGCACATCATCTATGTACTGACGAGCAAAATCCAACCCACTCGCCTAAACCAACACTAACTGGTCAATTTTAGCAAGCATTTAAAAGAATGATCTTTCTACTTGGGGCCTAGCATCAGTTACAGTTCATAGGCAATAATCATAGAAAAGCATGTAAACATATTCTTAGTAATATTCATGTGGACATATCATTTAGCATTCTTGGTGTTATCATACAAAGGCATCATTGAGGCATACTAGATGTTATCATGAAAAGGCATCATTGAGGCATCGTTAACATTAACATCTTAAACATGTTATGACCATTCTCACTTCAAGCATCACTTAGCATGTATGTCTTGTTGAACAATGGTTATCGCAAGGCATCTTTCTAGCATACTGAATTTAACATGTTAAACAGGTTCTCATATTGAATAACTACGCATAGCATCATTTACTTGGCACGTTAAGCACGCAAGTTAAACCAACACACATATTGAGTATATCACATTTAAGTGATTTCTTACCGATAGCCAACTCCCTTGTACCTGCATAAAAATACAGGATAATATGATATACTTACTCTGTCTGCACAAAACATTCGTAAGCATACATCCTGACTACATGGTCGTTGGTGAAACTGCACCATAAAGGACTTTCCAACGGGTATTACGACGCACCATTCCAGGGTAGGTTGTAAGCCTAGCCGAATGTCCCGTAATATCTCGTGCCACCATAGCACGACCAATGTTTCCTCCCGGGTCGAATCGGTCTGTTAGTACCCTAAATTTTGGGTTAATTTTTTTCATTTTATTTTATTTCCTGATTGATTGGTTTTGATAAATAACTTATTCTGTTATTTTTCCTAAGTGTACTTTCCCATGCCATTGATATTTGGAGTATCAGGGATGTTCAACTCTGGAAATCTTCTTCACGAGTTTTAGAGTGGACACGATTACCTTCATGACGGTATATAGTGTCCCATCCAAACTTGTTCCCTTGTACTCTTTCTGCTTCGCTGAACTTCGGGTCAATTTAGACCATTTGATTATTATTTATTTTCCTACTCTTTTTCTTGATCATTTTCAGCGCGTTACCATGACTTTTAATTTGGGAGCGCAAGACCAGTCAGTTTCTTGAAACCAACTTCTCATGCTTGATCTACTCGAGATGCTCGTCACCCATGACCTTCGTGCCCCACTCAGACATGTCATTTTGTGCTCCATTTGATTCGTACAACTTTCCGGACACGTGATCCAATTTTATTTTACTCCACGGCGTCACATTCATCTTCCAACTTGATTTGTGGGTCCCCTGTCGACCAAAACCTGTCAGCCCCAATTATGGACATGGCCCACATTGAGCCTACTACCCGTTCGCCACTTGTGTCCCATTTATTGGAATCCCCATGTGCTACTTATTTGCCCATGATTATCAACTCCTACTTTAATTCGAATATTTCGCCATGTCCGATTTTCATCCAACCCGGTTTGACCGAACCCAATCCAAGCCCCATATTATCCTCCATCACCACCCTAAGCCTCTTTTCCCTTGAAAAAAATATCAAGTGCTCTTCTACCTATTTTTCTAATAATTATTGAAATTTTTATTAATTTTAATTCATTGGAATGACCCCCCATTTTTAGCTATTAATTCTAGCCATTGATCCTCCTAACAAATCCTATCCATTAAAAATCCTACATAGAAACTTTTTTCCTCACCCCCTTGGCCAACACAGCCGGCCCTAACTCCCAAATGACTTTTTCTCTCTCCCTCTCTCTTTCATTAATTTCTATCCCCTCTCTCTCTCCTTCCTTATTCTATTGCAACTACAACTACACCAACTAAAACCATGCAACAGCAGCTCCTTTAACACCCGACCACCTCATCTTTCCCCCATGCAAACCTAGCCACCTCACTCCTCCTTAGCCACCACCATGGCCGAACCACCCCCGACCATCACCGTCGACCACCAGCTCCTCCTCCTTCCTCCTCTTCTTCCCGTATTCCCTCCTCCTTAGCCACCAAACCGCCACCACCTCCAACACCAAACCGTCGCCACCACTGCCTACACCACCCCCTCCGCCACGCTGGCCATCTCGCCGCCGCGTCGCCGCCATGTTCGCCGTACCGCCGTATGCGCGCTGGCGCAACACGGCAGCAGCGGCGTACGGTGATTGTGCGCACAGCTGCGCACAGATCCACGCACCCTGGCCGCGTGACCGCCGCCGGCCACCGTGCTCCGGCGACCCCGTCGTGGGTGGCCCCCCCTCGGGCACACCCTAGGCTGCTTTCCCCTGGCGGCCAACGTCCTCCGGGACGCGCCGTCGAGGCGATTCGTGTGTTTTGAACGACGTCACGTCGTGACGCGCGCGGGATTGAGTTCATTTTGGCGCTCCGTCGCAGCGACTTTGCACACGTTTTCCCGGAGATCCGACTGTTGGATCGGCGATTTCTTCGCTCCGTCACAATCTCGGTATATCCACCTTCATCCCTTTCAATTTTCGTCCGTTAATTTTATCGTTTGATACATGAAAACCGGCCACCAAGTTGACCGTTTAAATTGTATTAAATTTGGACAGTTTCGCGGGGCCAACTTCGTCAGCTTGTATCTCCTCTACAGCAGCTCCGTTTGGCGTGCTACCAGTTCCGGTGCGAAGCTGGTATAACCCTCTTGCTACCCCTCCAGTTTTATTTCATTGTGAGCTTGTTTGATTGGTTGAATTCGACGCCAAAGTTGGTCGTCCGAATTCGTAATTTTCAACTTGTAAAATTCCATTTTTGAACACGGGACTCCAGATTTTATTTCTGACACCACCATTAGACTAGTGGCGTCATTCTGGCATATTTTCATATAAAATTTGATAGATTTGGAGAACGTGGGCCCTGGCACGTTTTTCGGTGTAAAGCGTGTCCCACTTTCTGGGTCAATGGGACTTCTTGACGCCGGCTCATCGGAATCCAATTCCGGATATACCGTTGAGTTCGTATCGTCATTCTGGACTCGTTGACATATAATTTGCTAGGTTTTGGTGGACATTGGGTCTGGCAGGCATTTCGATGCAAGTCGGATACCAATATCTGGGCCAACGGGTCATTTTGAGATCGGCTCATCAGAATCCAATTCCGGAGATATCGTTGAGTTCGTATCATCATTCTGGACTCATTGACAGGTAGTTTGCTGAGTTTTGAGAACTTTGGCTCCGACACGTATTTCCGTGCAAACCGGAATTCCAAGTTCTGCTCAACGGGCCAAATGGAGATCGGGTCAACGGAATCCAATTCTGGAGATACCGTTGGGTTCGTATCGACATTCTGGTTTCGTGGACATATAATTTGTTATATTTTGTAGACTTGTTTTCTTGCACGTTTTTCGGTACAAAACGGCTCCGACACGGACACCGTTTTGATCCGAAATTACCTTTTTGCCCTTGTGTCCAAATTGGACCGTTGGATAGGATATCCTAGCTAATTTGACCGTTCTGGACACGTTGGCGATGTTCATTTCATCGTCCGACAATGTTTGTTGATAATTTCTCTGAGTTTAACCTTTTTTATAATTAAATAATAATTAATTCATATAATGTTCGTATTTCGAGATTAGTACAACGAAACTGAGATCAGCCAATTCCAGTGATATCATATCGCTAAAATTGACAAGTTGGACACGTGGATCACTATAATAAGATTATCAACCTTACCGATAATCTTCTTATCTCGATTTGCGTGTCGTAAGTTTCGACGTACAAATAACGAAGTACACTTTATATTAGACTAGAATTGATCCTGTTTGACCAGAGTTGACCAGTTGACCCAAAGTCAACTGTAAGTCAACACTTGACCTAGTTTGACTAGATTATTGACCGAAGTCGACCTAGAGTTATTTTGACTTAGAAGAACCTAGAATAATGTAGATTGATTATAGAGATTCATTTATTTTCAACTTGAACACCTTATAACCTGTGTTGCTTTAAATAGGACTCTGTGGCTTCAGTGGGACCCCTATATTTATCAGCTATTCAGGTTATCGAGGCGAGTACATTCTCTGACCATTTCATACTTGTATGGATTTACATTCTTGCTCTAGATTACTGTACTTGATGCTGACACGATCATTATCACGGATTGGTACTATATGGATCTTCTTCTGAGATGTTATCTCCTTGTATTCACTAAGTACATATTGTGATGTGCGTTTCACTTACATGTTATATTTATTGAATACCCTTATCATTGTACACTCATTGTGCATATTGTACTCTTAGTATCACATTGAGCCATTGTACAAGCCATTATACAAGTCATTGTACAAGCCATTATACAAGTCATTGTATAAGGTAACGTAACTGAATTGGATCCTTGTGTATTGATTGGGGAGGGGGAGTAGAAATGGTTATGTGATCAATCGTATTGTATAAGAAATTTTATATGTCCATTGTACACCCACGTACAAAAGAGTCCCATTTTATTGTATAACCTAACCCGTTTACATAACCATATCGTGCTCTAAAATCACATGTTCCTTACAGTCTTACTTATCATATTTAGATATTTCATGTTATCAAATCTCTACTGTTTTCATATATCTTCTTCTTTCAGCGATTCATGTACTTTACTCTATTGCATGCTTTATATTTTCTAACTCTTTATGAACTGCGTGAGATGTTTTGTGCTCGCTCCAGTCCTGACTGGACCTGTTGATAAATTTTACAGATAGCCTGGAGGTGCCTGCTAGCCTAGAGGAGACACATTAGAGGTTGTTTAGGTAGTTATTTCATTTTGCCGGGAGTTATATTTACTTTGTGGATTACTGTATATGTATTTAAGTTTTGAGATGTATTTCTGGGTTTATGTATCTTAGACACTTAGACTTCTATCTCCTATATCTCTTTTGGATTTCATGTTTTATCTATCCTTATCATGCTCTACCTTAGATGTGATTGAGTTTGTATCTGCTATGTCATCCCCATTCGGGGAGTATAAACTGTTTAGTCTTATACTGTTAGATGCATTGAGACCTAGGACAGCGTTCTACCGTCGACACTGCGGCGTAGGCTGGGCGTTGTTATGTTCTCGTGCCCTAACTCTAGGACGCGGGTCGTGACACGTTTTTAGTGGTGGCCCATGCAGGTCGAGTTTATGTAGTGGTATTCGAACTTGAGTACCACTACAGCCTGCACTAGGAATATGATATATTTTGAAGGTACTCAATCACAGTTAGGGACCCTTGAGAGATTCCTGGGACGACCCTGGGGAATCTTATTTAACTTCGATTTGAAAACTCTCTTTTTCCCTTGATTTGATTTATTTTTACTTTTTGTTGTTAAATTTGATTTTTATGGATTATTGTTGAATTTGAGTTTGTATTTATTTTGATGGATGATTGTCGAATTTTGAATTTTGATGATAGCTGTTGCATTCGAGTTTGTATTTTGATGGATTTGTTCATTTTCGAATTTTGATGTTCGTTAATAAATTTGATTTGATTTTGAGTATTCATTATTGATTAATTTAATTTTTGGCAAGATGAAATTATATGGGCTAGGTCATCTATGTTATGGAATCTAGTCTTCTATAGTCACATTAGCCAGCATGGTGAGGACATATAGTCTGACTCTGGATATATTTCTCTGGTGTAGGAATTTAAGGTTTTTGCAGCCAAGCATGCGACACCGCGAAAATGTTAAATACCATGATTCTAGAGATATGTGCATAAGTCAAGGGCTCTGTGAGTATCGTAGCCTTGCTTACTAGTATGACAAGGATTTAGAGTACCATAATTTTGGATAGACGCATATGATTATCAGATTGCGCCCTAAATGTTTTGAACATGTTTCCTCTACTTTTGTTTCAGTCATTCAAAAAAAAAGAATTATTATTTATTTGTTTTGTCTAGTTTCCTATTATTTAACTCAGGAGTAAGTTTAGTTGGTTTTATAAACCTTGTGTAAATTTCTTGCTATGAGTTTTTCATAATACAAGGAATCGATGATTTTGCTAGACTTTATCTTGAATTTGATATTTTAACTCTGGATTTCAAAACGGTTCCTTCTTTAAACAGATAAGCAAAACAGATTTTATCGTTATTCTTTCTTGCTATTTTTCTTGTATTAGATAATAATAAAGCTGTCTTGATTACGTCAATCACCTACTTGCAATCTTGGTAGGAATCTAAATGTTAGTCTTAACGTAGAATTATTTTTTTGGGACATGAGAATATATGAGTATATTTATATAACAGACACTTTGCCTAACACGTATGCATGCTACACTTGATTTTTCCACATATCTAGATACATATTAATATGTTGTTGATGTTAATTTCCAACCCCAATATTCCTGGTTTTCTGTTTTTTTTTCCCAGTTTAAAGTCGTAATTCAAATATAGGTTACATGTTGTTAGTTTTGTTTACATAACTGCACTTGCATGATATCTACAAGGTTTCAATTTTTGGAGAAATTGGTTAAGTTATGATTAAATAAGTTACGTATTGTGTATTGTAGATTGTTTAACCAATATGCCATGATTAGTTAACTTGATAGCAGTTGTTTTGAAATCCAAATCCTCATATACACTTTCATGCATACTCACGTACACACACGCCTACTATCTAACCATATAAACATGTCCCCATACACATGATGCTAGTTTTCCCTCTCTAACGCTCTCTCTGTATATATATTGTGATTAGATTTCAATGCAAGTGACTTTCAATTCTTTAACTTGTGATTTTGATTTTCTTGGGATAGTACTTTTTTTCAGATGATTGGTAGTTACCTTCCTTTATTTTTTTGATGAGTACCAGTTTTCATATAGGATGGTAGACCGCCTTACAGTTTTGATGATTTGTTATTTCTGTAACTTTTCTATTTTAGCACCCTAGACTGCTTGTGTATTTGATACCCTATGACCGAATCAATTAGTATGACTAGTATACCTAGATGAGACTTTCACTACCACAGTATGCCATAACCCTGGACGTTGTCTTTTTGATGGTATGATTTGTTTAAGTTCTGGGACTTTGATTGTGGGGGTTTGACCTAGAGGGAGTAGGGACATTTTAATTTTGCGGACGAAATTTTTATAAGGTGGGTAGGATGTTAGCACTCTGAATTTCGGGTTAATTTTTTTCAATTTATTTTATTTCCTGATTGATTGGTTTTGATAAATAATTTATTCTGTTATTTTTCCTAAGTGTACTTTCCCGTGCCATTGATATTTGGAGTATCAGGGATGTTCAACTCTGGAAATCTTCTTCATGAGTTTTGGAGTGGACACGATTACCTTCATAACGGTATATAGTGTCCCATCCAAACTTGTTCCCTTGTACTCTTTCTGCTTCGTTGAACTTTGGGTCAATTTAGACCATTTGATTATTATTTATTTTCCCACTCTTTTTCTTGATCATTTTCAGCGCGTTACCATGACTTTTAATTTGGGAGCGCAAGACCAGTCAGTTTCTTGAAACCAACTTCTCATGCTTGATCTACTCGAGACGCTCGTCACCCATGACCTTCGTGTCCCACTCAAACACGTCATTTTGTGCTCCATTTGATTCGTATAACTTTTCCGACACGTGACCCGATTTTATTTCACTCCATGGCGTCACATTCATCTTCCAACTTGATTTGTGGGTCCCCTGTCGACCAAAACCTGTCAGTCCCAATTATGGACATGGCCCACATTGAGCCTACTACCCGTCCGCCACTTGTGTCCCATTTATTGGAATCCCCATGTGCTACTTATTTGCCCATGATTATCAAATCCTATTTTAATTCGAATATTTTGCCATGTCCGATTTTCATCCAACCCGGTTTGACCGAACCCAGTCCAAGCCCCATATTATCCTCCATCACCACCCTAAGCCTCTTTTCCCTTGAAAAAAATATCAAGTGCTCTTCTACCTATTTTTCTAATAATTATTGAAATTTTTATTAATTTTAATTCATTGGAATGACCCCCCATTTTTAGCTATTAATTCTAGCCATTGATCCTCCTAACAAATCCTATCCATTAAAAATCCTACATAGAAACTTTTTCCTCACCACCTTGGCCAACACAGCCGGCCCTAACTCCCAAATGACTTTTTCTCTCTCCCTCTCTCTTTCATTAATTTCTATCCTCTCTCTCTCTCCTTCCTTATTCTATTGCAACTACAACTACACCAACTAAAACCATACAACAGCAGCTCCTTTAACACCCGACCACCTCATCTTTCCCCCATGCAAACCTAGCCACCTCACTCCTCCTTAGCCACCACCATGGCCGAACCACCCCCGGCCATCATCGTCGACCACCAGCTTCTCCTCCTTCCTCCTCCTCTTCCCGTATTCCCTCCTCCTTAGCCACCAAACCGCCACCACCTCCAACACCAAACCGCCGCCACCACTGCCTACACCACCCCCTCCGCCACGCTGGCCATCTCGCCGTCGTGCCGCCGCCGTGTTCGCCGCACCGCCGTGCGTACGCTGGCGCAACACGGCAGCAGCGGCGTACGGTGATTGCGCGCACAACTGCGCACAGATCCGCGCGCGCTGGCCGCGTGACCGCCGCCGGCCACCGTGCTCCGGCGACCCCGTCGTGGGTGGCCCCCCCTCGGGTGCACCCTAGGCTGCTTTCCCCTGGCGGCCAACGTCCTCCGGGACGCGCCGTCGAGGCGATTCGTGCGTTTTGAACGACGTCCCGTCGTGACGCACGCGGGATTGAGTTCATTTTGGCGCTCCATCGCAGCGACTTCGCGCACGTTTTTCTGGAGATCCGACCGTTGGATCGGCGATTTCTTTGCTCCGTCACAATTTCGATATATCCACCTTCATCCCTGTCAATTTTCGTCCGTTAATTTTATCGTTTGATACATGAAAACCGGCCACCAAGTTGACCGTTTAAATTATATTAAATTTGGACAGTTTCGCGGGGCCAACTTCGTCAGCTTGTATCTCCTCCACAGTAGCTCCATTTGGCGTGCTACTAGTTCCGGTGCGAAGCTGGTATAACCCTCTTGCTACCCCTCCAGTTTCGTTTCATTGTGAGCTTGTTTGATTGGTTGAATTCGACGCCAAAGTTGGTCGTCCGAATTCGTAATTTCCAACTTGTAAAATTCCATTTTTGAACACGGGACTCCAGATTTCATTTCTGACACCACCATTAGACTTGTGACGTCATTCTGGCATGTTTTCATATAAAATTTGTTAGATTTTGAGAACGTGGGCTCGGGCACGTTTTTCGGTGCAAAGCGGGTCCCACTTTCTGGGTCAACGGAACTTCTTGACGCCGGCTCATCGGAATCCAATTCCGGATATACTGTTGAGTTTGTATCGTCATTCTGGACTCATTGACATATAATTTGCTAGATTTTGGTGGACATTGGGTCTGGCACGTATTTCGGTGCAAGTCGGATACCAATATCCGGGCCAACGGGTCATTTTGAGATCGGCTCATCGGAATCCAATTTCGGAGATACCGTTGAGTTCGTATCATCATTCTGGACTCGTTGACAGGTAGTTTGCTGAGTTTTGAGAACTTTGGCTCCGGCACGTATTTCCGTGCAAATCGGAATTCTAAGTTCTGCTCAACGGGCCAAATGGAGATCGGGTCAACGAAATCCAATTCTGGAGATACCGTTGAGTTCGTATCGACATTCTAGTTTCGTGAACATATATTTTGTTATATTTTGTAGACTTGTTTTCTTGCACGTTTTTCGGTGCAAAACGGCTCCGATACGGACACCGTTTTGACCCGAAATTACCTTTTTGCCCTTGTGTCCAAATTGGACCGTTGGGTAGGCTATCCTACCTAATTTGACCGTTCTGAACACGTTGGCGATGTTTATTTCATCGTCCGACAATGTTTGTTGATAATTTCTCTGAGTTTAACCTTTTTTATAATTAAATAATAATTAATTCATATAATGTTCGTATTTCGGGATTAGTGCAACGAAACTGAGATCAGCCAATTCCAGTGATCTCACATCGCTGAAATTGACAAGTTGGACACGTGGATCACTATAATAAGATTATCAACCTTACCGATAATCTTCTTATCTCGATTTGCGTGTCGTAAGTTTCGACGTACAAATAACGAAGTACACTTTATATTAGACTAGAATTGACCCTGTTTGACCAGAGTTGACCAGTTGACCCAAAGTCAACTGTAAGTCAACACTTGACCTAGTTTGACTAGATTATTGACCGGAGTCGACCTAGAGTTATTTTGACTTAGAAGAACCTAGAATAATGTAGATTGATTATAGAGATTCATTTATTTTCAACTTGAACACCTTGTAACCTGTGTTGCTTTAAATAGGACTCTTTGGCTTCAGTGGGACCCCTATACTTATCAGTTGTTCAGGTTATCGAGACGAGTACATTCTCTGACCGTTTCATACTTGTATGGATTTACATTCTTGCTCTAGATTACTGTACTTGATGCTGACACGATCATTATCACAGATTGGTACTATATGGATCTTCTTCTGAGATGTTATCTCCTTGTATTCACTAAGTACATATTGTGATGTGCGTTTCACTTACATGTTGTATTTATTGAATACCCTTATCATTGTACACTCATTGTGCATATTGTACTCTCAGTATCACATTGAGCCATTGTACAATCCATTGTACAAGTCATTGTACAAGCCATTGTACAAGTCATTGTATAAGGTAACGTAACTGAATTGGATCCTTGTGTATTGATTGGGGAGGGGGAGTAGAAATGGTTATGTGATCAATCGTATTGTATAAGAAATTGTATATGTCCATTGTACACCCACGTACAAAGGAGTCCCATTTTATTGTATAACCTAACCCGTTTACATAACCATATCGTGCTCTAAAATCACATGTTCCTTACAGTCTTACTTATCATATTTAGATATTTCATGTTATTAAATCTCTACTATTTTCATATATCTTCTTCTTTCAGCGATTCATGTACTTTACTCTATTGCATGCTTTATATTTCCTAACTCGTTATGAACTGCGTGAGATGTTTTGTGCTCGCTCCAGTCCTGACTGGACCTGTTGATAAATTTTACAGATAGCCTGGAGGTGCCTGCTAGCCTAGAGGAGACACATTAGAGGTTGTTTAGGTAGTTATTTCATTTTGCCTGGAGTTGTATTTACTTTGTGGATTACTGTATCTGTATTTAAGTTTTGAGATGTATTTCTGGGTTTATGTATCTTAGACACTTAGACTTTTATCTCCTATATCTCTTTTGGATTTCATGTTTTATCTATCCTTATCATGCTCTACCTTAGATGTGATTGAGTTTGTATCTGCTATGTCACCCCCATTCGGGGAGTATAAACTGTTTAGTCTTATATTGTTAGATGCATTGAGACCTAGGACAGCGTTCTACCGCCGACACTGCGGCGTAGGCTGGGCGTTGTTACGTTCTCGTGCCCTAACTCTAGGACGCGGGTCGTGACACGGTCCCGGTGCCCCAGGTACCATTCGAGGAAACTTACTCAGACTTGTACAAGTACATCCATGACCATGCGAATGCGTGTCGACTGGATAACACAAATGCATGGTAAAGCAACTGAAAGTAAGCAGAGCCAACAGTTCAACATCTCATCTCAATCCCGAGCTGTGTTCAACGACTAATCATTATCGTCATTCCACTTGGTGATCTCCATCATCCCAAGCCTCATCATTCTCCATTCATTGATTCCTTGCACATTTCTCATAACATTCCTCTCAACGAGGAACCAATAACAATTCATTCATTTCAAAGGGACAAGCAGCTTTTTCCTTCGTTTCATTGGGATAATTATTATTCATTTCATTGCTTATACAAGGACAGGCATCATCTCATTTCTTTACAACAGTTATACATAGAGTACATGATTCAAGAGTCCTATTCAATTCTTTGTGTTAATAGCATAGCCAGTTCTTTTCTCATGTCTCATTCATACAGCATCTCGATTATTCAAGTGATTCATTCCTTTCATCAAGATTAAGCACAAGGGACATTATCAATTCATTCTCAGGCAACAAGTTACATTAGCAGTTCGAGTGTGATTCATTCAATATTCATGTCTTATTCATTTCAACAATTCTCAGCATAGGCATCTCTATTATTCAGCAACTAAAACATGGAACATTTAGAGACAATTCATAGCATCATGATATTTCATTTATTAAGCATACAGGAATAAGGAGGAAGGAGGACAGTTCTACTTGCCTGCACAAAAGGGTCTTCTTATTCTGGTTATACACATTCCCCCTAAGCGTAGCTCCACCAGCGAGCCACGTTCCAACACTTAATCCGTCTAGCCAGCTCAGAGAGACTGGATCAGTCTCAACTCTCTTGATTCCCAACATAAGTCACGGTCTAATATTCTGATCCCATCCAACAAGCCAACCAAATGCCTCGCGCGCGCGGAGCGGGGCATTACAGTAAGTCTTCATATTTCACCTTTATACTCTTTGAGTACCTTCTTAGAGGTCTGATATTTGCTACGCAGTTTCCTGTAATCACTTAACAGTTCACTGAAGGCTTCTCCTAATTGTTCAAAGGTGAAGTCATCATATGTATCAATTATAGGTTCAGAGAGTACCTGATCGGATGCCATAAAGCATACATTTGCAGCGTCTTCTGATTGTTCATCTTCTGAGTCGCTGGCTTCACTTTCATGCCATATGCTGGTGTTGGCATATTTCCGAGATGTTGATCTCTTCAGGTTCCCTTTCTCGTATCTGTTGCTCTTCTTGCTTGTTGATAAGTTTGTAGGACAGTCCTTCTTTATGTGTCCTTTCTTCTTGCATCCGTAGCAGACAGCGTCATCTTGATACCAGCTGTTGTCGCCATTGTTCTCTTTTGTCTTCTTCTCATACCTCAAGAATCTTTTGAATTTTCTTGCAAGGAGTGCTTGATCTTCAGCATCAGATTCACTGTTGTCTGAATTATCTTCTGCAGATCTTCTTTGCTGAGCCTTGAAAGCAATCGTCTTCTCCTTTGGTGCAGGCTCTTCAAAATCTTGTAGCTCTAGTTCATGAGTGAGTAGTTTACCCATGAGTACTTCAAGTGTCATGGTAGTGAGGTCGTTTCCTTCAATGATTGCAGTAGCCTTTGGAATCCAGTTCTTTGTAAGTGCTCACAGGAGTTTGCGAATCTTTTCATGGTTACTGTAATCTTTGCCTAGGGAGGACAAAGGATTTACAATATCCAAGAATCTCTCGAACATCTGAGTAACTGTTTCGTTGGGCTTCATCTTGAATGCCTCATACTCTTGAATAAGTCTGCTGACCTTTGATTCTTTGACTTGAGTTGTGCCCTCATGTGTGACTTCAAGAAGTTTCCACACTTCATTTGCAGTTGTGCAGATAGATACCCTGTTAAATTCAGTTCTGTCTAAAGCACAAAATAAAGCGTTAATAGCATGTGCGTCAAGACTGGCCTTTTTCTTTTCTTCCTCTGTATATTTGTCATGGGGTTTTTCAGTTAAAACTCCATCAACATTTATACGAGGTGGCTTTTTATAGCCATCAATAACCACAGACCATAAGTCAAAATCAAGAGATTTCAGAAAGAAACTCATACATGTTTTCTAATAAGTGTAGTTTGTGCCGTCAAACAGTGGAGGTCTGTTTGTGGCTTGGCCTTCATTTGTGAATTTCACAGTTGCCATATGTAAAGTTGTGATCTATATAAAATGGAATATAACTGCTGTTTTACCTTGCTTTACCTATATAACCCGCTCTGATACCAATTGTAGGAACAATTGGGATCAGAATATAATACCTCTAGATGGAGAACCTACTCTGATACCAATTGTAGGAACGAAATCGTAAAGCAGAATACTCTAGAGGGAGGGTGAATAGAGTAGGCAGCGGAATATTGCTAATTAAAAATTTGTTAGCAGTTAGATCACAGATAAAATAATAATCATAAAAAGTAAATGACAGAATTTAAAAGTGATCAGAAGGCAAACGCAAACACCGAGATTTATACTGGTTTCCCTCTTGTGAGGACTAGTCCAGTCGGAAGAACTCTAGCTTCCAGTTGAATCCACTATTGGAAAATTCTGCAAGTTTTCATACGAAGTCCTTGCAACTTCTACAAACGCGAGCTTTGATACGAAGAACTCGACCAACTTCAATTGTGAAGAGTTGAATCTTCTATCAAGCCTCTGATTACAATCGCTCTGGAACTTCTAGACCGTACCGTACTGGCAAATCGACTAGAGGATGTAACTGGCTTGGGATTTGAAAATGAAAGCTTTTAGAACTCTTTGGAAGAATGTAAGCTTAGGAAGAGAAGAGATTGAAAGTGAATTGGTGATCTGAAATGATCGAAATACTTCTCTATTTATAGTTTTTCCAAAGACAGAACTCTGACAGAATTCGGACAGAACTCTTTGTAACAAACCGTAACTGAAGGATGACCAAGTTCAAAAACCCAACGTTCACTAACGTTCCACATGGCCGAACTCTGGCCGAACTCGGCCCGAGTTCTCCTGGGGTTCTGCCAGTTCATTTGGAGAAAATAAATTTGGCTTTTTGAAAAATCCTTCAGAAGCTGTTTGTAAAAAGAATATTTTTCAAAAACGTAGGTCATTTGTAAAAGAATAGGATGGTTTTAAAAAACGTTTTCGGATAGCCTATTTGCCAGTACGACTCGGTGTACAATATATTCCTAGACTCAATAAAATAAAAAATTACATTGCTTAGCAGGAAGTACATTCTGAATGGCAAACGGCTTCAGTCTTGAACATTGTTGATAACCATTGTTGAGTAGTGTCCAAAACGTCGTAGGTAAACATCTGAGTTGACTTGTAATTATATCGAGACAGAGTTTGATCAATTATTAAAATCAGGTTTGACCATGACCAATGGGCCAACATTAGCGACATGAATGTATTTTCTTTTTTGGTCGATTTTTTTTTCTGGCTTAGGCAGCTTGGGAAAAAAAATTGTGATGCATATTGGTGTCAAAATTGGACTTCTAGTGACAATGGGGCTTTCGACGAATGTTAGCGAAAGAATTTTTTGTCAATTGTATTGGCGGCATGAATGCATGCACTCATGTCGCCAACAACATTGGCAACATGAATGCATTTTTTTTGGATTTTCTTTTACTTGGGACGATTTTTTTTATTGACGCATTTTAGTGAAAAAATGGACTTTCAGGAATTGGATTTTAGTGACGAAATTAGACTTTTAGTGTCAAAATTTCTGCTTTCTTCTTCTAAAAAACACTACTATCTCGCCGGAGAATTTGCAGTCATGTCGTCAAGGCTATTGACGACATGAGTGCATACATTCATATCACAAAAATATTGACGACACATTATCTTATTTGTAATTTTACATACTTATTATCTTATTAAAAAAATTAAAATTAAAATAAATGTTAACAAAATGTTACAACTAAGAATTGAACCTAGAACCTCACCTCTAGTATGCAAGTTAAACATTTTAACCACTACACCACAATTATCTTTTGTAATAAAAAAAGGATCATGTTATATATATATATATATATATATATATATATATATATATATATATATATATATATTAGCTAACATGATCATATATACATGTATATATATACATGTATATATGATCATGTTAGCTAATATATATATATATATATATATATATATATATATATATATATATATATATATATATATATAAATTAGCTAACATGATCAGAGCCGGCCTGAATTGTTTTCTGAAAATTGTTCTCCGGAGAGTAAATAGTAGAAACCGAACCGAACCCCAGCTCATTTCCACCGTTACCTTTTTATTTACTCTTCCTCTCTCCGTAAAAAAAAAGGGATAATTTAGCAAATACCCCCATTCCAAATGTTAAAACTAGCATATACCCCCACTATTTATTTTATTTAGCAAATACCCCCACTCCTATGTAAAAAAGTGGGGGTATATCTTAAATTTTTATTATTTTATATAAAAAATGGGGGTATTTGTTAGATAAATAAAATAGTGGAGGTATATGCTAATTTGAACATTTAGAATGGGGACATTTGCTAAATTATCCCAAAAAAAAAATTGAACCGCCAGTAAATATATGTGGGTCGGTAAGTTATTTTTACTTAATGCGGAAACGCGTTTCTCCTCCCCTCGATGATGTCATTTTCGGTTAGATCCCTCGTTGTCGTCGTCATTATTGTTGCGCTGAGGATGAATCTAAGCCGTCCAATCCTCATCCCCTCTTGCTTTTAAAACCCCAGGCCTGCGTTTCTTCTCATTCTCTTTTTGGGGTTTTAGCAGCAGCGCCGAAGAAAAAGAAGCAGCAGCAGCAGAAGGACAAGAAAAAAAAGTTCAGAGAGGAGGATTTATGTCGGTTGGATCCATCGATCTGCTGTTCTCTTCGCGATCCGAACTCGAAAACAAGCAGAAGAAGAGCAACTTCCTCTCGATCTGTTGTTCTTTGTTGGCGATTTTTCTCACTTTTTTCTTCGATTCTCTCCGTATGCAACGCAGGCTGGGGAGATCTGGAACCGAATCGATGCGATTGAAGTCTTCTCGGTAAATTTTTCCCCAAAATTTTACTATTTTTTTTTTCTGAAGTCATTTGATTATTAAGATTTTGAGATTAGGGTTATTTGTTTGAAAGAAATACGTCGAAATCACTGTTAAATCTATATATTTTGTTCGATTTCTCTGCTTTTATTTTATGAATTATTGAGCGAAATCTCTGGTTATATGGAGTTATCTTGAGATTAGGGTTATTTATTTGCCAGAAACATCTCGAAATCGTGTTTTCCCTCGTGGTTTAATTGATTCTTAATGAATTTTTAAGAGGTATCTCCGATTATATGGACCGATCTTGAAAAAAAAAAATTGTTCCGAATATTTTATGGAAATTTAATTTGAAATATCTCGCTTACTTTCTCGAAATGGAACGATCTTTCAATATATATTTTTTGAAAATGATTTGAAGGATTCGCCATTACATTGATCCCTTCCATTTTTTAAGAATTTTTTACCAATATTAACGGTACGAAATCATAGAAAATATTGCTAACGAATTCTATAAAATTTCTTCAATAAAATTATTCCTTTTTTCCTTCTAACTATTTCTTGATTTATATATTTTTGCAGGGGTGGATTCGGAGTGAAATATTCTGGTTTCCTACACATAGATCCGTGCTTCTTCTTCTTCCTCTTCTTGAGAAGAGCTCTCACCTGACAATTTTCTGAAAACGCCCCTCCCCAACAAATTTTAATTTGCACCTCTCCCCCAATTTTGTTCCTTGCTTTTTTCTCTTTCGCAAAATGCCCGGCCTCCAGAGGCAGCTCCTGAACCAGGACAAAATGAAAGCAAAACCCCTCACCAAAGAATCCCTGGCCAAACCCGACCTGTTCCTCCACCGGAGGATCCGAAAGATTCGGGTCGTGTTCGATGACCCGGACGCCACCGACTCATCCAGCGATGAAGAGGACGATGTGCTCTCGCCCTCGTCGGTGCTCCGGAAGCGCAAGCGGGTCGTCCAGGAGATATCCGTCTACCCGGATCCGCAAACCAAAACCCTAAATGCCCCCAGAACCCTCAGAGCCCCCAAAACCCTAAATGCATCCAAACCCGAAACCGGCGGCTCTCCCAAGTACAGAGGCGTCCGCCAGCGGAAGTGGGGCAAGTGGGCTGCCGAGATCCGCGACCCGATAAGAAGCACCCGCGTCTGGCTCGGAACCTACGACACCGCCGAGCAGGCCTCCGAGGCCTACATTGCCGCTTCCAAGCGGCTGCAGGCCGAGAAGTGTGCCTTGGAAGAGGCTGCCATGGCGGCAGCGGTCTCCGTGGCCTCTTCAAATGTGACGTACTCGCAGCCGTCCCCTTTGTCGGGATCACAAGTGGTGGACGGTCGGGATCTTTCAGCAGAGCCTGAGGAGGATAAGGTGGCGGCTGCCGACGAGGAGCAGACGATCTCGGAGCTGTTTGAGCAAAGCCAGCTGGCGATTCCCGAGATGGACTTTGGGTTCGACGACGCCGAAGCTTTCCTGGTCGGCGATTTGGGGGGCGACGATGATTTTGTTGGGCTGGATGACTTGCCGCTCTGGGAGCATCAGTTTGAAATGGAGAATTTCAACTTCCTGGACAAGTAAATGCAAAGCTTGCTTTTGCAGGTGATCGCTTATATTTTCTATAGTTCAATTATAGATTTCCGAGAGTATGGACTTAAATTAAATGTTATAATGTGAGTTTAGGTAGGGGGGTTTCCTGGGTTTTTCTGAAACTCGTCGCCCAGGGAATCTTATGCGGTATTGCCCCTCGCTTTTTTTTAAATTATTTAAATTATTTTTTTAGTAGCACTATATATATATATATATATATATATATATATATATATATATATATATTGGAACTGTTCTAAAAGTTTTAGTGTGCTAATTATAATGGTCATAAATTCAATTTCATTCCTGTGTGTTTCTGCGAAGTAAAATTATTTCAATGTCGGAACATGAATATCTTGTGAATGAAGTTATTGTGCATCTTTACGTTTCAAAGAATACCACATTGAAGTTGGTAGATGGGTCACACATTTGTTTGGTGCAGTGTTTTAACATGTCTCCGTGTTTTGGTTGGATTCATGTATTTGGATTGGTTCTACATAATCAGTAGCGGAGCTAGCCTCTAAACCTAGGGAGGGCTGTTAGGTATAGCTTGCACAATACGAGAACACTAGCATCACACTGTCTAAAAATTTTGGCCAGGCAAGGGTAGCTCCGCCTCTGGTCATAAGGTGCGCAATGTTTTATTAGCTGACTAGTAATGAAACAGGATAATCCTACAGCGGTGAGATGAATATCAAATTGATTTGTGCTTTTAGAGGGTACTAAAGCAATAGCAGAACAATCTATGCAACATAACACAAAACTTAAAAACAAAACAAAACAAAATCAGAAAATCTCTACATGCGCATAACTGATGAAAAGGAGCAAACTAAGTATACAAACCTAATAAATTTAGGAGATGAGTGTTCGGAAGCACCTGCCTGTGGTCTTGAAATTGATCATCCCCCAAACAAATTAAGAATCAGAAACCAAATTTGATTAAGAACAAGCACCTCAGTTTAGTTTTCTGATGTAGGGGTGAGCATTATTCGGTTTTGAACCGAAAATCGAACCGAACCGAATAAGAGATTCGGTTCGGTTTTAAAAAAATCGGTTCGGTTTCGTTTTTGAAAATACTAAATTTTCTTATTCGGTTTGGGTTTCGGGTTTGGGTTTGGGTTTCGGTCTAAAACCGAAAACCGAATAAGAAAATTTAGTTTATATATATATATATATATATATATATATATATATATATATATATATATTAACAAAAAAACACAAATAACCGAACCGATGTAATTCGGTTCGGTTCGGTTTCGGTTTTGCTTATTCGGTTTTGGTCCAATTCGGTTTTCTGTTATTCGGTTCGGTTGGAAAATACTCACCCCTATTCTGATGCATTACTATAAGTTATATTTGCACCTCTCATTCCTTAAAACACCTACAGAAACTTGTCAATTAAAAGAATTGATATATAAATCCTTTCTAAAGACCAGAGTCCACAGATAAATCCTTTTTGCACATAAATCGTTTCTAAAGACCACAAACAAATCCTTAACTTAGATACCACAAACGAACAAATCCTTTCTAAAGATACCATAAACAAATGAATGCCTACCTATTCCTAACTTAGATACCACAGATAAGTCCTAACTTAGATTCCCTGGGATGACAAGAAACTATTTCGGTCCCAACTCCCAAGTTGGAAAATTTTGTTCACTTCACCAGAATTCACCACACCCTAACAATTTTGAAAATTTGAAACTTACCATGAGATGCCTCCGTGAATGTGCGGACAGCAGACTGCTGCAGGCGGGGCAGACTGCTGCAGGCGGGGAGACCAGACGGCTGCAGTGGCTCCTTTTTAATTTTAATTGTTAGGATGAGAAGTGAATGGACATTATGGGCTATCTGCTTCTGTTTAATTGTTCAGAACAAACGAATAGGTACTATGGGCTGCATTATAATATATCCATACATTTTTTTTTTCATTTTTTTTTTTTCAAATTTTGCGCCGGGCTACAACCCACCCTTGCCCCTTCTAGGCTCCGCCTCTGTACATAACCATACTATATTTTGAATATGTGAAATCATTCCGCAGAAATTAATTTTTGAGAAATTTTGAGTCGTACCCCACTTTTTTTTACTTATATTCAAGATGTATTTCACTGTTTTACCTTAATGTAAGTTATTCTCCACTTTTGACAGATTTCGTAACGGTCAACCCCTTTGACCGATAATTTTGGACGAAAACCTTCAGCTCCCTCGCTCCTGCTTCGTCGCTGTCGCGCCCATCACCACCACCACTACTACCACCACCTTCACCATCACTACCACCACCACCTTCACAGACTAACTACTACTACTAAAGTCCACACAAAGAGGATAACAATCATTATACCACCACCACCACTCTCGTAATCCATCTTTACTCCCTCCTGACCGGCTCACCCCCTCAAACTCCTCTCTCTCTCTCTCCTCTCTGAATGGCTATGTCAATGTTGTCGTTACTAATATTAATGTTGGTGGTGGTGGTGGTGGTGCTGGCAATCTCGGCCCACTCCAACCCGTCGGACGAGTCGTGCCACTCCAACGCCCTCACCGGCCAGATCTCGGACCACCCTGGCCTCCTAGTCAGGCTCGCCGTCTTCGACGTCTCCTACAATGACCTGGAGGGCCCCATCTCGCCCGTGCTGGCCAACAAGACCATATATGTCCCCAGGTTCAACGCCACCTCCTTCGTCGAGAACAAGGGCCTCTACGGCTTCCCTCTGCCGCCCATGTGGAGGGCGGGCCTCTCTGTGGTGGCCATCGTCGGGATCGGGCTGGGCATCAGCTTACTCAGCCTCCTCAGCAGCTTCACCGTGTGGTGAAGGTGAAGGTGGTGGTAGTGGTGGTGGTGATGATGGACGCGGCAGGGGCGGGGGCGCGACAGTGGCGGGTCGGGGACACGGCAGCAGAGCGGAAGCGGGGGAGCTGGAGGAGGAGTAAGGATTTGGATTTGGATTTGAGTTTGGGTTTGGATTTGGGAAGGGTATTTTCGTCCAAAATTATCGGTTAAAGGGGTTGACCGTTGGTCTTGGACAGAATCCGTCAAAAGTGGAAATAACTTACACTAAGGTAAAGCAGTGGGGTGCATCTTGAATATAGGTAAAAAAAGTGAGGTGCGATTCAAAATTTCTCTTAATTTTTTGGGTACCCATATCAATATGGTTTTAAAAATAAAATGAACCGTACCAATCTTACATGTAAGAAAGTACAATTTTATTGCGTAAGCCAGATGCTTGGTACAAAATGCCTCTGAATATACAAAGACGAGAGGGAAAATAAAGAAAATTTATAAGGGCGTTTCAAATATTACTCAGGGTTGGCCCAAATTTGATTTTGGTTTATTTACAAATTTGCTACTTGAAAAATTATTCAGGATTAGCCAACTATGGGTATATAAATCAATTTTTTTTTCTCTTCTTCTTCTTCACTTATCCCTCCCAAAACCAAAATCCTAAAGTTCTCTTTTTATTTTTCACTTCTCTTCCAAATCTCAACAATAAAATTCTAGATATTGTTCTCAATCCATGTTCATATAACAAAATTGGATTTATTATTCATTCTAGATAAATTTTCGAAATTTTGATCCCATTTTAGGGTAACTAAAATTAGAATTTTTGCATTGCAATTGCAACTGGGAAGAGCAGGAAACATTTCAACTATGAAGTAGTTTATACTAAATCATGCAACTATGCTGAATAAAGAAAAGAAAAATCTTAGTACCGCCAAAATTCTTGAAAGTCCTAGCAGTACGTAGAACTGTCAAATTTTTTGGCTTTCCTAGTTTGGACTTGTTGTACATCAAGTCCATTTTAGGACTGCCAAAATTCATATATGTCTTAGCATTATGTAGGACTTCCAAGATTTTTGGCAGTCCTATAATGTTCAGGACTGCCAGAAATCTTGACAATCATAAATTAGACTTGTTGGACAGCAAGTCAAAACTAGAACTGTCAAGATTTCTGGTAGTCCTAATAATGTTCAGGACTGCCAGAAATCTGGACAGCCATGATAGTGTTCATATATGACGGAGGGAGGAGGTTCGAGGATAGAACATAAATGATGATAGAGGTTGGTGTAGTGAAGGAGAGTGCTTATATGTAACCGTGGTCGAATTTGATGGTGTGTTCATCAGTATGACTTCAAAGGAGAGAGAGTAAATGTCCCACGAGAAATGAACAATATAAAGGCAAGCATGATAAAATGATAAGTATTACCACAAAAGCCTTTCCACTAAAGTAATCCATTACTGGCAGTTTGTTGAGGAATGATTTGATACTTGTTATCTTCTTGATGTATTTGTTCTGTGAAATCCTCGTACTTTTTGGTTATATAGGTACCAACAATAGCCGCATCACTGGATTATTCCTTGTCAACACGAGCAGTAGATTGGCACCATGATTTGTTTGATCCGTTTGTTTGATGGTTTGCTCTTTCTTTATAATCTGATAGTGTTAAGGACTGCCACAATTTCTGACAGTCCTAAATACTTCTAGAACTGTGAAAAAATTGGTAAAATGGACTTGGTCGACTGTAATTGCCAGAAATTAGGATTTATTTTCATACATTGTTCAGAAATTAGGATTTATTTTCATACATTGTTTGTGAGGAAAGAAGTATTATGGTTTGTAATTTGTTTGTGAGGAGCCTTTGGGTACCATCTTTGAAATTGAGAATGAGAAGGAATCTAGGATTTTGATGGAGATGAGAAAAATGGAGATGGTGGAAAAGAAGAAGTAGAGATTTTTTGAGGTTTTGGGAAGAGAGTAAAATATTAAAATGAAGGTGAAAATTTGAGTTTGAGAGGTGTTGGGTTGGGATACCCCAAGAGTAAAAAAAAAAAAAAAAAGAATTGGTCTGAGTAATTTTCTCTCAAATCTAGACTAGCCACAATCCGAACTATCCCCGAGTAAATTTGAAGTGCCCTTATAAATTACCAAAATAAACAGAATATATATATATATATATATATATATATATATATATATATATATATATATATATATATATATTGGTTTAAGAAAAATCTTTCCTTTCCTCCCTCAATGAGTGGAGGGGTCACCATCATTTGGACTCTAGTTAGAAATGTTCTACTTGACTTCACTTTTGTAATCAATGTCGTGCATGTTTGTTTATAGTCATTGGTGTTTAATGTGTCTTGTAATTGTTGAGGAAAAAAAGCTATTGTTTTCCAAGTTTTAAGGCACTTTTTGTCCCACCCGCCCCCCACAAGAAAGAAAGTGGTCAGCAATTGTAGCTTGAGTAAGCAGTGCATAAATAATTGGAGCTGCTTCTACTGAGGTGAGTGATGGTCATTCAATGGCAGAGTGGATAATTTCTACAATGCTTATTGCCTGTAATGACATCGAACGAAGTTGTTCCAACAGCGAAACATGAGCATAATTCAATTTGAAGGAAAATGTATTTGTGGCAAAATGTCAATTTGCGAGTCAAGTGGCTCTCATGCATGAACATATCTTATAGTGATCAAGGTCATGACTTCAACAATTTTTAACGTATACAATAAAGAAAAGTATACAATTATTATGTAGGAGAGAGTAAATTTTCAGAATACATGAAAAGATACACATCTCGAATAGTATTCAATACTAATTACGTCCGTTCCTAATAATTTTAAACATTAAAAGACATCTCGAATAGTATTCAATACTAATTACGCCCTTTGGTAATGATTTTTTTTTCACTCGTAATGAGACCTTTAATACAGAAAATTTGTTGTAGCGAAAATATATTTGTATAAATTAGGCAAAACGAAATAAGTATGAAATTTTTTTAGGAAAGACGAAACGTTCATCCAACTCGGTTGGCGGAAAAATAGATTAACATTAAAATATGGCATAGAGGATTTTCGCCAACTTAGTTGGCAGAAAAAATGGACGGGCTTAGCGGAAAATGGGCGGGCCGGATTTAGTTTAGGGGTTTATGTGAATTGGTTGGTTTGGTTTAGGAGAGTATTTAATGCATGAACCAATGAGGCAATCCCTTGATTTAATGCATTCATTCCCATGCAACTCTCTATTCATTCACAGCCTCCAACTCCATTAATTTTATGCATGAACCAATGAACCAATCTCTTGATTTAATGTATGAACTAACCCATGCACATTAATGAACCAAACAAGCAAACCGAGGACTAACCCCAACTGACCAGCCAGAATTCCGCCAACTCAGTTGGCAGAAAAGTGCACATGTACGGAATTCCACCAACTCGGTTGGCAAAAATTTAGTTGGTCAGTTGGCAGAACGTTTCGTCTTTTCTAAAAAAATTATACTTGTTTCGTTTTGCCTAATTTATACAAATATATTTTCGTCGCAACAAATTTTCTGCCTTTAGGCCTCCTTTGGTTCGCGGAATCAGCAGGTTGGGAAAAGAAAGTGATTACTTTCCTATGTTTTGGTGCCAAAGAAATTGAGGAGGAAAGGAAAATTAGGAGAAAAAGTGATTCCATCCATCCAACCAAGGAATCACTTTCCCACATTGAAGTATTCATTTTTCTTTCCAAATTACTTGGCATTTCTAAATATCGAAAAGAAAAATTAATAGAAATTATAATTTTTCAAAGGAAAGAAAATGCCAAGGAATTGATTTTTTTTTTCTTTCCATTCCGCGAACCAATAATAGTATTGACGGTCTTGATACTATTTTTTTTTTTCTTTGAAATATCTGGATAGCAATCGTGCATGGGGAATGTGTTGAATATGCAACCAATGAATGCCACTGAAAATCATTAGTGTATGTGCTTACTCTGATGGAATGGCCGAGCGAAGTTTATGGCTGATTATAGAATGCACGGAAACCAGGGCCGGTCCTGAGATAACTCGGACAAAACTAAAATTTGGAAACTCTTTTTTGCTAGGATGACCTCCCGGCTCAGCATGATCCTACCAAAGGTCAAGATCATGAATGACCACCAGGACCAACTGACAATAAAGATCAAAGGATAACCAAAATTAGCTCCAGGATAGGACAATCTAATCCTCCGGACCAGCCTTGATGGAGACCGGTCACAGAAGCTTATGATATACCATGGCGGGAGTGCTAATGGCTTTTTTTTTTTTTTAATTCCGCAGGGAGAAGGAGAACGCCAGTGATATGGGCAACAAGGAGGCTATAGCGTCAATGACGTAAAAAAAAAAAGTGTCCAGACCGTGATGGTGACAAGGAGGCTATAGCGTCAATGAAATTTAAAAAAGAAAGTGTCCAGACCGTGATGGGCTCGTTCCATAAATATTTGTATCATTTTATGTATTTTGAAAAGTTTAGTATCTGCTTACGTAATAATTGTATACTTTTTTAATTGTGTACGTAAGTTTCTACCTTTTTTAGAGGTCGGTATATGCTGAAAACTAGTAATATATATCTCAAATCCAAAGCCGTTTTTGGTTGGGACTTGGGAGGCCAAACTGAACCAAAAAAAAAACAAACTTTAGATCTCGTACTACCTTCTTCACCAGACCTAAAGGTCAAGGGGGATTAGGTATCAGGGATCCAGAGATAACTAATCTCTCTCTCATTACAAAATTAACTTGGAGATTCCTGAATAATCCTGGAGCGGAATGGGCACAACTGTTGAGGATGAAGTATCTCAAATATACAGATTTCTGGAGTGTCAATGTCTGCCATTTGGTCAAGTATGCTGCATACGAGAGAGTATTTGATTGGTAATATCTTCTAGTTAGTAGGTAATGACAGATCTATCATCGTCTGGAGGGATCCCTGTGTACCTTCAATCCCCAACTTCACAGTTAGAGCAGTTCTAGAAGCTCCTACTCACATTCAATTGGTGTCTGATCCCATCAACCAGGATACTTGTACATGGAAACTTGAACTTATTTAAAGACTCTTCTTCCCATATGAAGCTGCGGCAATTAGGGGTGAGTATTCGATTTATTCGGTTCCAACCGAACCGAATAATCGAAAACCGAATAAACCGAAACCGAATAAGCCAAACCGAAACCGAACCGAATTGGTCAATAACCGAACCATACCTAACCGAACCGAATTAAATCGGTTCAGTTTTCGGTTTATTCGATTTTTGGGTTTATTTGTATTTTTTTTGTTAATATATATAATAACTAAATATACCTAGATATATTTAGTATATACCTATAATTAATATATATATATATATATATATATATATATATATATATATATACTAAATTTTCTTATTCGATTTTCGGTTTTGGACCGAAACCGAATAAGAAAATTTAGTATTTTCAAAACCGAAACTGAACTGATTTTTTTTAAAACCGAACCGAATCTCTTATTCGGTTCGGTTCGGTTTCAAACCAAATAATGCTCACCCCTAGCGGCAATCAATCAAATCCCACTTTCACTCTCTTCCGAGAAGATAAAACTCATCTGGATACATACCAAGAACAGAGGTGTTCTGAATGCAAAATCTGTTGATCGACTCCTGCACGATAAACTCAGGCCACACCAAGGACTCAATCCTCGAGAAGAATTCAAAGGTTGGTAGAAGCTGTGGCAATTTCACAACATCTGCCCACGTGTGAACTCTATCTTGAACTTCTTATATTGAACTCGAGGTCGGATCGAACTTGGAATAGGCTTATGATTCATCGAATTGAGCTCGGGTTGAACCGAATTTCGACCCAACCCGCCAGAGTTACACCCCTAGTCTCTTCTTTTTGTTAGTCCCAGGGCTTGATCAAAGATGGTAGACTCGATGTCGAGATCAGAGGTTCAACAAACGTTCACCTTCTGATTATTCTCGAGATCCAAGAGGAACTCTATAATATGAATCTGATTACAAAAGCACAATAATCAGAAAGTAAATCTCACGTTCTTCCTTGCAATCGCAGTTGCAGACGGACAGAACTGAGTTACAACTCAGATGAAGGAGAAGCAAGAAGAAAGAAGAAAGAAGAAGAGGAAAGGTTCTTGCTGGGGTGATAATATCACCGTTGCTCAAAGCAAGATTTGTCCCACCACGATCTGCTTCCAGGAACCAGCAAGTTCACGAAGAACATCTGAAACGTCCGTAAGTCAAAATTTGAGACTTGAACGGGCTTTCCTGGACTTTACAGACTCCCTTAACTCTCTTCTTGGTGCATCTTTCAAAGGAGGCCAAGGGGCTCTATTTATAGAGTGGAGTTGAGACTTCACTTCTTCTCCTATCCGATGTGGGACTAAAATACCAATACTCAAAAATAGAGTTTGATATTTTAGATCATCCCACAATCAGCATAGAAGTGTGCCAGTCCACGCCTACCCCCCGAATACTCCCGTGCATGCACGAGACATCCTGGAGTCCGTGTCCGAGTCCGAGTCCGAGTCCGAGTCCGAGTCCGAGTCCGCACAACAAAAATCAACTTGCATCTTTGTTGGATTTAATCCTTTTTTCTTCTAGAAAAATACTCCCACATGGCACAAACTTGTGCCCCACTACACCTCATGTGCACACCTCAACACAAGCAATGCATTATATTGAGATACTCACCATTTGGTGTAGCCGATGTGGGACTATCTTTTCTAGTCCAAAGACAAAAACACCAACAATCCCCCACACATAACAATATATGGGTTGAGCGTTCCCCACAGTGACTGCCCATCATGCATTAGGAGAGATGTCGCTACGACTTGAATCTTTCCGCATAGGTTAAATAAAGCATGATACAAGAATGGACTAAGCCTTGAATTCTACACCATAACTGCAATTCTTCCTACTCACATAATGACATCAACTGTGCTTCTGGCTGCACATTGAAGGCCTTGTGCCAGCCTGGTTTCAGTGTATACTTTTTGGGCGTCTACAAGTTTACCCTCAAGAGACGGCCTGATATCTCTGTCCATACACTATAGGTGAGTTCTTTATAAAGAGTCATGGCATGAAGCATTGCGCTTCTTTGCGGTGCTACGCCGCTATGACATGGCTTAAAGCCGAGGCTTTATCCCACCTGGGTACCTCATCGTAGTGTCATACTACTGTAGCATGAGGTCACAAGCCTCTTTGTAGTGCCAAACTACCCAGCATGAAGCCTTGCGCTTTGTAGGTCCTGAAAAATCAAGTTGTATAAATCAACAAAGTCAAAAATTCAAGATATTCATCATTTTGATGAGTTGCGCAGACAACAGATTGCGCAGACATCACTTTGCGCAGGTTGGTTTGCGCATGTTCCCAACTGCGCAGACTGACGTGGCAGAAGTCATCATTGACTGAATCAAATCAGATCTTCCTGACAGCTGACAACACGAATAACGAGGAGACTGTTCATTTTTGGCGCCGCACAGTGCTCGAGGACGGCTGACAGTTGGCAGCGCAATCCAGGATTGCGCAAACCAATCTTGCGCAGTATGAGTCTGCGCAAACCAAAGTCTGCGCAGTTCATTTTGCGCATTCTACCAACATAACTGATAAATTACATATGGCATTCATGCCATCAATTGCTCATTACGTGGCAACTGTCTATGCACGATAATGCGCATTTCAATCAAATGATGCCATGTGTCCCAGATAGTTGGCCCACGATCCAGTAACTGTCTGTGCAGTCTATGTCTGCGCAAACCAGTTGCTGCGCAAATCAGCTTGCGTAGTCCAGAATAACTGAAAGTTAGTTATTTTCAGAACTCTATAAATAGAGTTTCAAGTCTTCATTTCAAGGGGGATCCAGGTCAGAGATCAGAAATCAGAGAGTTCAGGAGTTCTTGCCAAAGTGCTGATGCATTCTTCCGAGACTTTTGTCTTCAACTTCAGAGGCTTTTGCCTTCAGTTTCCAGAGTTGTTTTCAACTTCAAAGGCTTCGTCTTCAAAGTTCACATCGTCCAAGGGATAGAGCAATCGTCATCAAGATTGGATTCCTATAGTTGTAATTTTCCCAGAATTCTTGTAATCTTTATTACAGTTTGTATCAATAAAGTTTTATACTTTTGTTTTTGCAAACAAAATGGCGACTCTGCTGGGGACAACTTTCTCCTCCGACGAGGAAGTAGAACTCAATGTGACGTAGCGTCTATCGGGAAGACGCAAAAGACGCTGGTTGTTAAAGTCAACCAGACAGCCTACGAGGCGATGCTCAACTCCAAGACCACTCCCCGTACTGTAGCCACTTCTGCCAAGAGCAAAGTGCGCTCAATTTGGGTCTCCAAGCCTGCACAATCTGGCAGTTTTGCCACCAAGGATGCTGTACCAACTGCTGCACAATCTGCTAGTCAGATTGCTGCACAAACTGCTGTGCCAATAGTTGCACAGTCTGTCTCAACAACTGCTGCACAATCTGTTGCAGTCAAGGCTGCGCAGTCTGTTGCAACTGTTGCGCAGGCTACTTCATATGCTGCCTTGTCAAAACAGAAGGCTCCTATGACTCTGGCGCAATTGGCAGTGACTTTTCCTGCGCAAAATAGCACTCCAGTAACCAAAGTGCATCCCAAGCACTCTAAGATAAGGACTCCTGATGCACTTTCTACCAAAGCTTCTACTGCACAAGTAACCAGTGCACCTTTTACCCATGCGCAAACCAAGTCTGCGCAATCCAAGAAAAACAGCCTTTTGGCTAAATTCTCTTCTTCTCACAACAAAAGAAGAGATTCTACTCCTCTTCCCAAACACCCTATTGCCCCTGCGCAATCCACTGAGGGTAGTCCTTTGACTATTCCTCTTTCTCTTCAAAGCAAAGGAAAAGGCCCATTGGTCTTTTCTCAAACTTCCTTGTCTCATGACTTGGAAAATAACAGAGGGAAACGCTCTTTAGCTAACCCTTCATCTCAAAACAAGGAAAAAGGTCCTTTGGTCTTTTCTCAGTCTTCTTCAGTCTTTACTGAAGAGGATCCATCTGAATGTGTCTCGGCACCAATCAGTTCGAGAACTCTGGCAAACAAGGATTCTTCTTTCCTTTATAACAAGAGTACTTGTACTAATCAAAGAGGTATCCTGCCTACTCCGATAGCAGAATTCCAGGACCTCCCGACTCTCCAAATTTGTCGTTCCAGACAGAAAAAACTGTTAGTGTCTCAAACAGAAACTCCTGGGGGTGAATTTGCTGACCTCAGAACTTATCTTAACCGATCCACTTCGGTAAAACGCAAACAGCCAATGCCAAAGGTCAAACATCATCAGAAACAAATCTCCAAGGTCAAAAATCCTGACACTTATGCCAATGAAGTGAGTACTTCCCTGTATACTCAAGGGACTAAACATTTGAAGAATCGGAATCATGTTCCAAATGTTATCAAAGAACAGATCCCTCGAAACTTTCCTCGTCCTGTTGTAGATCTTCGAGAACATCTAAGACAAAAACAGGATAATGTCTCAATATCTCCATCTCAACCATCTGATCATCACTGTAATCATAAAGTCATCATCCAATGCTGTTGTCAAACGACAAAACGATCTGTCTTCGATCGTTTAACTTTTGCTAAATATGAACCTATGTCAGAAGAAGACGAAGTTTTGTATGCTTCTGTTAACATGACTTCCCGAGACACTGGGGGTAAAAGATGCTCTAAGCATGGTAGACTCCGCAAGCCAAGCCAACGGTATTTGGAATTACTTCAAGAATCTTCTGAAGGAGTATTTCAACATACCCGTTCTCGAAGCCGAGATACAATCGGTCAAAGGAATCTTCCTCAAAATCCTTCAGGTCATCTTCCTGTTTCTCAGTCAGGAGATGATTCGTTCTCTGATTATGATGCATACAGTGAAAGCTCTGAACAAACAGTATCTTCCACTGTGCCAAGAGAAGTGACGGCTTATGTTGTCACCGATGATCCGGATGCTTCAACTTCCGCAAATCAAGAACATCGAATTGCTGCACTCGAAGACAAATTAAAAACCATGGCTGAGATGGTTGCTAGTATGCATTCCATCATTGTATCACAGCATGCTACACCACCAACTGCACCTATTACTAATCCAGAGATCATAGCATCTTCGATACCTGCCAATACTGGACTGGGGGTAGTGCCTCCCCCAATACCTCCTATACAAGTACAAGTTCAAACTACGCCTAGCCATTCAGGAGCTGGGGGTAGTGCTTACAACGCTGTTCCTCCTCCTACCACTACAACTCAACCTGCTCCTTCTTCTTCATCCGAAGATGCCAATGAAGCTGTCAAACTCTTACGAACCCAATTTGAAGCATTTAAAGAGAAGGACAACTTGCAAAGGTTGGGGATTAAGCAACCCTATTCGGTTGAATGGAAGGACGTCCCGTTTCCCCCGAAATACAAAATACCTACAATTTCTCTGTTCGATGGCAGTACTTCTCCGAGTCAATTCATCAATCATTTTGAGGTAATGACTGTTCAACTTCAGCCAAATGACGCTCTTCTTACCAGAGTATTCGTCGATTGTTTAGCCGGCGTAGCTTACGACTGGTACAGAAGTTTGCCCGATGGTTGCATTACTTCTTTTTCAGGTCTCAAACAAATCTTTCTAGAACGGTTCTATGAGGGATTTAATGATATGACGATGTCAGCTCTCAACAAAATCAAACAGAAACATAACGAAACTGCTGAGAGTTTTATTGAACGGTTCCGTCGTGAAGCTTTGAAAATGCCTCCTAGAACTCCAGCTGCTGTCACTATTGATACTTGTAAGGCAAATCTTTTGCCTATTATCAGTATGTGGACGGGATCAACCCAATTCCAAGATTGGCCCTCATTCATCGTCAACGCCAAAGCTGCTGAAGTGAGTGCTGACAAGTTCAAACAATTGGGGGTACAAATGTCTAACCCTGATCGAGATGAGCATCAAAATTCAGGTGGTAACAATCGCCAGAACAATCGCAAAGCGAAAGAAACTTTGAACATTAACTTAAACAAAAATAAAGAGTCTTTGGCTGTCAATGTGGCCCCACCTACATCTACTCCTACTCCTTCTGCACCTCCACCGAGAGAACCTCGTCCGAAGGTGGAATATTCCTTTGACGAAAATGACACTGCAAGTATCTTTGAATGTCTACTCAAAAGCAATAAAATTTAACTCCCTGATCCAAAGAAACCTGATGAAGTCAATAAGACTGATCATCCCAAGTATTGTGTCTATCACCGATTTATTGGACATCCTACTCGAGCATGCTATGTGCTCAAAGGTAAGATTCAAGAGCTTGTCAATGCTGGTGTAGTCACTCTGCAACAAGATGAGAAGACTGTTACTGCAAATATGGTTTCAGTCCAATTTGGGGATTTTCCTCCGCATATGATACAGCACGGTGTCATTCCAATTCCTAAAGCAACCCTTGAGATTGAGAATCTCCTGCTTCCATCCAATGAAGGTCTTGTTCCCTTATCTCTTGACAACGGTAAAATTATGTGGATCCATCCTGATCTTGCTCCGGAATTCGAGGTGTCCTCTTCTTCCAAGGAGAAAACTCGTTCTAAAGGCAAAACCAAGATCTGCAACATGGTATCTTTTGATCCCATTGTTGACGAAGAGATTCTGTTAGGCACCAGATCAGGAAAAGCCTATTTGAAAGATCATTCTGAAAGTCAAAAGGATCCTGCTTCTTCTTCTGAACCTGCTCCGATACAACCCGTATCTGCTGAAGAAGTCCCTTCTACATCTTCACCAGTTGTAGTATCAATTCCTCCCAAGCCAACAACGGCTGACAAAGGCAAGCAACAAGTTCGATTTGACAAACCCCTAAAGAAGTCATCTCCTACTGGGCTTGAGAAGCCTTACAATTTCGATATATTGGCTCAATTAGCCAATACACCGGCTAGGCTGTCAATCTTTGAACTTTTGCGTCTTTCCAAGGAGACACGAGAAACTCTAAGTGAAGCTCTGATGCAGGCTGAAACTTGCTTAACTCTTCTCAAGAAGCCAGAATCAGAACCAGTCTCTTGTCATCACTGTCATAGTGTTTTGGAACTGATCCCAAACATTACCTTCACTCAAGATGATATGTTAATGGAAGATAATAGACATGATCGTCCTCTTTACTATACAGGATATGTTGATTCAATGAAGGTTGATCGTATCCTGATAGATCCAGGGTCTGCACTTAGTATTATGCCAAAGACAATGCTAGATGCATTGAAGATACCAGTGCATAGTCTTTCAACCACAATCACTACTATTCTGGGATTTAACCAAGGAAAGAGTGAACCTTTGGGCAAGATCCGCCTAAAACTCCAAATAGGCAATCTTCGCACAAAGGTGACCTTTTATATCATTGACAATCATGGTTGTTCTTACAATGCTCTCCTGGGAAGGCCATTCCTCCATGAACACAATGTTGTTCCATCAACTCTTCATCAATGCTTTAAATACTTTGATGACAAAGGACAAGTTCACAAGGAAGTTGCGGACCTTTATCCTTTCAAGGGTGTTGAAGCTTATTGCAACGATGCTCGTATGTACAAGGATGAATTTATGAAGGTGGTATTGGCTATGGATACTGAAGAAGATCAAAAAGCAGTGTCTCAAGATACTCTCATCATACCTGTTAAGGGGCGAGTTTCTCATCCACAATCTTCCAAGCCACTGGTTATTCACTTGCCAGTTCAAATGAAATCAGTTGATGTTGATGAAAATCAAAGGGAGCTCACCTCTTCTGAGCCACTTGTTATTGACTTACGTCGTAACAAAGACAAAAAGCAGCCCATTCCTTCTGAGCCACTTGTTGTTGATTTAACTCACAACAAAGAAAAAAGGGAGCTCACCTCTTCTGAGCCACTTGTTATCGACCTCCGTCGTAACAAGCCTCCTCCACGTTCTTCTTCTCCCCCTCTTGTAATCAATTTGACCAAACCTGCTAAGGTTAAAGGTCCTGTTGTAAATACTGATGTACAAATCAATAAAAAAGCACCTACTTTCCATTATACTGATGTTATTTATTATACTAAATATTATTTGGATATGTTAGATAGCTTCCAATCAGTTACAATGGGAGTCGTACAATCTCTTCAGACAGAAGTCTCACTTGAAGATCCAGATGATTCTTACCGTATTCACCCTTCTCTAAAGAAAGGTGAAAGTCCAGCACTTTTTTGTAAAGGACCAGAAAAACAATTCAGTTATACGGATGATAGCAAACTTAACGATACGGGACGTCTCCAGTTCCATCGTTATAGTCAACAATCAAAAGACATCATCCGAAAAATGGGCTATGACTTCAAAAATGGCCTCAATTACGGTAAAGGTAGACGAACTCCTATCCGCACGACTGTTCCGGAAGGAAAATCGCCAATGTATTACAGCAGGACCAAGAAAGGTCTCGGATATACTTCTCCGCCACTGTTATCCCCAGCAGCTTCTGAATCAGATAGTGAAGAACGTTCTAATTCTTCTGATTCCAGATCATGGGATTCTGATACCAGCATCGGTGAAGTTCATCGTATAATTGTATCTTCTAATATGGTCTCCGCTGAACTACCAGAAGGTTGTGATGAAGACGTTGAAGAAAGTCCGAAAACAGATCCTTGGGCTCAACATATGGATAACCAATGGGTACTCCGATTTGAACAAAGAGAACCTCCTACTGAAGATCAACTAATTCAAATTGATGTAGGGGAAAGAGAGTCACCTCGGCCAATCTTTATTAGCAAGAATCTTCCAGAAGCAGATAAGCAAGAGTTGATTCTTCTCATTAAAGAATACATTGACGTCTTTGCTTGGAGTTACGAAGACATGCCAGGTTTAGATCCCAAGATTGCTATTCACAAACTGAATATTCTTCCTAATGCTAAACCGGTCAAACAGCAACAAAGGCGATTTAAGCCTGAAATGATGGACGCAATTGATGATGAAGTCAAGAAGCTCATCGCTTGTGGCTTTATTCGAGAAGAGCAGCATCCTGATTGGGTAGCCAATGTCGTCCCAGTTTTGAAAAAAATGGAAAAGTTCGAGTCTGCATCGACTTCCGAGATCTCAATGAAGCATGTCCGAAAGATGAATTTCCTCTTCCTATCACAGACGTTATGATTGATAATACTTGTGGGTTCGAAAGAATATCTTTTATGGATGGATTTTCCAGATATAATCAGATCAGAATGCATCCTGAAGATGAAAAGCATACATCTTTCCGCACTCCTCGAGGAGTCTATTGTTACACAGTGATGCCATTTGGTCTCAAGAACGCTGGTGCAACTTATCAGCGAGCCATGAGTACCATTTTCAGAGAACATCTTCGTAAAACAGTCGAATGCTACGTTGACGATATTGCTGTCAAAAGTCGTCTAAAAGAAGATCACATCCAAGATTTGAGAACAATATTTAATCTCATGCGTCAACATCAGCTCAAGATGAATCCCACCAAGTCATTCTTGGGTGTCTCTAGTGGCAAATTTCTCGTCTTCGTCATTACCTCTAAGGGTATACACGTAGATCCCGAGAAGATCAAAGCCATTCATTAGATGCGTCCTCCACGCAACCTAAAAGAGCTACGAGGATTCCAAGGTCGACTTGCGTACATCAGGCGATTCATTTCGAACTTGTCTGGACGCTGTAGACCATTCACTCAATTAATGAAGAAGGGTGTATCTTTTGTTTGGACTGAAGAGTGTCAACGAGCATTCGACGATATCAAACAATATCTTATGAACCCACCAGTTTTGGTGCCACCTATCTCTGGCATTCCATTCTTGATGTATGTTCGTGCTATGGACCATTCATTGGGTGCTTTACTTGCCCAAAAGAACAAAGAAGGCCATGAACAGGCTATCTACTATCTTAGCCGAACTATGATTGGTGTTGAACACCGTTATAGTCCGGTCGAGAAAGAATGCCTGGCTCTCATGTTTGCTGTGCAAAAGACGAGGCATTATATCATTGGTCAAACTATTCATGTTATATCTCGAGTTAACCCTCTCCGAGTACTCATGAAGAAACCTAGTACACTTAATTCTCGGTTGGATACATGGGCAATCCTGCTAGCTCAATATGATATGGTGTATGTTCCACAAAAGTCTGTCAAAGGTCAAGCGCTGGCGGACTTCTTAGCAGCTCATCCTGTGCCTGAAACATCTAAACTCTATGACGAAATTCCTGACGAGACGTTAGAAGTCAACATGATCTCCGAAGAGTTTCCAACCTGGCGTCTATTCTTTGATAGTGCATCAAGAATTGGACCAAATGGTGCTATTGTGGCAGGTGTTGGAGTTGTTCTCGTTTCTCCAGACGGATTAACTATCCAAAGAGCCTACTCTTTAGATGAACCTTGCTCCAACAATGTGGCAGAGTACAATGCTTTACTTGTCGGCCTTCAGTTAGCTAAACAACTGAATATTGAATATCTGGAAGTCTATGGTGATTCTAAACTGGTTGTGAACCAGGTTAGAGGAACCTATGAAATCCGTCATCAAGACATGGTACCTTATCATGAAGCGGCAATCAATATAGCTACATCATTCAAAGCTTTCTTCATCGACTATGTTCGACGAGCTTGCAATACTGAAGCCGATGCTTTGGCCAATCTTGCAGCTGTCTTAGCCATCCCTATCAAAAGACATCAGGTGGTGGTTATTTCTAACCGAGAACTGTTCTGTATTGAGAATAATTGTAATATTGAATTTAGTAATCTTGCTGAAGTCAATGATATTGATGACGATTGGAGAACTCCTTTTATCGATTTCGTAGTACATGACATACTCCCTGAAGATCCTAAAGAGGCTACAAGCGTTCGACGTCGATCTCTACGATTCTATTACAATCAAACCACCAAAACACTCTATCGGCGAACTTATGACGGTCTTCTTCTACGCTGTTTAGCTGGTGATGAAGCCAAACAAGTGTTGCGTGAAGCTCACGATGGCGTCTGTGGAGCACATCAACCCGGTCCTAAACTACAGGATCGTATTCGACGTATGGGTTACTATTGGCCCTCTATGGTATCAGATGCCATTGAATATGCAAGAAAATGTCGTGTGTCAAATCCATGCAGACTTCATTCATCAACCATCGGAATTCTTATACCCGACTGCTGCTTCCTGGCCATTTGAAGCTTGGGGTATGGACATCATAGGTCCTATCAATCCTCCTTCTTCTAGAGGACATCGGTTCATATTGGCGATAACTGATTATTTCTCCAAGTGGGCTGAAGCTATACCTCTGGCTGAAGTCAAGACTAGCAGTGTCATTAACTTCGTTAAACACCATGTCATCTATAGATTTGGTATACCTCGAAGAATCATCCATGACAATGGACCTCAATTTATTAGTCAGAAGTTCACTAGATTCTGCGATGATCATCGGATTGACAATGTTGCTTCGACGGCCTACAATCATGCTGCTAATGGTCTAGCTGAAGCCTTTAAAAAAACCATTATTAAACTCCTTAAGAAATTTGTATCCACTAACAAACGGAATTGGAGCGAGAAACTTGGCGAATGTCTTTGGGCCTATCGAACTACAGTCCGCAATCCCACAGGCTTTACACCCTTCTCTTTAGTGTATGGCTGTGAAGCTGTTCTTCCTTTGGAGCTGCAAATTCCTTCTTTAAGAATTGCTATTGCCAATGAGCTTACCACAGAGAACAATGACCTTCTTCAACTTCAAGAGTTGGAGGCACTGGATGAAAAGCGGTTAATGGCTCAACAGCATATTGAGTTATACCAAGCCCGCATCTCGAAGACATTTAATCGTAAAGTGAAGGTCAGAGCCTTTCAGCAAGGAGAACTTGTTCTAACGGTCAGACGTCCTATGACTATGACTCATCTGAGCAAAGGGAAATTCGATGCGAAATGGGAAGGTCCCTATGTTGTAAGCAAAGTCTTCTCAAATGGAGCTTATCAACTTTCAGAACTTGATGGTCGAGTTGCTATGATGCCTATCAATGGCAAATTCTTAAAGAAGTATTATGTGTGAGTGTAAAATGCTTGTAAAATTATCAGACGGAATCAAGTTCATAAATAAAATTCAAATTTTATTTCATTATATGATAGTACATATTAAAGATCACTATCATCTTTTTCTACATTGGGATGAGGGCCACTGCCGTCTTTCTCAAAAATGCAGTCAGCGAAAGAGCCGAGAACCTCATTGCTGGATCCCACGAAAAACTTGCAGGCGGCCATCCTCATGGCTTCTTCTTCGCTAGTCCTTCCTGGTTCGAACAGGAAGTCCAGAATGTCTCGCGGTGGTTGAGGTGCAGACGAACCTTCGCCTGCTTCTGCCTCCTTTGGCTGAACTGGATCAGCAGGGCGTTCTTCAGTGCCCTTCTGAACTTTCGGAGCAATCTCAGCCTTCTTAGATGCTTCTCCGGAAGACATTTTTATGTTGAAGAATAGAAGTGTTTGTTCCTGTCAGATTTCTGCTATATTTATAGGCAGAAGTTCCTCAATTTACGAAGTGATACATTCATCTGACGGTTCGTCCGTTAATTAAATACCAGACGGTTCATCCGTTCATTTATTACATTCATCCGACGGTTCGTCCGTTCATTAAATGCCAGACGGTTCATCCGTTCATTTATTACATTCATCCGACGGTTCGTCCGTTCATTAATCATCCGACGGTTCGTCCGTTCATTAATATCTGACGGTTCATCCGTTCATCTATTTTGACGGTTAACCCGTTCATCATTTGACGGTTAACTCGTTCATTCACCATCGTCTGACGGTTCATTCGTTCGTTCATCATCACTTAACGGTATTCCCATTCATTCGTTTCACATACATTGACGATTCATCATTCATTTTCTACATCAGCAACTTGTCGTTTTCGATTAAGTTGTCAATAAATATATCATGTCTATCTATTATTTATATCTGAATAAGATATACAATAAATAATGGAGCCACAACAAAATGTCTTTTATATCAAAACATGAGATATTACAAAAATGCAGCTACAGCAATAAAATCCAAATACAAAATCAAGAAGGAGGGACAATCAGATTGTCAATTTGCTGCTTTAGTGACTGCAGCTCTTCTTCGTGTGTTGACGCTACGATCTTTCTTGCTTCCTCCATCCCACTTTCTTCATCAAAAATGGACATATCTACTGTCCTGCGAGTGATCTCTTCACCATGAGTGGTCTCATACTCATTCCTTTCTTCAATCAATGCATTAAATTGTTCAATCACTAGTTGGTGATTAACAGTTTCTTCTTCAAATTCTTGTTGGAGGCGAGTAATTTCTGCCTTCAATTCAGCAAGTCGCCGTCCTTTGCTTTCAGCCACCAAAGTAACTGATTCTATCTTAGAATTATATTCAGCTGATTTTGCTGAATGAGCCTCTAATAGATTTTGAAGGGTTAATCTTTCCATATCAGCAGCTTGAGCCAGTCGCTCAAATTCAGCTTGTATTAAAGAGTCTACATCTTTCTTCTTGAGTTCTTTATACTTCTTGATGGAGACTTCTAACTCATTTAATATATGTTCAAGAAGAGTGGCCTGAGCTTCATCTCCTTGATCTCTTATGGCTCTTATCAAGAAAGAAGTGGGCTTCCTAACCATAATGAAGTCAGCTCCTTTCTCTATCATTTTTCGGACAAGGGATCCCAGCGATTCAAAGAAGCATTTGGTAAATGACTGGACAACCTGCTGATTGATGGCCAAAGTTCCGGGAGTTGCTGCTACTCCTGATGAAGACGGGATAACAGGTTGCTCGATTCTTTGAAGTTGGACAACAGGCTCTTTAAATAAGGGAGCCAAAGTAGAGCTGGTTGCTCCTCCTGCTTGATCTTCTGCAAAAGTAAAAATTGTTATTTTACTAATTGATTGTTGATGCACAAAAAGATCAAATGAAAAGCAATTTTACCTTGGTTTGGTCTAACAACAAGTTCATTCCCTACTGGAATGGACTCCTGTTGAACAGAAGTAGCCTCCGCTGCAACAGCCTGGCTGCTGCCCGCCTCAGAACCACAAGATAAGTGATGACTACTGCTAACAACCACTGTTGGTATAGGCACCATAATCAGGTCCGTTGGAGGTGTTGGCAAAGTCTCAAGATCTGCAAGAAATTACAAATAAAGATGTTAGTTATCAGTTCATTTTAAAAGAAAAAATTGATAAATCTTATTTTATACCTTGAGGGTCGGTGGCGGGATTTTCTGTCAGCTCACCTTCGTCGGCTACTTCTTCAGGAGATATTTCTATCTCAACATCGACAGCCTTTTCTGCAGACGCCTCCACTTCAATATCCTTTTTAGGATTTGAAATATCATCGGCAGTATCAAGAGATCTGTGTTCTTCATTTTTCTTTTCAGGATCTTGTAAATACTCATCAACATTTTCGGATGAAGAACCTTCCTCGTCTTCTTCTTCTTCTTCTTCTTCTTCTACTACTGCATTTCCACTGCTAGTGGCAGCCTGATCTTCCTGCAAGCTATAACTGCAGTCCTCCAGAGCTGCAATCATTTCACGGTCTTCTTCCTCACGAAGAGTCCTGGGAGTAGGTTGAGTAATATCTGCAATAGGAGAATGAGGTCGTACAACACTTTGTTCTTCCTCTAAAATATGTTCTCTAGGCTTTTCAATTCTTGGGGCAAAATCTCCCCTCTGTTCATTCTCCTCGAGAGTTTTGCTCCCTGATTCAGAAGCAGGTGTAGGAGATGCCATTAGAAGTCCTGCAGCATCATCTACTGAAGTCAGGAGTTGTCTAGAAGAAGACTCTTCCAAAACTCTTCTGGTGACTACTCTTTTCTTTCTGTGTAGAGGTCTAACAGGACTCTCTACATTTTCTGGCTCTGCTTGCTTTTGCACGGAAGTTGGTGTAGTGGCAACTTCTTGATGTGTCTCGGCTAATTGCCGGGATTGAGATCTGGTAGTCACCTTTTCAGAAGAAAGATCAAGAATCAATTTCTTCTTCGCCACAGGAGCAGGAGGCTCCTCTCTTCTTCTTTTCTTCGCAGGAGATTTACCCACCTTCAGAGAAATACGAAGTGGTGCATTCACTTCTTGGGGGAATATAACATCCCTTGTAGTTTCCAGAGGTGCATCTGCCGGTTCCTGCGCCTCCTCATTTATAGGGATCGATGGAGCAATTCTTCCTCTCCTTAATCTTGTTGCAGTGGCGAAACTATCTGCGAGATTAAAATTCTCGGCAAAAGTATTCGCTGATGTATAAAACACGGAGTATGTAAAAAGCATTCGAGGACCCTGAGGAGTAGTCTTTGCTGGCATGGAGAAAGTGGCTTTTGTATCACGGGCATTGTAATAAGCCCAAGCCCTAGCTCCGTCTATCAGATAACCTTTGCCTTGGAGGCAGGTAATTGCGTTCCCTACATGGAACTGATCATATCCAAACTGCCGAGCGAATCGGCTTGGAAGATATGGTTCTAAGTAGCACTCTTCTTCGAATCGGTAGACCAAATGAGATGGTCGAATTGTCTTCAACCATTCAAAAGCGACACGAGTCAGAGGCTGCAGTTTCGAATCCACCATATTCGTGGGCATCTGATCATACCCAGCAGGGAAAGGAGCACAGCAGAAATTCCAGCCTCTATTCAAATTCAACATAAATCTACACTCAGTTAAGGAAGTATATTTCCATTTTCCATGGGAATACCTTCGAAGAAAACTGCCGTCGACTGATCCCATGCCAGGATCCATTAAGGTTGGATAGTGAAGAAGCAACCATCCAAACAAATATGTATATGGCAATTCTAAGCGAGGGAATTCTCTCTCTCTCCCTTCGCTTTCAGTATCAAGTCAACATATAAACGAAGACTGGCGTTTAGCTTGCAGGTTATTGCTGATAGTAAGTCCATTTTATAGCCGAAGACCAATTTAACAGCTGCAAACAAGACGCCGCGGTGAAAACGATCTACGGCACTGGATCCAGGAACTACGAACCTTCGCAGCCAGTATGTTAAGAATCCCGCCAATTGTGCTGCTTCTGACATGGGCCTATAGCCCATTCTCAAGTAACTTTCCAAATTGTCTCCTCTCTTCAAAGGAGGATATTCATGGTCATCTTTCACTTCTTTATCAAAGTGACCACTCTGTTCCATTAACTTTCTAACCTCTGTATTGCTCAAAGGTTTGAAGAAAGTAGGGTAGCGTTTATCATTCTCCCTGGTTTTCTTCTCTTCTATATGATTGAGAAACAGGTATGGTAGCCACTTTGAAGAATAACAAGTGTTAGCAGTGGCACTCTGGTAAAATAGAGAACAGATCTTATAATGGCACAATAGCTCTTCGAACACTGTCACCATCTCTGGATTCTCTTTTTTGAGCTTGTTCAACTCATCATTTGTTGGTACATACTCCTCATACGGAGCATCTGCCATGGGCAAATACGAGATATACTTCATCTCGTGGAGTGCAAAGCCCATCTCTCCCCCTGGGGTCATGAAAGTTCCGGTCCTGTAGTTGTATCTCTCAGCTAAGGCTAAGAACATATGAGGATTGGGAGCAAATCCATATACAGTGGCATGCACTGCTTCATACAGGTTGATTTGTTGGAGTCTGTCTTGGAATTTTGCCAGAATCCAATTCGCGATATAGTTCCATCGCTTGTAGTCTGGATTCACCAATCCAGTCAGTCTTATATCTTGCTCAGGATATTTTCCTTCAACCTTTGCAAATTCATTTGCGAATATTGGTGTCCTAACAGGCATTAGCATGGAGGAGTTCTCTGGTGGAATGCAGCCAGGTCTTAAGCCTCTCAGTAGGACACTATATCTGTCAGAAGAGCTATAAAACATATCCTTATGTTGTGGCCCCTTCTTTACGAAGATTTTTCCTGCCCGAGCATCCTGAAATAGAGTGATATTCCAATCCATCTTCCTAGGGTAGCTTGCATGAGCGTACCGTGACAAAGGAAGGCAGCGAGCGATGTCGGGTATAAAAAAAGATCTATCTTGCTGGTGAACTACCCTATCTTCCATCCTTGGCCTAGGCTGAGAGGCTCTCTCAAAGGCGTCACCGAATAGGAATAAGGGTTTCTTGTGAATTACAGCATCAGCTGATTCTAAAGGCTGTCCGTTCATCAAACACATCAAAGTTTCATTGTCCTGAGAAATCAATATAGCTTGACGGGAGGCCGGTAGATCATACTGAGGGTAATGGACATGAGACAGATCCTCTTTGTATTCAGACTCTGTAAGGGTTCCCACAAAATGTTCGTAATCTGGATCTTCATTGACTTCAACTGCATCAACAAACAGATGAAAATTAGTCCAAGACAAAGATTCTGTTTTTAAACATAAAACATTAGAGTGCGCAACCTCAGATTGCGCTGACATAATATGCGCAACCTCAGATTGCGCTGACATGACTTGCGCAACATCAGTTTGCGCATCATAAAAGGATGCGCAAAGCAATGGTTTACGCTGATATCTGCGCAACTTAATTGTTTGCGCTGACTTCCTGCCAGCACAAATCAACAATTTGCGCAAGAATGCAGCCTTCATAAAAATGAAGAACTGATAGTTGATGCAACCGAAACCCTAAAAAGGGTGGCGCAATATGAACTTATCTCTAAAAAGAGATGAGTTTCAAGGGAGTCGAATCACCCTAAGAAGGGGTTTTCGATCGGTTCAACTACCTCTCAGAGCAGGGTGTGCGGATTCGTGTCGGGAAGCTCGCCGTGCAACCCTGTCAGAAGACTCGGTCGGAGCTTTTCCTTTCGCGACGGCGGCAGCGGCAGCATTTGATCGTCTTGGGGCCATAACAATCGTCGGAGGAGGAGAACAGTGAAGGTTGGGAGATTTTCTTCTCAAAAAGCTCGAAAGATTGCAAAGTAAAGAATTGAAAACGAAGAGAGGGGTATTTATAGTTTTGGAAAACACGAAACGGATGCCTCGGATTGCGCCTAAAATTGTGGTCCACTCGCTTTGCGCAGACAGCTCATCATGTTGCGCAAAATGATTCAACATTCAAAAATTCAAAGTATTTCGAAATTTTGAATACAATCAACTTTCGAAAACTTTGAAGGGGGTCTTGTAGGTCCTGAAAAATCAAGTTGTATCAATCAACAAAGTCAAAAATTCAAGATATTCATCATTTTGATGAGTTGCGCAGACAACAGATTGCGCAGACATCACTTTGCGCAGGTTGGTTTGCGCATGTTCCCAACTGCGCAGACTGACGTGGCAGAAGTCATCATTGACTGAATCAAATCAGATCTTCCTGACAGCTGACAACACGAATAACGAGGAGACTGTTCATTTTTGGCGCCGCACAGTGCTCGAGGACGGCTGACAGTTGGCAGCGCAATCCAGGATTGCGCAAACCAATCTTGCGCAGTATGAGTCTGCGCAAACCAAAGTCTGTGCAGTTCATTTTGCGCATTCTACCAACATAACTGATAAATTACATGTGGCATTCATGCCATCAATTGCTCATTACGTGGCAACTGTCTATGCACGATCATGCGCATTTCAATCAAATGATGCCATGTGTCCCAGATAGTTGGCCCACGATCCAGTAACTGCCTGTGCAGTCTATGTCTGCGCAAACCAGTTGCTGCGCAAATCAGCTTGCGCAGTCCAGAATAACTGAAAGTTAGTTATTTTCAGAACTCTATAAATAGAGTTTCAAGTCTTCATTTCAAGGGGGATCAAGGTCAGAGATCAGAAATCAGAGAGTTCAGGAGTTCTTGCCAAAGTGCTGGTGCATTCTTCCGAGACTTTTGTCTTCAACTTCAGAGGCTTTTGCCTTCAGTTTCCAGAGTTGTTTTCAACTTCAAAGGCTTCGTCTTCAAAGTTCACGTCGTCCAAGGGATAGCAATCGTCATCAAGATTGGATTCCTATAGTTGTAATTTTTCTAGAATTCTTGTAATCTTTATTACAGTTTGTATCAATAAAGTTTTATACTTTTGTTTTTACAAACACGCTTCCGTGCGGTGTTACGTCGCTATGACATGGCTTGCGAAGCCGAGGCTTTATCCTACCTGGTACCTCTTCGTGGTGTCATGCCACTGTAACATGAGGACATCGTCCTGTTTGTAATGCTGTCTACCTCTCTTTATTACGATTATCATACAGCATTAGGCTACCTGCCTATTTGCGGTGCTACTCCGCTGTGACTTGGCTTGCAAAGCCGAGACATTACCCCTACCTGGGAACCTCATGGTGAAGTCACCTCACTGTAGCATGGAGTTACACTCCTTGTAGTGCTGCACTACCGTGCTTCCTGTAAAGCACTCCAGGCATTCACTCTGTCCGAGAACTCATTAAGACATTTAAGCCAACCTTCCCACAGGATCCGTTTTTCGCAGAAAACAACAGTAAACAATAGTGGTTGTAGGTCCGTAACCACTCCATGTCACAGAGGACAAGTACCCACCGTTCCTGATATTCTTCTGGTTAATAGTCCTCCCTTGAACCAAAAGCTAGATGCCTAGTAGATTTCTCTTTGAACTAATAGCATAAAACTTTATGGTAGGATTGTAATAACACAATATCAGAATGCCTTCAAGCCCATTTTACAAGCTGTGTCATCGACCAGCTGGCGCTTGAGGCCCTTGGTGAATGGTTCCGCCAGGTTCTCCTGACTCCGAACATCAATCACTGCAATAACACCTCTTGATGAGATCGTTCACTGTCCTGTGCTTCAACCGCACAGTTCTCTTCTTCCCGTTGAAGAGATCATTCGATGCCACCGCTGCAGTCGCCTGGTTGTCGCAGTATATCGAAATTGTCGGTATCTGCGTCCCAACCACTGGAAGATCATACATGAGCTCCTGAAGCCACTCTGCTTCATCTGCTGCGGTATCAAGTGCAAAGAACTCAGATTCCATAGATGATCGCGAGAGCATAGTCTGCTTCTTCAACTTCCACGATATAGCAGCTCCACCCATAGTGAATATGAATCCACCTGTGGACCTCTCGCTCTCTAATTCTGAGCACCAACTGGCATCACTGAAGCCTTCCACTACCGACGGATCTCCGCTGTAGTGCAGTGCATATGTCTGAGTCTTCTTGAGATATCTCATAACCCGTTTCACAGCTTTCTAGTGCTCAATGCCTGGATTGCTCGTGAAACGACTCAGCATTCCCACGACGAAAGCTATGCCAGGCCTTGTGGCAGTAGTGGCATACATCAAACTCCCGATTATGCTTGCATACTCCAGCTGCCTGACGCTTTCCTTCGAGTTTGGCTCCAGCTTCTGATCACCCCGGTACGGCGTATCAATTAAAGGAAGATCATGATACCCGTATCGAGTGAGCATCTTCTCAATGTAATGATATTGTGACAGCGCTAATCCAGTGTCTGTCCGGATGATCTTGAGTCCCAAGATAACATCAGCATCCCCCAAGTCCTTCATACTGAACTTCGTCGAGAGGAACTTCTTTGTCTCTGTGACACAGCTTATATCCGTACCTAGGATTAGCATGTCGTCCACGTATAGACAAACGATGACTCCTCTTCCGTCAGCAAACTTCGTATAGACGCACTTGTCTGTTTCACTGACCCTGTAGCCATTTGACCTTATGACTTTGTCAAACTTATCATGCCACATTTTGGGAGCTTGCTTTAAACCGTACAGAGATTTTACCAACTTGCAGACTTTGTCTTCAAGACCTTTGACGACAAACCCTTCTGGTTGTTGCATGTAGATCTCTTCGGTCAGCTTGCCATTCAGGAATGTTGTTTTCACATCCATCTGATGTATCACCATCTTATGTATCGCTGCGAGAGCAATCAACATTCTGATGGTGGTCATCCGGGCTACTGGAGCATACGTGTCAAAGTAGTCGATCCCTTGCTTCTGAGAAAACCCCTTTGCCACTAGCCTGGCCTTGAACTTGTCAATGGTTCCATCAGCTTTCATCTTCTTCTTGAAGATCCACTTGCATCCGATAGGTTTTGCTCCTTCAGGTAGATCAACCAACACCCAAGTGTTATTGGAGGTGATTGATTCAATTTTATTGTCTATCGCCTCCTTCCAGAAAACAACATCTCTGGTCTTCATCGCCTCATCATAGGTAAGCGGATCTGCTTCCACATGATAGGTGACGAAGTCATCTCCGAAGTTCTTCGGCCTCCTCGCTCGCTTCGACGACGGCTCAGCGAGTTCTGATTCAATCGTTGTCTCCTCAGTAGCAACTTCATCTTGGACAACTGGCTCATTGAAGATCTCAGTCACCTTTGCACCTTCATCATTCTCCGAAATGTCCGTTAGAACAATGTTCTTGTGCCTTGTAAACTTGTCTTCAAAATATTCAGCATCGCGAGATTCGATGATATGATTTGACTCAATATCAAGAAATTTCCGAGCATCACTTTTCTCGGCATACCCAAGAAGATCGTCTTCGTAGTCCTTGTCCCCAGCTTCTGAATCTTCAGATCTGGGAGCTTCACATAGGCCAGACACCCCCACACTCGAATGACATTCAAGTTAGGTCTGACTTTGAACCATAGTTCATGAGGAGTTACGTCCGAAGTTGCATATGGCACTCTATTTAGAATAAAAGTGACCGTCAATGCAGCTTCTCCCCAGTAGCATTTAGGAAGACCCGCAGTTAGCAGCATTAAGTTCATCATTTCTGACAACGTTCTGTTCTTCCTCTCCGCTACTCCGTTAGATTGAGGAGAATACGGAGCAGTAGTCTCGTTTATGATTCCATGTTCTTTGCAGAACAATGTGAATTCATGAGACCGATACTCTCCGCCTCGATCACTTCTTAGCCTCTTGAGTTGTTGTCCAGTTTGCCGTTCAGCCTCGGCCCTGAACTCCTTGAACTTCTCGAACGCTTCGTCTTTAGACTTGAGCAAGTAAACGAACGCGTACTTTGAGAAGTCATCGATGAAGGTTATGAAATACTTCATCCCGGCTTTTGTAGAGAATTGCTTGAAGTCACAGATATCGGAGTGCACCAACTCCAGAAGATCTGTGCTTCGATTGACCCGATGAAAGGGTTTTCTTGTGATCTTTGTCTGAGCACATACTTCACACTTCTCTACCTTAACCCCACATTTGGAGATAAGTCCTAGACTGGACATTTTGTTAATTCTTTTACAGTGAACATGTCCTAGCCTGTTATGCCACAACTCAAGAGAATAATCAGAACGAGTGATTGCATTGATTACATTTGACTGGTTTACAAGCTGAATTTTGAACATCCCTTCATTTAGAAAAGCTTTTCCGAAGTATGTTCCCTTCTTGGACATCACCATCTGGCCAGCATTGATGTCCATCCTCAAGCCTGCGTTGCTAAGCAGGCTTCTAGAGATCAGGTTCTTTGCAATCACCAGAACGTGCTTCACACCTTGAAGCGTCAGAGTGTTCCCGGATGTGAGTTTCAGCTCCACAGTTCCGACCCCCAGAACTTCAGCTTGGGCTTAATTCGCCATGATAACTTTCTCAGAAGTTGGCTGGTATGTGACGAACCAACATGGCAGGTCGTACTAGTGTCTATCCACCAGTCAGAGTCAGCCCCCACAGCTGTGCCCTGAGCAATCATAACAACAATGTTAGAAACCATGGAAACCTTGCTAGGCTCACCTTGCTCAGCTTGTTTGGGCTTGGATTTGCATTCACTCTTATAGTGGCCCTTCTTGCCACAGTTGAAGCAAGTCACGTGGGACTTGGACTTCTGTTGCTTGAACAAAGGACCCTTCACTTTCAGATTAGTGGAGTCCTTCTTCTTGTGATGAGAAGCCACCTGCTTCCCCTTGAACTCTCTTGTCTGCACCAAGTTGGCCTTAGCTAGTTGGTTGGACAGAGAGTCCATCTTCTGTTGAGATCGCATTTCGTCCTCAACGTGGATCTCTTGTAGGAGATCTTCCAAGCTAATGTCCAGCTTCTTTCGATGCATTCTAGCATAGAAGTTGCTCCAACCAGCAGGAAGTTCCGAGACTATCCCTCCAACAACAAACTTGTCGACGAGGGGCATCTTCTCATCATCTAACTTCTGATGCAACTTCAGGAATTCCTTCACTTGAGGTAGCATCGTCATCTCATCTTCGAAGAGCCACTTGTGGTACTTCTCGACGATGAAGATTTTGGACCTGTTCTCATCATCTTCATATAGCTTACCCAAGGAATTTCAGATCTCTTTGGCCTTCTCCTTCTTGGAATATGACTCTGCCAGAGAGTCTTCCATAGAATTGAGAATCAGCAGTTTACATATGTTGTTTTCTCTCTTCCATTTGCTCTGCTTGACGAGTGCAGCAGCAATAGCTTCGACAGTTCCTCCTTCTGGAATTGTCGGTTCATCCTCAATCAATACATGGTCTACGTCCACGAGTTGAAGATTAAGGGTGACCTTCCTCTTCCAGATTTGGAAATGTTCTCCATCGAATTTCTCCAACTTGTTAAAGCTGGTATCGATGAGAGAAGCACGAGAGTTTTCCATCTACAAGGATCTTGCTTTGAGATTATTAGTCCCGGGGCTTGATCAAAGATGGTAGACTCGATGTCAAGATCAGAGGTTCAACAAACGTTCACCTTCTGATTATTCTCGAGATCCAAGAGGAACTCTATAATATGAATCTGATTACAAAAGAAACAATAATCAGAAAGTAAATCTCACGTTCTTCCTTGCAATCGCAGTTGCAGACGGACAAAACTGAGTTACAACTCAAATGAAGGAGAAGAAAGAAGAAAGAAGAAGAGAAAAGGTTCTTGCTGGGGTGATAAAGATCACCGTTGCTCAAAGCAAGATTCGCCCCACCACGATCTGCTTCCAGGAACCAGCAAGTTCACGAAGAACTTCTGGAACGCTCGTAAGTCAAAATTTGAGACTTGAACGGGCTTCCTGGACTTTACAGACTCCCTTAACTCTCTTCTGGTGCATCTTTCAAAGGAGGCCAAGGGACTCTATTTATAGAGTGGAGTTGAGACTTCACCTCTTCTCCTATCCGATGTGGGACTAAAATACCAATACTAAAAAATAGAGTTTGATATTTTAGATCCCACAATCAGCATAGAAGTGTGCCAGTCCACGCCTACCCCCCGAACACTCCCGTGCATGCACGAGACATCTTGGAGTCCGTGTCCGAGTCCGAGTCCGAGTCCGCACAACAAAAATCAACTTGCATCCTTGTTGGATTTAATCATTTTTCCTTCTAGGAAAATACTCCCACATGGCACAAATTTGTTCCCCACTACATCTCATGTGCACACATCAACACAAGCAATGCATTATATTGAGATACTCACCATTTGGTGAGCCAATGTGGAACTATTTTTTCTAGTCCAAAAGCAAAAACACCAACACCTTTTACAACACATGTCGTATTATTCTTCTTTATTAGTCGTATTGTTCTTCATTCTGGTTTCGTACTCGAACTATTTTATGAAATTATAAACAGTCAACCAAACATCCATCGAGTGCGGAAACTATTGCCATCACATGGAATGGTAATTTTCTGTAGTAGCCACAAGCAAAAGAATCAAAAATATGCTCAGTGACAATAATGATGGAAAAAAAAAAGAAAAGACCCCGACATAATTGCATGTTAAAGAGTTGCCATATGAAAATTTACTGCCAAACTTTGTTTGGGAAATTTCAGGAACGATAAATATTGAACAAAAAAAAGGGGCATGTAACCCTGTAATTTCAGTGAAACCAAAGAAACCTATTTTCTATGGAGATCCAAGTTTTTTTCCTTAAACACTTTTACGATCCTAGATAAATAAATATATAATTTTATTTCAAATTTTATAAGCTTGGCAAAAAGCCTACCTAAACCTCCAGTGCCTCCAATCCATCGTCCGATTGTCTACTTTTTTTAATTTCCAAAACACAATTTTGAAAGAATGCTAGTTTGGTAACAAGTTTCACAAACACGGATTTGTGAATATCCTTTAAAAAGCCATTATACTGATAAAAGTTTCCTGTTGAACACAGTTTTTAAAACAAAACCAGAAACATAAATATACACAATCCTTCAATTCTCATCTGTGGAAAAAATAACAAATATTGGAGGAATTCTCCAAACAAAGAGAACTGCTACAAAGTAGATGTTATTTGATAAATGATAATGTCATACAGAACAACTTAATTAAAAAATAAACAAAAACTGCAGGTTATCAGTGATAACAACTCAGTTGCACTTTATAGCTATAACTAGCATCTCTTAATAAAGCCAGGAGCTCAAATAATTGGCAAAAAAACCTACCTGGTCCTGTAGATGATCACAATTATACATATTTGATAAAAGGATTGTCATATATTGTCACATTCCATGTTCCAATTCTTTGAAAAACAGCTTTTGAAAGTTTCCTCCCTCTTTAAAAAGTTGTCCAAAAAAGTGAACTAGCTTACCGGAGAAATAAGCAAACGTTTGCGTTACCAAACAACTTTTTTGCTGCTTTTCAAAAAATAAAAGCAGAAGCATCCCACTGTAACATAGGCATTTATCCCAAATTTTTGGGGATCCCAAACCTAGCCTTGATCTCCTCAATAAAAAAAGAAACCACCAATAAGCAAAATCCCAAACCCAGCCTTATTCTCCTTATGTTTAACAAATAATTTGAATGTTGAAAGAGAGAATAAATTAATAAGGTTCACATCATAGAATCACTTAAAGTTATTAGGATGATAAGCTGATAAAAATTGCAGAATGTTGAAAGAGATGAAAGATAGATCACGACTTACCCCTGAAAGTTTGCAACAAACTTAAAGGAGTTTGTTTATACTCTATACTAACTTCAGCTTCTGCCCTCGTAAGCCATTCCAAAAATCACGAGCAGTCATTACCTTCTTCCCAGGGAGCTGAAGCTCACGTACCTACAAAACATGAATCCAAAAGAAAACTTTACAAGACCCTTCTAAGTATGTAGACGTGAATATGCTGTGTATATGCTGAGAACCTCGAGCAACGATGGTCCAGCACATGGGAACAGCAGTGAACCGCCGGCAAACACGATGTCATTTCCATCACCATCTACGCCAGCAGTTTTACAAATCCCTGTTGTAATGACCTTGATTTCTAAGACATTTGAATTATTGTTCTCGCCAATAATTTGCACTCTCGCTCGGGTTCCTGGCCAGCCTGCAAATGCTCGAACCTGGAGAAGTTGATTATAATTTCCTCATCCTAATATACATAGAAGCAATAATGGGTTACCTTGTTATGTAATGATCTAGCTTCTTGGTCAAAAGACAACCAAGATTCCTCTGAAGTTATCTGCAAATGGGGAAAACAAAAATTGAGATGGATACTCATACTTATGATGCTTTATCTGTCGGGTTCTTTACAATAAATGTGGATTCTGCATCAATGAGTAGGAACATACAATCTATCAACTGATTCAGGCTTCCGCCTTAAGAGCTAATGAGAAGAATATATGACAGAATTTTCAGGTTCAGAAATCCAATATGAGCATGTTTAATCAGAGATGGAATAGAATGAAATGCAAACTCACGATAGTAGAACAATGTGAGTTTGACAAAAGGGAAGTAGAAATGAAAATACAAACAAGAATCAACTAACACCCATTTAGAAGCAACTTCTTTCTCCAATCTTTTATGAAGATACACAATTTTTTAATATAAAACCAAATTCTTTTTGAACAACCATTTAGAAGCAATATGTTTACTATTGCAACTTAAATAATCAATTTTCTGCTTAAGGATTAAGCTTCAGAAATGTATGAAATTGTTGTAATTGATTGATAGTCCTCTTGGCTTTATATAGCCTTATAATCAATATTACAATGATGGAATATCCTGTGGCATATTCTAGCATACCAAATATGTCTGCAGGATATTCCAATATCCTTTATGCTAATACAATCTACTAAATATGACATACTAAATATTTTAACACTCCCCCTCAAGATGGGCAAAAGATATTCACTAAGTCCATCTTGTCGCATCCTCTAATCATGCTCACAGAGGTAAGTCCCTTGGTTAGTCCGGCTGCTACCTGATCCGTGGTCGGAATGTGGCCAAGCTCCAGCAATCCGTTATCCAGCGTCTCTTTGATGAAGAACCTATCAATCTCGATGTGTTTAGTCCTGTCATGTTGTACTGGATTGTTGGCGATACTAATAGTTGATTGGTTGTCACACCACAACTTCATCTTGGTTGATCCAACTTTAGTTCTACCAGCATGTTCTTCAACCATAGCAGTTATGCAACTCCCAAGGCCATAGTTCTGTACTCTGCTTCCGCTGTCGATCTGGCCACCACACACTGTTTCTTACTCCTCCAGGAGACTAGGTTGCCTCCTACGAATATACAATATTCTGAGGTAGATCTTCTGTCATTGGCACAACTTGTCCAGTCAGAATCACAGTAGCCTTCAATGCTCACATGATTGTTCTTCTTGAATATCAGCTCCTTCCCGGGGGCACCCTTCAAGTACCTCAGAATCTGGTATACTGCATCCATATGACCCTTCCGTGGGTCGTGCATGTAGCGGCTCACCACACTAACTATAAAGCAGATATCAGGTCGTGTGTGGCTCAGATAGATCAACTTGTCCACCAGTATCTGGTATCTGTCTCGATCAACTGGGTCTCCAGCCTTGGCCTCCAACTTGAACCTCTGGTCTATTGGCGTTTCTGCAGCTTTGCACCCCAACATCCCTGTCTCTGTAAGAAGGTCCAGTGCATACTTCCTCTGAGAAAGAACAATTTTCTCTGCGTCTCGAGCGATCTCTATCCCAAGGAAGTAGCGAAGAAGACCAAGGTCCTTCACCTCAAATTCCCTGCCAAGCTTCCCCTTGAGTACGACGATCTCCTGCTCATCATCTCCTGTGATAATCATGTCGTCCACATACACCGCAAGCATGGTGATGTGGCGGTCACTCCGTCTGAAGAATACAGTATGATCAGCATTGATCTGCTAATATTCCATCTCTGTCATCGTCCTCCTGAATCTGTCAAACCACGTCCGAGGAGACTACTTTAGTCTATAGAGGGACTTCTTCAACCTGCAGACCTTGTCCACTGTCTGGTTGGTGCTGAATCCCGGTGGTATCTCCATGTATACCTCCTCCACCAGATCCCCATGAAGAAATGCATTCTTCACATCCAGTTGGTGTAGCTTCCATCCACCATTCGCTGCCAAAGAAATCAGGGTCCTGATAGTACTCATCTTTGCGATTGATGCAAAGGTCTCGTCATAGTCGATACCGTACGTCTGATTGTATCCTTTTGCCACCAGTCGAGCTTTGTAGCGCTCAATCTGTCTATCTGGGTTCTGCTTCACAGTAAAAACACACTTGCATCCGACTGCGCGCTTTCCCTCTAGCAGTCTCACCAGCTCCCAAGTGTGGTTCTTCTCAAGAGCTCCTAACTCCTCGAGCATTGCCGTTTTTCACTTTGGATCGTTCTCGGCAACCTGCCAATTGTTAGGTACAGTAATACTATCCAAAGATGCAATAAATGTTCCATGAGAAGAGGAGATGTGGTCATAAGAAACAAACTGAGCAAGGTCCCAACCATATCTGTCCGGAGGATTTTTCTCATTGCTGCGAGTGGTCCTCCGTACTGATAATGGTATGGGAGGAGTAGGGAGAATGATATCACCTGAAGGGGATGGTGGTGGTAGTGCAGGTGTCTCAGGAGTCGAGACGGACGCAAGCAAGGGACTTGGCACTAGCACTGTAGGTATTGGTCCTGCAGTTTGCTTCCCTCTCCTGCTGTAGGTAAGTAACTCCCTCTGAGCCGTAGGCCTAACACCTCTCATCTCCTTCCCCTGTTCCTCTTCACCTTCCTGCTCCTCAACCGTGCCTCCATGCCAAACTCCTAAAACGGTCACCACCGAGCTCTCCTTCTCCCCCTTTCGCCTCATACTAGCAGTATTAGGCGTGTGGTTTGAAGTTCCCTCCTGACGGTACTATGGCTCATGCTCCCGGAAGTGGACATCTATACTTACAAACGTCTTCTTTTCCACTGGACTCCAGCACACGTACTCCTTCTGAGTCGCCGAATAGCCTACGAAGATGCACTTGACTGCTCTAGGATCAAGCTTTCCAACTAACGGCCCGTTGTCCTTCACAAAACATACGCACCCAAACACCTTCAGTGGGAGTATTCCACTATTATTGCCTTACAATATTTCACATGGAAACTTCCATCCCAGGACCTTCGAAGGCATTTTGTTGATTAGTTGATATGCTGTCAACACTGCATGCCCCCACAGACTCTGTGGAACATTCATGTCGATCATCATACTTCTTGCGACCTCCAGAAGGTGTCTGTTCTTCCTCTCTGCTACGCCTTTTTGTGCAGGTGTGTATGCACAGGTGGTCTGATGCTGTATCCCGTATGCTGACAAGTATTCTGCAAGTATTTTGTTTGTATACTCCGTTCCATTGTCAGACCTTAGTACCTTCACAATTGCTCCATACTGAGTTTGGACATGTTTGTGAAAATCCCGAAAACAAGTAGGTACATCACTATTATTTTTCATCAAGTACAACCAGGTGACACGAGAAGCACAATCAATGAAGGAAACAAAGTACTTATAACCATTCATAGTATTAGTGGCACATGGACCCCAAACATCAGAGTGTACTACCTCAAAAAACAGAAGAGCTCCTATGACCCGTACCAATATATGAACTCCTAGTAAGTTTGCGTAACTCGCATGCATCACATACTAGTTTCTCTTTATTTGATTTTTCATAAATATCTGGATACAATTTACTTAAAGTGTCAAAGAAGGAATGTCCCAGCCTCCTATGATAGAGTATCAAAGTATCATCGGCCCTCATCTGCAGTCCTCCCATACCAGCCTTCTCTGCTATAGACATTAGTGCTGAGTCCAGTCCTTCTTGATCCAGGTACCACAGTCCCTTATGCCAAGTGCCAGTCCCAAGTCTTCGTCCCGTCTCTTTCTCCTGGAAGATCACCTTAGGGATATCAAGAGAAACAATGCATTTAAGTTGAAGGATTATAGAACTAATGGACAAGAGATTGACTGTAAAGGATGGAACATGTAAAACATTGGATAATTTTACTGAACCTGTACAACTAATAGTACCTTTACCGACCACTGGCTGAAAAGTGCCATCAACTGTCTGAATGCTGTCTGCTGATGCTAGGTGAGTGTAGGAGAACTCACTAGCATTCTCCGTCACATGCCGAGATGCCTCCGAGTCGATAATCTAGTCTGACGATTTAAGGGAAGCAATGGATGCAAGAGCAAGTGAGTCGTTAGTTCTGATGAATGGACATACATGGCAGCGTTTCCCCAGCGAAGAATGAGGTGGACGCCTCCTCTGTTGCGCTCCTCCTGTCTCCATCATTTGACGTTCGCTGCTTCCTCCTGAGCATCGACAGCATGTCCACCAGTGCCTGAACCTCCTCAGTAAAGGTGCCGCCAGCTCCTCCATCTCCTTCTGCTACCAATAGGTTTATCCGATAACCTCATCGACCGCCTCGTCGACCCTCACGACCACGGCCACGTCCTCCAAAATGTCCTCCTCCACCAAATTGTCCCCGTCCACCACCTGAATCTCCCTCATTAGGTGGTTTGGTGCAAGCATACCGAAGGTGGTCCATCTCCCCGCAGTTGTAGCACTGTCGGTTGTGCTGTCAGGCCTCTCCCTTAGGCCCTGTGTCGCCCGAGCTGGTGGCCGTCAGTGTTGACTTTGCTTCAGGAGGATCACCTGTCTCCGCCTGCAGTCTGATGCGTGTCTTCTACTGGATCATGGCTGAGATAGCCTCCTCAAGAGTAGGGATCTTCGGTTGGGCGAGAAGTAGGGCCGTCCTCTGAGCGAATGCTGCAGTCAGCCCTTTGAGTTATTTCATCGTCCTCTCCTACAGACATACCTATCTCTCTTTACATTTCGGGTCCCCGCAGCTTGTCCGATCTGAGGTGTGATCGTAATCCAGCCACAGACGCTCCAACTCCGTGGCATACTCCTGCACCGTCTTCTCTCCCCGTACGGTGTCGTCGATCTCCCCCTTGATCTGGAAGACCCGTAAGTTGTTCCCCACACTATCATAGGTCCGCCTCAACTTCTCCCACACATCCTTCACCATCTCAATGCCGTCTACTGTGGCGGCAATAGACTGGACTAAGGAGTTGAGAAGCCAGGTGTAGATCACCATATGACTGGACTTTCACTCGTCGTGTCCTGCCGAGCCCTCGTCCGGCTCAGTCTTTTCGCCCGACAAGAACCCCTCTAGGTTCTTTCCTGCGAGGGTTCGTCTCACCCGTCGTGACCAACTCAGATAGGTAGCTGGTCCATCCAGCTTCAGATCGATGGAGATAAGCTCCAACCTCGTCGACGTTCGTGTCATGCTCTCACCAGCCGACATCTTCATCAGCTTTATCAACGTCGCAACCTCCGCAAGATCAAGCTTCTTGATGATCTCCACCATCGATCCACCTCTTCGATAACCACGTCACACCTGTCACACGACTCACGCTCGTCCTCGTCGTCCGCTTCTAAATCCGAATATATTTTTCATCAGATCTAGGCCTTCGGTGTCAAGTTTCGGAATGATCCAAACAGCGGTGACGCGAGTGCCGTCGCGTGCGTCAGTGTCGGCAACAACCGCAGGAGCCGTAAGCGTCGTAGGGGGGGACGCCCGGCGCACGTGCAACAGCACCGCAGCAGCCGCAGGGCACGTGGGGGCTGCGGGGGCTCTGGCTGTCACGCCCCAGAACCAGAATACTGGAGAGCGGAGGAATGACTCAGCCAGCTACGTATTACGGGTAGATGAATACCGTATAATACGATCAATGATGTCTAAATGACGAGGGGGTGCATACTACATGAAAGTCTCGCTATGGTCACTTCACATCTATTGTCTCAATCATTCAAACAAGAAACAGTAATAGAGAACATGTAAGATAAAGCAGTAAGGCGTCCCAAACGCTCAGTCAAAATGTTCTTGATATCTGGCTTTACAAAACATAGCCAGATGATGAAGCAAGGTATACACAATTGTTATCAGCTGCAGCCTGACTTAGTTACAATTATGTAAAAATAAGTACAAGACAATCCGACTAACATGTCGGTGCCAAACGGCAAAGTATAAAGTAAATAACAAAACGAGCGGGGAAGTAAGGAACCCACTCGAGTCCTCCTGCGATCATTCCTCTAGTATTGACCATCTTGGAGGTAGAAGTAAGCTGGATCCTCGGGGACCGGCTCTAAATCTGGCCATGCAAAACCAGAGAGGTTAGACCTCTAATAGCAAGTACCGCAAGGGAGCACGATATGAGGAATGAAGCCAGTAATAAGAGAATATGATAATAGATCTCTGCTATCTACTAGGATTCACATAACATCACGACACTTCGAACCAACCTCCCAACCAAACAAGGACATAATTTGGCCCGTCATGTCCCGACATTCTGATCATCTCAGTTAGGTAACAGAGTAGATACAGTACACAAACAAATCAATTTAAAACGGCCATTCACTACTACGGCTTGCTATGATGAGTCCCAGGTTATCCTGAAATTATGCAATGAGGATTCCTCAGTTCTTACTATGTGCAAGCAAGGCTAGTCTATCCGGTCAATCAATTGCGTCAATCATGAATTAGACGAATCTCAGCGGGACGCCCGTCATCAATATACAATAAATAATATAAGCAGATACCGTTCCCTGCCCATGTGGCAGGTTTGCAGTATCTGTGGGAACCAGCCGGCCTGTCGGGCACTTAATAGTCCCCAAGAGGGCTGTCATGTAAGAACTCGGGAATCCATTCTCTCCATGCAATCATTATTTTATTTAACTTAATAGTCTCTATGTTGAGTGAAATCCCATGCCGTGGATCATGGTCATTCAAAATGAGTACTTTTTGTACATAGTACGGTATGCCCAACTCTACAACGATACTCGTGCGGTTAGGTTGTAGGTCTTACATAGCGTAATGCAACAATCAAAACTAACCAAGGAATAATCATGCCTTGACCATAAAGTACACATGTTGTTTTTGTAAGATAAATAAATGAATAAATAAATTGAAGCCTGCATGTGCCTGTATGCCAATATTCGGGATTAGCCAGTCGATTACAATAGTTCATAATTAATATGAACATGTCTCATTCATTTCATTCAATAAGACAACTAGCCAGTCTCTTAGTTCCAACTAGTAACGCATGATCAATCACAAATCAAGATAATAATTAATGTTAATGTCAAGATAACAATTAATGTTAATAAATGCTAAGACGATCAGTCAATGTCAATCAATGTCAATTCGGGACAAGGATCAGCCAAAAAGGCATTAGGGCCAGAGTTCATGCGGCCATGAATTTATTGGTTCATGCGGCTGAGTAAACATGCACATGCGGCTAAGGAACTAAATCCATGTGGCAAGAATAATAAACTCAGCCATGCGGCTAGAATAACAAACTCAGCCATGCGGCTAGAAAGGTTAGACCTCATGCGGCTGAGACAAAAGTAACTCTCATGCGGCTCAAGATGACACAAGTCCCATGCGGCTAAGCTGCGACAAAGAAGACAATCCTATGTGGCTAGCGGCCGTTAAAGCCACGCGACAAGACTAACATGCAGCGGCGGGAAGACAGAGCTTATGCGGCTCGGATCTCACCAAATCTATGCGGCTGAGATGACATACAGTCATGCGGCTAAGATGAGCTCGTGTGGCTATACATATTATCCATATGCGACTGAGAGGGGTACAAGCCTATGCGGCTAAGATGGGTACAAGCCTATGCGGCTGAGATGTGACAGTTCACATACGGCTGCGGGACTGAATACATATGCGGCTAGAAAGTAGCAAAGCCTTATGCGGCAGACAAAGAAGAGTCTCATGCGGCCAAATTACTCCATGCGGCTCGGGGCTGATCTTTTATGCGGTAAGCAGCCGACCAAGCCCATGCGGCTGAAAAATAACAGCGCTCCTGCGGCCAAGAGAGACTTGCCGCATGAAAACTCATGCGGCCAAGTACTGTTCTTCTTCTCCACTTTCTGAGAGAGAAGAAGAACCATGGGAAGCCATTACTTCCAAGCTCTCCAAACCTTCATTCTAAGTCCAAATCTGGACTTCCATAGGCCAAAATGGGGTAGAACGAAATTCTCTACAACATGGAACTATCAAAACTTGAAAAATAACAAAGTTACTAGATCAAAACCTAAGAAGTCGAAACTGCATTAAACTTAGATCTACATGAAATGAGCCATGAAAATTGAAAATGCTAAATACTAAAGTATCTAAGAATCTTGAGAGGAAGACAACGGAACAGCAAAAACGGAGATCTATCAAGAAGCAAGTTGGCACTTGCCTATGCGGCTAGGTAGGTGGGAGAGAGTTGATGAGGAAGAAGAAGAGTAATGGTGAAGGAGTAATGAAGAGAGAGAATGGGGATGGGGCTTTAAATGAAGGGGTGGTGGTAGGTGAGGGTTTGTTTCGGTTCATGATGAACCAACATAATAGAACCAATCCAAGCCGAACCCAAAGTAAAGCTAAAGCAGAGTATAAAAGCAGAAAGTAAAATGCAGAAAATAAAATTGCAGAAAATTAATTAACATAAAATTAAAGGAATTTAAATACAGAACAATACATGATAAATATTAAATAAATACATTTAAGCAGTACATGTCTTAAGATACGTATTCTGGGAACGGGAAGTGACATCTCTGCCCTCCTTAGAAAAATTCCGCCCTCGGAATTTCAATTCCAAGCAGGATAGAAACATCAAAGCTAAACTAATCTAAGTACAAGTAAATTGAGTAAGCAATCATTCTACAATGCCAATAGCAAGTAACATATCTATGTTTAACTATCGACGACACCAAGCAATTCTACTCATAAGGTGACAAGCATGAGAAGTTTAAGACAATCAAGGTATACAGAAATAAATATACCTTGTGAGTCAAACAGGTGCGGATACCGTGATCGGATGTCATCCTCACGTTCCTACGTTGACTCCCCTAAAGAGTGATGACCCCAAGCAATCCGGACAAGACTAATTGTTCGGTTCTTGAGTATCTTCTCTCTTCGGTCCAAAATGGATACAGGCTGTTCCTCGTAAGACAGGTTGGTACCAACAACCAGCTCAGAATGATCAAGGATATGGCTTGGGTCCGATACATACCTTCGCAACTGAGATACATGAAACACGTCATGCACCTCTCGTAATGAAGGTGGAAGAGATAAACGATAAGCAACATCGCCTATCCTATCAAGGATAGCAAATGGGCCCACGTATCGCGGACTCAATTTCCCGCGAACGCCAAATCTAATGACCCCACGGGTAGGTGAGATCCGCAAAAACATGTCGTCCTCAACAGAAAACTCTAGCGGCCTACGATGCTGGTCCGCCCAATGGCGATGCCTATCCTGCGCAACTCGAAGTCGCTCTCTAATTCCCTTAACCACTTCAACTGTCTGAACAATCAATTCTGGGCCTAGTATCTTCCTCTCTCCGATATCATCCCATGCTAGTGGCGACCTACACTTCTTACTATATAGTGCTTCAAATGGTGCCATCTGGATACTGGCTTGATAACTGTTGTTATATGAAAACTCGACTAAGTGTAGGTAGCTTTCCCAAGATCCTCCAAAATCTAGGGTGCAAGCTCGCAACATATCCTCTAAAGTCTGAATTGTTTTTTCTGATTGCCCGTCCGTCTGTGGGTGGTAAGCCGTGCTAAATCTTAACTTGGTGCCCAGACTGTGATGTAAGCTCTTCCAGAAATGTGATGTAAAGCGAGTATCTCTGTCTGACACAATACTGACCGGGACTCCATGCTGCCTGACTATCTGTTGCATATACAACTCTGCCAACTTTTCTGTAGATTGTCCTACTCTGAAAGGAAGAAAATGTGCTACCTTTGTAAGTCGATCTACTATTACCCAAATAGCATCTTTACCACTTGGCGATCTCGGTAAACCGGTCACAAAGTCCATTGTGATGTGTTTCCATTTCCATTCCGGAATAGGAAGCGGTTGCAATAATCCAGCTGGCCTCTGCTGTTCTGCCTTCACTTGCTGACATACCAAGCAACGGAAAACAAATCTAGCTATCTCCCTCTTCATTCCGTTCCACCAGAAGTGCTGCTTGATATCTTGGTACATCTTGGTTCCTCCAGGGTGTATAGAATACTGAGAATTGTGAGCTTCTGTCATAACCTCCTGTCTGATATCTCCACTAGGCACACATAGACGTGATCCAAACCTAAGTGTACCATCTTCATGGATTCTCATCTCCTTCCTGAGTCCTGACTCACATTCTGCTCTAAGCTTCTGAATTCTTGAGTCCTGTGCCTGAGATGTCTTGATCCTGTCTACCAAATCGGATTGAACTTGTAGACTCACCAGAATTCCTACATCACTAGGAAGCATAACTTCGATACCCATCTCCTGAAGGTCTTCTAAGATATGCTTCTGTGTAGTCAACATAAATGTGCCGCCTCTCCTACTGAGAGCATCTGCTACCACATTAGCCTTGCCTGGATGATACTGAAGCTCCACGTCATAATCCTTGATCAACTCTAACCATCTTCTCTGCCTCATGTTTAGTTCCTTCTGAGTAAAGATGTACTTCAGACTTTTGTGGTCTGTGTACATGTCCACTCGATCACCATATAAGTAAGCCTCCATAGCTTCAAAGCAAATACTACTGCTGCCAACTCCAAGTCATGAGTTGGATAATTCTTCTCGTGGTCCCGAAGCTGCCTAGATGCATACGCTATCACCTTCCCATGTTGCATAAAGACACATCCAAGTCCTTTACCTGACGCATCACAATATACAGTAAAACCTCCGGGTCCAACTGGCAATGTAAGAATGGACGCTGATATCAACTTCTGCTTCAGATTCTCAAATGATGCCTGGCATTCTGCCGACCAGACGAATGGTATATCCTTCCGGGTCAAGCGGGTCATGGGTGCTGAAAGTCTTGCAAAGTCTGATACGAATCTCCTGTAATATCCTGCCAATCCCAAGAAACTCCGCACATCTGCTACGGTCTTGGGTACTGGCCAACTCTCTATTGCTTCTACCTTCTTGGGATCCACTGCTACTCCAGTGCCTGATATGATGTGACCCAAGAACGAAATGTGGTCCGTCCAGAACTCACACTTGCTGAGCTTGGCATACAACTGGTTTTCTATCAGAACCTGTAACACTTTCCTGAGGTGGTCTTCATGCTCCTCTTCACTAGCAGAGTATACGAGAATGTCGTCAAGAAACACGACGACAAACTGATCTAAGTATGGCATAAAGATGCGGTTCATCAGATCCATAAATATTGCTGGAGCATTGGTCAAGCCAAACGACATTACTAAGAATTCATAATGCCCATACTTCGACCTGAATGCTGTCTTGGGAATATCCTCCTTCCGAACCCTCACTTGATGATACCCTAAACGAAGATCTATCTTGGAGAAAACTCTAGCTCTACTCAACTGATCAAACAAGTCGTCGATGCTTGGTAGTGGGTACTTGTTCTTTACTGTTGCCGCGTTAAGCTTCCTGTAGTCAATGCACAATCTGGACGACCCATCCTTCTTCCCCACAAGTACCACTGGTGCTGTCCATGGTGATATGCTAGCTTGGATGAACTTCTTCTCCTTCAGTTCCTCTATGTGCTGATATACCTTGGCCTGCTCTGAATCTGCCATTCTGTAAACTCGATCTGATATCGGTTTAGTTCCAGGTGCCAATTCTTTACTGAATTCAATATCTCTAACCGGTGGTAGTCCTGGAAGTTCTTCGAAAAATACGTCTAGAAACTCTTCAACTACCTTCGGAACTAGAACTTCTTCCATTGTCGTTTACTACTCCCTGCTCTTGTTGAGTTGCCTCTGATCTGACTAAGGTGAACCTCTTCATGCCTGGAATGTCAAAAGATACACTCCCTCTACGACAATCTATTGTCACATGACTGTCTTTCAGCCAGTCCATGCCTAAGATAACGTCGAAATTTCCAACAGAAAATTCTATCAAGCTGGCGGATAAAGAAAGCCCGCAAACTACAACGCTACACGCTAGAATAACTCTACTAACTCCTATGAGCCCATTACCAGTGAGTATATTCAACCTCCCTGACAATGCCTCGAACTCCATTCCTAGCCGTGTTGCAAATTGTGCAGATATAAATGAGTGTGATGCTCCCGAATCAAACAATGCTACTGCGGGATATGAGGCGACGAGAATGTTACCTGCCACAACATCTCCCGATGCTAATGCCTCCTCCAAGGACAGAGTGAATGCCTGCCCTCGACCTCCTTGTTGGTTCCCATGCTGCGGCCTAGTCTGGTACTGCTGCTGGCCCCTGCCTTGGTGATGCTTGGGTGGTCTATGCTGTTGTTGCTGAATCGGCGGTCCCTGCTGCCGAAACATCTGAGCTTGCGGCATTAACGGGCGTTGTGCCAACGGCCTCACTGCCACCGCTGGTCCTCGATACTGGCCTGCCCCTGGTGCTGGCAGAGCAGGAAACTGTTGTACGGGTCCTCCTGACCTCGAATTCATGGGACAGGTGGTAACCCGATGATCTGGATTTCTACATATCAAACACAGTCCATTCAATGTCCGACACACATCTCTAGTGTGCCCTACCTTCCCACAATAAGTGCAGTCCGCTGGGGGTTGCTGGTTCTTCCTCTGCTGCTGTTGCTGCTGCTTTGGTGGTGCTGGCCCTCACATTGCCACATCGTGAATGCGAATGCCAAGGGACGGTGCTATTGTTCGGGGCGCTGCTCCCCCTCCTTCAATCTGACTGTGAGATCTCTTCTGACCTCCAGTCCTTGCCGTGATCCTCTGAATGGTTATCTCATGCCTTCAGGTCGCCGTCAATACCTCATCAAAAGTCTAGTAATTGTGCCCCTCTATCAATTGCAAGAGCTCAAGATGAAACCCTTGCTGAAATCTCATAGCCCCTCTGGCTCTCCGTTGTTACCATCTCTGGGGCGAACCTACTCAATCTGCAGAACTCCGCTGCATAAGCATCTACTGTCTTGCCGGCCTGCTTGAGGTTGATAAACTTCTGTTGTAGCTCAAACTGCGCCACAACTCCATAGTACTTTGTCTTGAATCTTGCTGTAAAATCGTCCCAAGCAACATGACGTCTGATGCCCACTTCCTCTGATTCCCACCAATCACGTGCGAGATCCTGAAGTAACAACTTCACCTGATCCACACGTTCTTCTGCCGGTACCTTAGCTGCCGTCAGAATAGCCTCAATATCCTTAAGCCATGCATCTGCTGAGATGGCATCCTCCGTGCCCTCGAAACGGCGGGGGTTGAACTTACAAAATCTAGTTGATGCTCTTGAATCTGGCCTTGCCCCTCTTTCCAAAGCTGTCTGCAACCCTTGGTTGAGTAGTACGTTCTGCTCCTGCAATTGAGCGTGCATGCGCTGCTGGGATAACATCTGGTATTGCTGAGTAGCCATCATCCCTCTGATAATCTCCAGAAGGGCCGGTGTGTCCACTTCCACAGGGGTAGGTGGAACTGTTGGTGGTGGTAGAACCTCCGGATACTGCGATCCAGCTGCTGCTTCCACTATCACTTCTTCTTGAATAGCCTCTTGGGGTAGTACTGGCCCTTGTTGCTGACCAACCTGGTCAGGTTGTCCATGTTGCCCTTGTTGCTGTAGTCCAGCTCTGACAGATGCGGACGAAGTGCCCCTAAAACGGGACAAGAGAACAATCAAACGACCGGACAGGAAAGATCAATGAAGTCAAAGGATACTGGAATGTCAAGCTAGGGTTGAGAATCAACAAATCATGAGATGAAGGGGAAACATGTGTGATTGAGACATCCTATATATCGAAAACACCCCACAAGTCTGAAATCAGACCTGCATGAGCCACCACTAAAACCTTGTCACGCCCCAGAACCAGAATACTGGAGAGCGGAGGAATGACTCAGCCAGCTACGTATTACGGGTAGATGAATACCGTATAATACGATCAATGATGTCTAAATGACGAGGGGGTGCATACTACATGAAAGTCTCGCTATGGTCACTTCACATCTATTGTCTCAATCATTCAAACAAGAAACAGTAATAGAGAACATGTAAGATAAAGCAGTAAGGCGTCCCAAACGCTCAGTCAAAATGTTCTTGATATCTGGCTTTACAAAACATAGCCAGATGATGAAGCAAGGTATACACAATTGTTATCAGCTGCAGCCTGACTTAGTTACAATTATGTAAAAATAAGTACAAGACAATCCGACTAACATGTCGGTGCCAAACGGCAAAGTATAAAGTAAATAACAAAACGAGCGGAGAAGTAAGGAACCCACTCGAGTCCTCCTGCGATCATTCCTCTAGTATTGACCATCTTGGAGGTAGAAGTAAGCTAGATCCTCGGGGACCGGCTCTAAATCTGGCCATGCAAAACCAAAGAGGTTAGACCTCTAATAGCAAGTACCGCAAGGGAGCACGATATGAGGAATGAAGCCAGTAATAAAAGAATATGATAATAGATCTCTGCTATCTACTAGGATTCACATAACATCACGACACTTCGAACCAACCTCCCAACCAAACAAGGACAGAAGTTGGCCCGTCATGTCCCGACATTCTGATCATCTCAGTTAGGTAACAGAGTAGATACAGTACACAAACAAATCAATTTAAAACGGCCATTTACTACTACGGCTTGCTATGATGAGTCACAGGTTATCCTGGAATTATGCAATGAGGATTCCTCAGTTCTTACTATGTGCAAGCAAGGCTAGTCTATCCAGTCAATCAATTGCGCCAATCATGAATTAGACGAGTCTCAGCGGGACGCCCGTCATCAATATACAATATACAATAAATAATATAAGCAGATACCGCTCCCTGCCCATGTGGCAGGTTTGCAGTATCTGTGGGAACCAGCCGGCCTGTCGGGCACTTAATAGTCCCCAAGAGGGCTGCCATGTAAGAACTCGGAAATCCATTCTCTCCATGCAATCATTATTTTATTTAACTTAATATTCTCTATGTTGAGTGAAATCCCATGCCGTGCATCATGGTCATTCAGAATGAGTACTTTCTGTACATAGTACGGTATGCTCAACTCTACAACGATACTCGTGCGGTTAGGTTGTAGGTCTTACATAGCGTAATGCAACAATCAAAACTAACCAAGGAATAATCATGCCTTGACCATAAAGTACACATGTTGTTTTTGTAAGATAAATAAATAAATAAATAAATTGAATCCTGCATGTGCCTGTATGCCAATATTCGGGATTAGCCAGTCGATTACAATAGTTCATAATTAATATGAACGTGTCTCATTCATTTCATTCAATAAGACGACTAGCCAGTCTCTTAGTTCCAACTAGTAACACATGATCAATCACAAATCAAGATAATAATTAATGTTAATGTCAAGATAACAATTAATGTTAATAAATGCCAAGACGATCAGTCAATGTCAATCAATGTCAATTCGGGACAAGGATCAGCCAAAAAGGCATTAGGGCCAGAGTTCATGCGGCCAGAAATTTATTGGTTCATGCGGCTGAGTAAACATGCACATGCGGCTAAGGAACTAAATCTATGCGGCAAGAATAACAAACTCAGCCATGCGGCTAGAAAGGTTAGGCCTCATGCGGCTGAGACAAAAGTAACTCTCATGCGGCTCAAGATGACACAAGTCCCATGCGGCTAAGCTGCGACAAAGAAGACAATCCAATGTGGCTAGCGGCCGTTAAAGCCACGCGGCAAGACTAACATGCAGCGGCGGGAAGACAGAGCTTATGCGGCTCGGATCTCACCAAATCTATGCGGCTGAGATGACATACAGTCATGCGGCTAAGATGAGCTCGTGCGGCTATACATATTATCCATATGCGGCTGAGAGGGGTACAAGCCTATGCGGCTAAGATGGGTACAAGCCTATGCGGCTGAGATGTGACAGTTCACATACGGCTGCGGGACTGAATACATATGCGGCTAGAAAGTAGCAAAGCCTTATGCGGCAGACAAAGAAGAGTCTCATGCGGCCAAATTACTCCATGCGGCTCGGGGCTGATCTTTTATACGGTAAGCAACCGACCAAGCCCATGCGGCTGAAAAATAACAGCGCTCCTGCGGCGAAGAGAGACTTGCCGCATGAAAACTTATGCGGCCAAGTACTGTTCTTCTTCTCCACTTTCTGAGAGAGAAGAAGAACCATGGGAAGCCATTACTTCCAAGCTCTCCAAACCTTCGTTCCAAGCCCAAATCTGGACTTCCAGGCCAAGATGGGGCAGAACGAAATTCTCTACAACATGGAACCATCAAAACTTGAAAAATAACAAAGTTACTAGATCAAAACCTAAGAAGCCGAAACTGCATTAAACTTAGATCTATATGAAATGAGCCATGGAAATTGAAAATGCTAAGTACTAAAGTATCTAAGAATCTTGAGAGGAAGACAATGGAACAGCAAAAACGGAGATCCATCAAAAAGCAAGTTGGCACTTGCCTATGCGGCTAGGTAGGTGGGGGAGAGTTGATGAGGAAGAAGAAGAGTAATGGTGAAGGAGAGTAATGAAGAGAGAGAATGGGGATGGGGCTTTAAATGAAGGGGTGGTGGTAGGTGGGGGTTTGTTTCGGTTCATGATGAACCAACATAATAGAACCAATCCAAGCGAACCCAAAGCAAAGCTAAAGCAGAGTATAAAAGCAGAAAGTAAAATACAAAAAATAAAATTGCAGAAAATTAATTAACATGAAATTAAAGGAATTTAAATACAGAACAATACATGATAAATATTAAATAAATATATTTAAGCAGTACATGTATTAAGATACGTATTCTGGGAACGGGGAGCACCGACGCGGCGGGTGCGGGGGCCGCTGGCAGGGGCTACGGTCGGTTGGGGGCGTCTGGAGTGGAAGGGAGAGGAAAATGGTGGTTTAAGTGAAGAGGAGAGAGCGGGAGACGCATCGGGTGCTGATGGTGTTTGGTGGTAGTGAGTTTAGATGAGAAGAAGACGTAGAAATAAGGGGAGAGGTGAGTGATGGAGAGGAAAAGGGGGGGGGGGGGTAAGAGTCTGTACATGGGGGAAGGGTGAGTGGTAGAGAGAATTTTGGAAAGAGTTTTTTAAGGAGTGTGGGAGAACATGGAGGGAGTGGGTTTTACAAATATCCTGTGGTATATTCTGGCATACCAAATATGTCCGCAGGATATTCCAATCTCCTTTATACTAATACATTCTACTAAATATGACATACTAAATATTCCAACAGAAATTTAGAACACTGATGACAACAAGTGTTGAACTATGAGGAGTAAGTCTTTGAATGGGCTAATCCAAGCTAGATGATGGCAAAGTGTTGAACTATGAGTAGTGCATCTTTCTTTGGGCTAATCCAAGCTAGATGATGGCAATGGCAAAAAGTGTTGAACTATGAGTAGTGTGTCTTTCTCTGGGCTAATCCAAACTAGATGATGGCAAGTTGGTTATATGAACATCAATGGCTCCGCCGTGTTAAGGAGAACCAATGGAAGGGGGGCGAGAGATATGGCTGATCTTCATCTTTCGATTGAATTGGAGAGAGAACTCTACATCAAATATCTTTTGTAGGACTCAATAAGCTAGGTTCAGATGTACGCACATGCATAAACAAGCATATATTATTAGATTGTGCATAAGGAATGCAGTAACTTGTGGATTCAGATAAAAGTTTCAATAGTAATATATAAACTAACTAAATAAGCCACAAAATATGAAACGAGCAACTTAATCTACAAGATGAAAGCCACATTAAACAACTAAGTACACATCTAGTGATGGCAATATAGCAATACCCAACTGTTGTAGTCTCGTAAATTTAGGTATACAAAGCAGCAAATATAAGTGGGTACTAAATAGAGCTCCCATCAAATTTAGCTTATTTATATTCAAACACTTGCTAATCTTATCTCCACATGCACCAGAACGTACCTTAGGTGCTAAAGTAGCTTTAGAATCATCCTGTGGTTTTGCATTCAGCTTTGCAGACCCATCAAAAAGAGATGGCAGTTCACGGATAAGAAGATCCGATCCTATGGAACAAAAGAAATATCTATAAGCAGATGGGAAACTAAAACTAAAAAATATATTAAATTAACTTGAACAGAAATAGCTTTATTTATCAAGCATTGCTTAATTAAACATTGTATAGCCAGAAAGAAACAGACTGGTAGTTACAGTGTACGTACTAGAAATAGAGGCAAGATAGCTTAGTTTATTAGCAGTAAATTCCCATCATTCTGAACATTGTCAAGGAAGTTTATATTATGAAGCAACAGTTTTTAACTTTTATCTTCTATATATATATATAAATTTTTTTTTTTTTCTCTTTATATATATATATATATATATATATATATATATATATATATATATATATATATATATATATGCAAATGACCTCTAGCCTAGTGGTTAAGAGAGATGCATGCGGCCCAAGTGGTCAGGAGTTCGAGCCCCAGTGGAGGCGAGTTCGCCACAATTTATCCATTGTTTCAAAAAAAAAAAAAATATATATATATATATATATATATATATATATATATATATATATATATATATATATAAATCTTCCCGATTCTGAACATTGTCAATGACGGCCAGAGGGGAGCGGTTCGACACACCAGCGTGGAGTCCGGATCTGGGGGGGCTCTCCTGTTTTCCAACCTAGTTCCTCGGCGGGCCCATAGGAGGTGATGTCGAAGGGTGGGGGTTGGACGACAGTCACGAGGCGTCGTGGGAGTAGGGCTCCGGGAAGGGAGACTGGATCCCGACCAGATGCGAGGAGAGGTCCGCACCCACAATCGATGGCGCGCAACATTCCTGTCAGGAGTACGGCGGGGCCGAGATCAGGGCCGAGGAAGCCTCCTGTGGACCATGGTGTACTCCCGCGTCCCTCCCGGGGGGTACGTCGCTTAGGGGATCCCAGGTGGGTGGGGGTGCTGGCAGTACGGTGCAGGGGTGGAGACGCAAGGCGACGGCAACGGAGAAGGGTAAAGGTGGTGTTATCACTATGGGAGGCCAGGGTCATGCACCCTCCCCTCTTAGGTCCGCTTCTTGGATACTGGGATCTCCCACGCGGCCAGTAGAAAAATTTTGGGCTGATATTTGCTCGTCAGAAGGCACTAGCAACCCCTCGACAATGGAGTACGTTCCTCCTAAGAAGGTCGGGAATGGTTTGCGCGCTTCATTCCGCGGAGGAGATAGCAGGAGGAAATAGCAGAGGTAACCGCATTCTGGGAAAACACCATCGTCATATATGTGTTGGGGAACAGGCCCTTCTATGGGCAGATCCGGGCGTATGCGGCGCGTGTTTGACGACCTAAAGGTAGCATGGAGATATTCGCTAGGGAGAATGGGTTCTACTATGTCAAGTTTGGCTTGGCAGAAGATGTCGCCAGAATCATCCATGGAGGCCCTTTGACATTTGATGGAAGGCTGATTATCATGAAGGAGTGGACACCATATCTGATATGTAAGAAGGACGCCATCAACGCTATCCCTGTCTGGGTTCGCTTTCCTGAGTTCTCAGTCAAGTACTGGAGCATTCCACTGCTTATGAGGCTAGCCAGCTTGGTGGGCTCGTCGACTAAGGCTGATGATGCTACAGCCTCTAGGTCGAGACTGATGTATGCCCGGATCTTCGTTGAGATTAGGGCTGGGGGAGAGCTTCCCAGGCTGCTGGAGTATGAAATTTCGTCGGGGGAGGTTCTCACACAAACGGTTGAGTACGAATGGGTTCCCCCGACGTGTTTTGATTGCGCCTGCTTTAGACATCCCACTAGTGCCTGCCCGGCTGGCAGGCAAAAGGCTGTGCCTCCCCTGGCGACAGATCTGGTTTCGGAATCATCTCGGGAGTCGGTGATTATCAGGGAGGAAGTGCCTGTAGAGGGTGACAGACTAGAGGAAGACCGGTAGATGGTCGAAGCCAGTGACCAGCATCAGCACACTCCTCCGCGTCAGGGGCTCCCTGAGGGGGCTCTGGTTACTTTCTCAGCCCAGAGGAATATGGTCACCAGGGGCATGTCCTCGGGACGTGCGTACAAGGAGGAGGCGGGTCCTTCCGAGTAGAGGGTCTACAGTAGGAAGAGGCACGCTGGACCGCTCCGAGACGGACAGTCTCGTGAGGATGACCACATGGCTGGCGGCCGCGAGGTGCTATGTGTGGACAACCCTGCGTGGGACTTTGATGCTCACTCAGTCAGCATATCAGCATTCCACGACCTCGGGTATGGAGGAGGACAGGGAACAGACGGACGTAGTACCATCCCCGGGTACTGGTCCAGAAGGAACTTCAGGGGGACTTGCCGCTCATTAATTAATGGCAGTGATCGTCTGGAACGTCAGAGGTGCTTGCTCCTTAGGGCGATGGAGAGAGATCAGTGAGGTCTTACGTAGAGAAAAGTGTGACATCTCAGTACTTCTGGAAACCAAGATCAAAGGGGAGAGGACGCTTTCACACAGGACTCCCCCCAATTGGGTCCAGCTTCACAACTTGGCGATTTGTGACATGGCAATGATTTGGGTTAGATGGCATAGCAACAGTTGGGATGGAGACCCGGTCCTAATGTCGGAACAGCTGATTGCTATTTCCTTCTCTAATAAGTTTCCGGTTCTTGCTGGGGGCCGTTTATGGCCACAACGACAAGCGTCGTCGGGAGGGCTTATGGAGGGATATAGCCAGAGTGGCTACTTCTGCGGACTCTTTGCACCTCCCTCTGCTCTTGATGATAGATTTTAACGCCTTACTTCACAGAAGGGAGAAGATGGGAGGCAGACCTTTTCCAGATCAGATCCTGTATGATTTCCAGAGGTGTCTTCTTCAGTCGGGCCTACAGGACTTGGAGCGAACTGGACACATATGGACTTGGCATAACAAAGCTGTCACCAACAGAGTTGCTTGTCAGCTGGACACAAGGTTGTCAAACTCGAGATACTACCAAGGATCGTTCGAAGGGTGAACGATCGTAACTCGTGGGATCGTAACACGGATCGTAAGATCCCACCAAAAAGACAAAATTATATTTAATATATATTATATATTATTTATATAACATAAATAAGAAAAAGTAACCTTAAAAACCAAAATAATCTTAATATAAAAATGTCATACATGAATCACAAGTCACAAACTCGTGGGATCGTAACACGGATCGTAAGATCCCACGCGTTTCCTTGCCGCGCCGGCCGCGCCGGCCGCGCCGGCTGATGACCGCGCCGGCTGATGACCGCGCCGGCCACCAATCTGCCTCGAAGCTCCGTATAAAACGCATAGGATCGTACGATCCCACAATCTATCGTGCGAGTTTAACAACATTGGCTGGACAGAACTCTGGGAAATAGGGAGTGGTTCCGTTGCTTCCCAAACTCTGTGGCAGAGGACCTGGCTGCTGGGACGAGCGATCATTCCCCTATCAGGGTCGGCTTCACTGACCGACCTACTTGGAAGTCGCGTCCTTTCCGCTACAACAACAGCTGATTTCTTTCTGGAGGTTACTTGGAGGCTGTTGCAGAGGATCTTCTGCACCAGTAGGGGGGCACGACACAGTACCGCATGGTCCACACCCTCAAGAGCACGAAGAAGGCTATTCGGAGTTGGGTGAAGAGTCTGCCCAGGCCTTCCCTGGAAAACAAGGAGGCGGAACTCAGCGCCATCCAGAACTCCATGCAAACTGATATACTGGATGGGCCGTTAGCGGCACGGGAGAAGGAACTGATTGGAAAAGTCAACATCCTCCGGCTGCAGAAGAAGATTAGTGCAGCCCAGCGCGCTAAATACTCCTGGCTCAAGAAAGGTGACCGTTGCTCTATGATGTGATCCGGACCAGATAACATAGGAACAGTCTCTTCCACCTACTAGATGACGAGGGCAAACTGGTTGGAGAGCCGTCAAAGATCCAAGGGGAGGCTGTCAGGTACTACTCAGAGTTATATTTTCAGACTGACTATCTCTCTGTGTTTCCGGATATCATTACAAAGAAACTGGTGACATCCTATGAAAATAGCCAGTTACTAGCGCCGGTCTCTCTGGAGGAGGTGGAGGTTATCATCAAGATGGCGGATCCTAACAAGACCCCGGGGCCGGATGGTTTTAGCAGTGGGTTCCACAAACGCCACTGGGATGCCCTGAAGATACCGGTGCTCGAGGCGGTCCAGGAATTCTTTTCTGAGGGGAAGTTGCTGAAGGAGCTTAACCATACTTGCCTGACCCTTGTGCCGAAGAAAGGAGCGACCTCGCTGGCGGACTTTTGGCCTATAACGTACTGTAATTATTTTTACAAAATAATTACGCACCTTATGTGTCGGCGCATGGAGGGGATTATGCAGGACCTGGTCTCTCTGAACCAAGCGGCTTTCATCAAGGGGAGATCGATTGCAGAGCACAGTCTTCCGGCGCATGAGATGGTGAGAGGGTTCAATAAACCAGGAGGGGAGAAGGCGTGTGTGAAGCTGGACCTGAGGAAGGCCTATGACATGGTCAATAAGGACTTCATGTGCCACCTGATGCTAGCCATGGGATTCGACGAGCGGTGGGTAGCGAGGATTAGGGAGTGCATCTCGACCCCTACCTTCTCTGTCCTCATCCAGGGTACTCCATAAGGGTTCTTCCGCAGCAACTGTAATGCCTATTGTTCGTATTACGTATTTTGGTATACGTATACGTATTTTGACTAGTATTGCATGACACCTTGCTTGGTTTATTTCGACATTTTCAATTGATTGGTTTATTCTTGGGTTGGTTCGGCTTGGCTTGGTTTGCTTGGTTCAAAAATGAACCAAAGGAAAACCCCTACCTACCACCCCCATCATCATTTATTAACCCCAACCACCTTTCTCTCTCTTCATTCAATCTTTTTCATTCCTGCTCTTCTTCTTCTTCTTCCTCACCGAACCCCACCGTAGGCAAGTGCAACTTGCTTCTTGAGTGATCTTAATTTTTATTGTTCTATTCTCTTCTTTACATGATTATAAACCTCTTTAGAACTTGGAGTTTTTAATTTTGATGGATAGATTCTTCTAGATCAATATTTTAACTTTGAGTTCATGGAGTTTTTTTGGTTTTGATCTACTAAAACTTGTTATTTTCGAAAACTAATAGTTCCATGAGCAAGAGCACGAAATTTCGTGTGAATTTGGTTTTTGATTCACCTCATTTCGAGTTAAAATGAAATTTTTATGGCCAAAACATGTTTTTCTGAATTTTCATGTCGGCTGAAGAATGTGGGCTGGCGTAAAATAAGATTTTACACAGGGAAGCTAGCGTAAAATCGAATTTTACGCAGGAAGGCTTGCGTAAAATAAAATTTTACGCTGGAATGTATTCAGAATGTGAAATTTTACGCAGGGAACCCTGAAATTGCGTATTTTACGCTGGATTGTATCCAGAATGTGAAATTTTACGCTGGGAACCCTGAAATTGCGTATTTTACGCTGGATTGTATCCAGAATGTAAAATTTTACGCTAGGAACCCTGGAATTCCGTATTTTACGCTGGATATCATCCAGAATGTAATATTTTACGCAGGGAACCCTGAAATTGCGTATTTTACGCTGAATGGTGCCCAGAATGTAAAATTTTACGCTGGAACCCTCCCCTTTTACATATTTTACGCAGGATTGATTTTTTTGGCATAAAAAGTGCACAGAATGACTGTTTTTGCCAAATTAAGTTATTTTCTAGCCATAATTTCGAAAAACTTAAAACATAAAAGTTTTAGATCTCTGTCTCGCCTTTCCGAATATTTCTGGAGCACCTCAGTTTGAGTTCGTATGTGAAAATTATGCCCCGTCTCCCTGAGCCGCATGATTCTTCCACAACTCTTGCACCCTGTTTATATTTAGTTATTGCATACACGCTTATACCAGGTTAAATGTTAATTTTAAATAATGACATGACATGATAGTGACCCGTCGTGGCGCACTCTTGACAGTGTATTTGACATGATATATATCTCGAATGCGGTTGCGACGGCTAGCATGTCGTGACAGAATTGAATGGTCTGGACACCGTGGGTGATTGTGTTTGTACAAAATAAACCAGTACTGTCTTGCATCATGTCTAGGATAGGGATCCCTGAGTACCACGGTCAGGGATACCTACAGTAATTGACTAAGGCTAATAAACTAGAATAATTCAGTAGACATGAAGAGATTCCCAGCTACAGGCGATCCCGTTATCTGGGCGCATTAAGTGGACTTGTAGCCTACCGATGAGTAGGGCACATTTCCAGCACACAGTCACGTGTTGCATTCTCCATAAACGGACATTCGACCTGGATAACCGGATGGTCTGCAGGGCTTGTGGCTATTGGGATAATCTCATTGCATCTTGCTAGTAACTAGGCCTGTGATAACCCTAGTTAGTTAAAAGTATCAAGCCGTACTCTTGATTGGCCGTGATTGATTGGATAGAGTTTATCCTAGCTTAGTCTTGTTCCGATCCTGTACATGATTGTGACATGACATGATTAATTGTGCTTGTATTAACAATAACGATCAGGGGTCCAGTTCTGTTCAGGCGAAGGGTTACAACCCCGGTCCTTGTTTGGTTTAAGGGTTGTAACCTGGCTCCCGGAGCAGTTTTGTGTCATCTCTTCGTTTATTGTCTTATTGCACCCCATGCCAAGCTCGTCATGTTTTACCTTACTGCAACGACATGATTAATTATTTATACTGGCCTTAACAATAAAGATCAGGGGTCCAGTTCTGTTCAGGTGAAGGGTTACAACCCCGGTCCTTGTTTGGTTTAAGGGTTGTAACCTGGCTCCCGGAGCAGTTCTGAGTCCTCTCTTCGTTTATTGTCTTGTTACCTTACCAATAGTATTTGAGACGGGTTTCTATTCAGGTGAAGGGCTGCAACCCCGGTCCTTGTTTGGTTTAAGGGTTGCAGTCTGGCTGCTTGAATGGTTTCCTCGTACTCAATTTATTATTATTATCTCTATTATTATTATGATCAGTTCTTTTAATTATTCTATTATGATATGCTGGTTTTAGTTCCTAAGTGAAGCCTCCTTTGTGGCACTTGTTCTTTTTGGGGTCTGACCCAGCTGGTTTTGTATGGCCAGATATCGGAGCAGTCCCAGAGGATCTACCTAACCTCCAGCCAGATGGTGACCACTAGGCGTAACCCTGGCAACGAGTGGGTTTCTTTTTGTCCTCCCACTTTATTGTAAAATTATTCTTTTGAGGCGTTTAGCCGACAAGCAAGTGTTAGCTCGATTGCACCTTTACTTATTGTCTGCTTACGGGCTGTAACATGATTGACAGATCCTAGGATTGATCATGTATGACTTAACTCTTGCTAGTCTTGACATTTTGTACGACTAGCTTCATGATCATCCAATATGTAATGTATGGGACGCCTTGCTATTATATATTTGGTGCTCTGACATCTTGTAACTATTATTGCTTGCTTGAGATTGAGACAATAGGCTTGTTCATGACCATAGGAGACTGTTGGCTTGTAGTTAAACCCTCATGTATCTATCTAGACAGCCGTGACCGTATAGCGAGGTGGGTTGCACTTCAATATACGTAGCTGGCTATGTACGCCCCCGCTCTCCGGTATTCTGGTTCTGGGGCGTTACATGGTTTTAGTGGTGGCCCATGCAGGTCTTGTAAATCAAGATGTGTTAGGGTTTACCGAATAGATGTCTCAATCAGCACTCGCCCTTGATCTCTGCCCATATTTTCTAATCCCTGAGATTTTTGACCTGATCACATGTTTGTATCGTTGATCTGTCCTGGTCCTTCCTTATTGTTCCCTATGTCGTCTTCTTCAGCGGCATTGTTCATGGACCTGCCGATCAGCAAGACGGAGCACCTCCCGTGGACCAGCCGCAACCTGGAGATCAAGCCCAGCATTCAGGAGTAGCCTCCAGAGTCGTGCCTACCGGAGGAGAACCACCAGTTCAGCCCGTCCACCCTGCAGAGCCTGATGATGGCACTTTGGTGGGTCTCATCAGGTCACTATTAGCCTCCCAGGATCGTCGAGGAGATGCCTTGCACCAGGCGGTGGCAGACGCTTTGACCAGAGGAGGTCATCAGGGTAATAGCGCGGCCAACAGCTTCAAGCGCTTGAACCCTCCCTTCTTCGACGGCAGTGAAGATGCGATCGCTGCAGATGCATGGCTTCAGGACACAGAGGTGATTCTAGAAGCAGCCAGGACTCCAGAGAACGAGAAGGTGGCCGTAGTGCGCCTGCAGTTACTAGATCTTGCCCGCAGCTGGTGGGCAGCGCAGGCCGATGGTTTAGTGGCCCCTATTTCATGGGCAGTATTCAGGGAGAGATTCCAGACCAAATATTTTGATGCTGTAGCTCGGTACGATCTGCAGACCAGGTTAACCAATCTGAAGCGGATGGGCAGGACGGTCGATGGATATGCGGCCGAGTTCTCCAGGCTTAGTCGGTTTGCTCCCGCCTTGGTGGCAACCGAGTTCGATAGAGCCCAGCGGTTCCAGCAAGGGATTCACCTCGAGATCTTATTAGCAGTGGAGCAGTTTGAGCATCAGACTTTTGATGCAGTCCTGAGGGCAGCTAGGAGGCATGAGTATACCTCCCAGAGGATCGTGGATAGGACCGGAGGTCGGAAGCGATCCCACGGTCAGATGAATCAGTCTTCGGCACCAGCCCCGGCGGCCAGGGTTTTGACCATTGGAGCTCCGAGGCGGGCGGCCTCAATGACGTCGGTTCAGCATTCCACCCCGACGCACCCTCAGCAGCAGAAGCAGAAGCAGTCTTCCGCAGTAGGATGTTCACACTGCGGGAAGCCCGAGCATGTAGTATATGAGTGTCGCAGAGCGCAGGGATTGTGCTTGGTTTGTGGTGCCCCGGACCACAGGGTTGGGAACTGCCCGAACAGGGGGAGTTCATCGGCTTTCTCTAGTCCTTCAGTTAGAGGGCCAGCACCAGTCCAGCAGCAGCAGCAGCAGTACCCGTTCCCGAGGCCATTGCCGACGCAGGCCCAGGCGTTCTAGCAGCAGAGGCCGCAACAGTATGCCCAAGCCCAAGCCCTGATCCAGAGCAGACAGAGGAATTTTCAACCGAGGGGACCCGCACCCAGAGGACATGGTCAAGTGCTGGCCTTGACCATGGGAGAGGAAGGGATAGCACCCGGTGAGGTAGTGGCAGGTACTATTCTCGTCAACACCTTTCCAGCTTCAGTATTATTTGATTCTGGTGCCTCGCATTCATTTATGTCTGCGCGATTCGCGACACGGATAGGACTGGAACCCGAGTCATTATCAGTAAGGCTCAGTATACTTACTGGTAACGGTCTTGTGGGAGTAGATAGAGTGTTTTCCTCGTATCGGGTCGTAGTTAGCGGTAGAGAGTTTCCCGCTAGGTTAATAGAATTTCCGATGGCCGATTATGATGTGGTCTTAGGGATGGATTGGTTGAGGGACCAGTATGCGAGGATAGATTGCCATATTGGCAGGGTTGTTTTTAGCATCCCAGGCGAGCCGGAGTTTTCCTTTTCCCGAGGCGAAGTTGAACCTTCTCCTCCCGTATTGCGGATGGCAGTAGCAGCAGTGCAGTTACCCCGGATCGTCGAGGAGTTTCCAGATGTTTTCCCAGAAGAGCTTCCAGGAATGCCGCCAGAGCGAGAGATCGAGTTCACCATAGATTTGATCCCCGGGACCGCACCTGTGTCAGAGAGAGTCTACAGGATGGCGCCGTCAGAATTGGAGATATTGTACAAAATGATTGAAGAACTCAGGACCAAGGGATTCATTCGTGCTAGTAGATCGCCTTGGGGAGCCCCGATACTTCTTGTGAAAAAGAAGGATGGTACGTCCAGATTATGTGTTGACTATCGTACCTTGAACTCAGTAACAATCAAGAACAGATATCCTCTCCCAAGGATAGATGACTTGTTTGATCAACTCAGAGGAGCAGCAGTATTCTCGAAGATAGATTTGCGGTCAGGGTACCACCAGATCAGAGTCAGAGAGCAGGACATCCCGAAGACGGCATTCAGATCTAGATATGGACATTGGGAGTTCCTTGTTATGCCATTTGGAACAACCAATGCGCCGACTGTATTCATGGACCTCATGAATCGCATCTTCATGCCTTATTTGGATCAGTTCGTGATTGTGTTTATAGACGACATCCTGGTCTATAGCAAGAGTGAAGCGGAGCATGAGCAACATCTCAGAGTTGTCCTCCAGATTCTCCGAGAGCACCAGTTGTATGCCAAGTTCAGTAAATGCGAGTTTTGGCTCGATCGCATTTCGTACTTAGGTCATATCATCACCAGAGGAGGAGTAGAAGTGGATCCCCAGAAGATCGTGGCTATCGAAACGTGGCCAGTGCCCAGCACAGTTGCAGAAGTTCGCAGTTTTCTTGGATTGGCCGGCTACTACAGGCGATTTGTTTCGAACTTCGCTCGGATTTCAGCACCACTGACGCAGTTAACCCGCAAGGATGTGCAGTTTGCTTGGACATCAGAATGTCAGGATTCTTTTGAGAAGTTGAAGTGAGGCTTGATGACGGCACCCATTCTCACACTTCCAGATGGGACCGGAGGATTCTCAGTGTATTGTGATGCTTCAGGCCGAGGTTTAGGATGTGTTTTGATGCAACATGGGAAGGTAATAGCTTATACGTCACGACAACTTCGTGATCATGAGAGGAATTACCCAACCCACGACTTGGAGCTGGCAGCCGTGGTGTTTGTGCTAAAGCTTTGGAGACACTACTTGTATGGAGATAGGGTGGAGATTTTCACCGATCACAAGAGCCTGAAGTATGTGTTCACTCAGAAGGATCTTAACATGCGTCAGAGGAGATGGCTAGAGCTGCTTGTGGATTATGATGTCAACCTGCAGTACCATCCTGGGAAGGCCAACGTTGTTGCAGATGCATTGAGCAGGAGAGCCGGAGTTTACTTTCTGACAGCACAACCAGAATTGTTAGCAGATCTTCAGAAGATGGGTATAGAAGTTGTCCTTCCTACCAGCGTGGCATTGATGGCCAGCATGCAAGTTCAGTCCAGTATAGTTGAGAGAATCAAGATAGCCCAGTCATCAGATTCCAAGCTTCAGCGACTCAGAGCAGAGTGTGTAGCAGGGAGAAGACCAGAATTATGTATCTATGAAGACGGTACACTTCGACATGGTAAGCGTCTTTGTGTACCCAGTGGAGATATCAGACAGGAAGTCATGGCTGAAGCTCACAGTTCTCAGTATTCGATTCATCCCGGTGGCACGAAGATGTACCGAGATATCCGTCAGCACTTTTGGTGGAATGGCATGAAGAGGGAGATAGCCCGGTTTGTCTCTCGATGTTTGGTTTGCCAACAAGTTAAAGCTGAACATCAGAGGCTGGCTGGACTACTTCAGCCCTTGCCAATTCCAGAATGGAAGTGGGAGCATATAACCATGGATTTCGTGACTGGATTACCTAGATCCCCAGCTGGTCGAGATGCTATTTGGGTTATAGTTGACCGGCTCACGAAGGTGGCCCACTTTCTTCCGTTCAGAGTTGGTCAGTCGACGGCTCAGCTGGCAGAGATGTATCTCCGGCAGATTGTCAGATTGCACGGAGTACCAGTCAGTATCACCTCGGACAGAGATTCGAGATTCACATCGCACTTTTGGCATAGTCTGCAGGAGAGTTTGGGAACTCGCCTCCAGTTCAGCTCAGCATATCACCCACAAATAGATGGCCAGTCAGAACGCACAATCCAGACACTCGAAGATATGTTGAGATCTTGTACACTCGACTTCGGCGGTTCGTGGGAAGATCATCTGCACCTGGTGGAGTTCTCGTACAACAACAGTTTCCAAGCTAGCATCCAGATGACACCGTTCGAGGCACTGTATGGTAGGAAGTGCAGATCCCCACTAGCATGGGACGATGTTGGAGAAAGGCAGATGCTTGGTCCCGCGTTGGTCACTCAGACAGTTGAGGTGGTCAGGAGAGTTAGAGATCATCTTCGCGTTGCACAAGATCGTCAGCGCCATTGGGCCGATTCTCATCGGCGTCCCCTTGAATTTTCTGTCGGCGATCATGTATTCCTGAGGATCTCGCCTAACCGTGGCGTCATTCGTTTCGGCGTACGGGGAAAGCTTAGTCCTAGGTATATAGGGCCGTTCGATATTCTGGAGCGAGTAGGAGATGTGTCATATCGTCTCGCTCTTCCGCCGTCTCTGAGTGAGGTGCATGACGTGTTCCATGTATCCCAACTGCGACGGTATATCCCGGACCCGAGCCATATCCTGGATCATTCGGAATTGGTTGTTGGTACCAATCTTTCGTATGAGGAGAGGCCTGTATCCATATTGGACCGGAGAGAGAAGATACTCAAGAACAAGACTATTAAGTTAGTCCGAGTTGCTTGGGGTCATCACTCTTTGGGTGAGTCAACGTGGGAGCGTGAGGATGATATCCGATCGCGATATCCCGACCTGTTTGACTCGTAAGGTATAATATCTTTCTTATGCCTCATGCCTTCGATTCCTTGCTTGCATAAATAATTGCTAGATTGCTTGACTAGTATAGCTTGCCTGTAATTAGTATAGCTTGTCCTTGCATCTCTAGCCTCTTGATTAAATTCCGAGGACGGAATTCTTTTAAGGTGGGGAGAGTTGTAATGCCTATTGTTCGTATTACGTATTTTGGTATACGTATACGTATTTTGACTCGTATTGCATGATACCTTGCTTGGTTTATTTCGACATTTTCAATTGATTGGTTTATTCTTGGGTTGGTTCGGCTTGGCTTGGTTTGCTTGGTTCAAAAATGAACCAAAGGAAAACCCCTACCTACCACCCCCATCATCATTTATTAACCCCAACCACCTTTCTCTCTCTTCATTCAATCTTTTTCATTACTGCTCTTCTTCTTCTTCTTCTTCCTCACCGAACCCCACCGTAGGCAAGTGCAACTTGCTTCTTGAGGGATCTTAATTTTTATTGTTCTATTCTCTTCTTTACATGATATAAACCTCTTTAGAACTTGGAGTTTTTAATTTTGATGGATAGATTCTTCTAGATCTATATTTTAACTTTGAGTTCATGGAGTTTTCTTGGTTTTGATCTACTAAAACTTGTTATTTTCGAAAACTAATAGTTCCATGAGCAAGAGCACTAAATTTTGTGTGAATTTGGTTTTTGATTCACCTCATTTCAAGTTAAAATGAAGTTTTTATGGCCAAAACAAGTTTTTCTGAATTTTCATGTCGGCTGAAGAATGTGGGCTGGCGTAAAATAAGATTTTACGCAGGGAAGCTAGCGTAAAATCGAATTTTACGCAGGAAGGCTTGCGTAAAATAAAATTTTACGCTGGATTGTATCCAGAATGTGAAATTTTAAGCTGGGAACCCTGAAATTGCGTATTTTACGCTGGATTATATCCAGAATGTGAAATTTTACGCTGGGAACCCTAGAATTGCGTATTTTACGCTGGATATCATCCAGAATGTAATATTTTACGCAGGGAACCTTGAAATTGCGTATTTTACGCTGAATGTGCCAAGAATGTAAAATTTTACGCTGGAACCCGCCCTTTTTACATATTTTACGCAGGATTGATTTTTTCGGCATAAAAAGTGCACAGAATGACTGTTTTTGCCAAATTAAGCTATTTTCTAGCCATAATTTCGAAAAACTTAAAACATGAAAGTTTTAGATCTCTGTCTCGCCTTTCCGAATATTTCTGGAGCACCTCAGTTTGAGTTCGTATGTGGAAGTTATGCCCCGTCTCCCTGAGCCGCATGATTCCTCCACAACTCTTGCACCCTGTTTATATTTAGTTATTGCATACACGCTTATACCAGGTTAAATGTTAATTTTAAATAATGACATGACATGATAGTGACCCGTCGTGGCGCACTCTTGACAGTGTATTTGACATGATATATATCTCGAATGCGGTTGCGACGGCTAGCATGTCGTGACAGAATTGAATGGTCTGGACACCGTGGGTGATTGTGTTTGTACAAAATAAACCAGTACTGTCTTGCATCATGTCTAGGATAGGGATCCCTGAGTACCACGGTCAGGGATACCTACAGTAATTGACTAAGGCTAATAAACTAGAATAATTCAGTAGACATGAAGAGATTCCCAGCTACAGGCGATCCCGTTATCTGGGCGCATTAAGTAGACTTGTAGCCTACCGATGAGTAGGGCACATTTCCAGCACACAGTCACGTGTTGCATTCTCCATAAACGGACATTCGACCTGGATAACCGGATGGTCTGCAGGGCTTGTGGCTATTGGGATAATCTCATTGCATCTTGCTAGTAACTAGGCCTGTGATAACCCTAGTTAGTTAAAAGTATCAAGCCGTACTCTTGATTGGCCGTGATTGATTGGATGTAGTTTATCCTAGCTTAGTCTTGTTCCGATCCTGTACAAGATTGTGACATGACATGATTAATTGTGCTTGTATTAACAATAACGATCAGGGGTCCAGTTCTGTTCAGGCGAAGGGTTACAACCCCGGTCCTTGTTTGGTTTAAGGGTTGTAACCTGGCTCCCGGAGCAGTTTTGTGTCCTCTCTTCGTTTATTGTCTTATTGCACCCCATGTCAAGCTCGTCATATTTTACCTTACTGCAACGACATGATTAATTATTTATACTGGCCTTAACAATAAAGATCAGGGGTCCAGTTCTGTTCAGGTGAAGGGTTACAACCCCGGTCCTTGTTTGGTTTAAGGGTTGTAACCTGGCTCCCGGAGCAGTTCTGAGTCCTCTCTTCGTTTATTGTCTTGTTACCTTACCAATAGTATTTGAGACGGGTTTCTATTCAGGTGAAGGGCTGCAACCCCGGTCCTTGTTTGATTTAAGGGTTGCAGTCTGGCTGCTTGAATGGTTTCCTCGTACTCAATTTATTATTGTTATCTCTATTATTATTATGATCAGTTCTTTTAATTATTCTATTATGATATGCTGGTTTTAGTTCCTAAGTGAAGTCTCCTTTGTGGCACTTGTTCTTTCTGGGGTCTGACCCAGCTGGTTTTGTATGGCCAGATATCGGAGCAGTCCCAGAGGATCTACCTAACCTCCAGCCAGATGGTGACCACTAGGCGTAACCCTGGCAACGAGTGGGTTTCTTTTTGTCCTCCCACTTTATTGTAAAATTATTCTTTTGAGGCGTTTAGCCGACGAGCAAGTGTTAGCTCGATTGCACCTTTACTTATTGTCTGCTTACGGGCTGTAACATGATTGACAGATCCTAGGGTTGATCATGTATGACTTAACTCTTGCTAGTCTTGACATTTTGTACGACTAGCTTCATGATCATCCAATATGTAATGTATGGGACGCCTTGCTATTATATATTTGGTGCTCTGACATCTTGTAACTATTATTGCTTGCTTGAGATTGAGACAATAGGCTTGTTCATGACCATAGGAGACTGTTGGCTTGTAGTTAAACCCTCATGTATCTATCTAGACAGCCGTGACCGTATAGCGAGGTGGGTTGCACTTCAATATACGTAGCTGGCTATGTACGCCCCCGCTCTCCAGTATTCTGGTTCTGGGACGTTACAGCAACTGAGGACTCCGACAAGGCGACCCCCTGTTCTCCTTACCTGTTCACACTTGTCATGGAGTACTTCACCTGCCTGATGGATATGGCGGTTCACAGTGGACGGTTGGTCCCGTTGTACAAGAGGATCGAACTCCCTGTTACTCACCTCATTTATGTTGACGACCTCCTGGTCTTCCTCCAGCCCTCTATGGAAGGAATGACCACGATCTCTGGGATTATGGAAGAGTTGGAAAAACTATCCGGGCTTCAACTGAACCGTAAGAAGAGCCGTGTCTACTTCAGCTCCTCTTGTACGCTGAATGAGGAACGTGCGGAAGTCCTGGGTGTCGATAGAGGTAATCTTCCGGTAAAATATCTGGGGATACCTCTGACAGTCAATTATGTACGGGATCTGGATTGTCACAGCCTGGTGGAGTATGCTCAGAGGAGGGTCGAAGAGTGGCAGGCTGCTGGCCTGTCGTTTGGTGGGTGCATTGAGCTAGTTAGATCGGTCATCTCGGCACTAGCACTTTTCTAGCTCCAATCTATTATAGTGTTTGTTGCCACCATCCGGAAAGTGGAGAGCATCTGCGCCAACTTCATCTGGAGAGGGGACATGCATGCGATCTCTTGGGATCAGCTCTGCCGCCCTCGGGAGGAGGGAGGGGTAAGACTTAGACCCATGCTGTCTGTCAGGGAGGCCTCTGGACTGAAGCTGGCATGGAGGTTCATCAAAGGTGGGTCGTTATGGGCTAATTGGATGTCCAGTCGGTATGTGAAGAGGGAAAACTTATGAACCTGCTCCCTCAACAACCACTACTCTGTCACTTTCAAGCACATCCTGCGTCACAGAGCTGTTCTCAAATCTTCCATCCGGAGAATTATGAGAGATGGAGCTGGAACTGACCTTTGGCGGAATCCATGATTAGAGCGCCAATCTCTGATTGAGATATTGGGCGACTAGACATACAGGGAGGCTGGTAGGGGTTGACTTGCCAGCATATTATCAGGGATGGAGTGTGGAGACCTGAGGTCGATCGGCATACCTTGGAGCTTGGAGAGGCTATCCGCGAGGTTGGTATCGATCCAAGTCAGCCAGCAGATAGTTGAATCTGGGATCCGCAGACAGCTACTGGAGGCACTGGGGAGTTCAGTTCCATTAGCTGCTACAACCTTGTGCGACGTACATCTCCTATTTGCGCGGATTACGACTTCATCTGGTGCAAGGGACTGGCCCACAAGATGCAGTTGTGTGTCTACCGTTTGTTGCTTGGACGACTGCTGACGAGGGATAAACTCATCTCCTTTGGGATCCAAATCCCCAACCCGAAGTGTACACTTTGTGAAGTGGACAATGAATCTATGAGCCACTTGTTCTTTGAGTGCGAAGTGTCCTGATATATCTGGGCTGAGCAGTGTCGCAGAGCGTTGGAAGGATGTGACACATACAGAGAGATTGACATCATCACCGGGATTCGAGACCGCAGAGGGAGGGGGAAGATATGGTTCAAGACCGCCAGATTCCGACTTGCAGCCTCCATCTGGCATGTCTGGAGGGAACGGAATCGCCGCATCTTCGAGGGGCTAACCACCCCTCCTATAGGCATTCTTCATAATATAGAATTTGATGTAACCGCTATGGCACCCTAATTGGATTAGAGACTATGAATGTTTGTAAGATTTTTTGAGTTGATCTTGGAATAAAATTTACCTTTCTTTCAATATATATATATATATATATATTTTTTGAGTTTATCCCTTCACGCGGTATCCGGGGGGTCGTTCTCGCTGGGGGGTGGCACCATAGATCCGAACTTTCAATTCGGATCAGGCTCAGAATCGCTGGGGAGCACGGAGGGAGGTGGGTGAACGACGGTTACGCGTCGTCGCGTGGCGAAGTCCGGGAGGAAGATGGGTGGCGGACAGGGTCAGGTTAGGGATCGCCTTCCTGATAGCCGTCAGAACGGGACAGGGTCTCGGCCATCTGGCCGGGGTCAGGGGATGTCTGCTGGGAGATCGGTGGGTTGGCAGCCTAAGGCGACCGCGGCGGCGAAGGGGAAGAGCAAAGTGGTGGATCTGGAGGTTCAGGGGTCTGGGTCTCCCCGCCCGGTGATTGCCCCGAGGCCTCTTGGGACGACCCCTCGGCCTGCTGGACGGTCCTGGGCTGAGATCTGCAAACCTGTGGGGCCGAAAACCCCCACATCGATGGAGTACGTTCCGCCGACTAAGGCAGGAAAGGGTTTCAGGGCATCGTTCCCGGCAGAGGAGATCCAGAAGGTGACAGCATACTGGGAGAATACCCTCGTCCTGTATGTCTTGGACAATAAGCCTTTCTATGGGCAGATCAGGGGCTATGCAGCGCGTGTCTGGCAGCCTAAGGGGAGTATGGAGTTTTTTGCCCGCGAAAATGGCTTCTATTATGTGAAGTTCGGACTGGCGGAGGATGTCGCTAGGATCCTTCAAGGCAGCCCCTGGACGTTCGACGGTCGACTGATCATTCTCAAGGAGTGGACTCCGGAGCTGCGATGCGAGAGGGAAGTTCTGAATGCCATCCCAGTATGGATTCGATTCCCTGAGTTCCCGGTCCGGTTTTGGAGCATACCTTTGTTGATGCGGCTGGCCAGTTTGGTAGGCATTCCGATCAAGGCAGATGAAGCTACTGCTTTTCGGACGCGGTTGATGTACGCGAGGATCTTTGTGGAGATTCGGGCAGGAGGGAGCTCCCAAAGACGGTGGAATATGAGATTCCTTCTGGAGAGGTGCTTATCCAGAAGGTGGAGTATGAATGGGTTCCACCTACCTGTTCTCGATGTTCCTGCTTCGGGCATCTGGCCAGTGCCTGTTCGGAGGTTGGACTTCCGGCGGACCCTATTATCCCCCTTAGTGTGGTCCCAGAAGCCCCCTGTGATATGGATGTCAGAGATGATAGCGGAGAGGAGGTCTTGGAGGGGGAGGATTCTCATCCTGTGAGTGATGGCGGTTTGAGCCTCGTTGTATCTACTCAGCTTGCTTCCACGGGTGGGGCCAAGTCCACTGGCCAGGGGCTGAGTAGTATAGTTACTAGAGGTATGGTGGCGTCGGAGATTGAGGCACGAGGGGAGGGCGGATCGTCTGGAGGGCAGGTCTACTGTAGGAAGAGACGCGATGTCGGCCTATTGAGAGATGGACCCTCCATGGAGGTGGGACATACTACAGACAGAGAGGAGGCGGTGTGTGTTGACAACCCTGCCTGGGCGTTGGTTCTATCTCAGGTTGCTCCCCTACAGGCGGCTCCGACCGGGATGGAGGAGGATTCTTTAGCGACGGTTGCGGCTCCTTCCCCAGGTGCCGAACCGGGAGTTTCACAGGGGACCCCACCTCTCATTAATTAATGGCCATTATCGCCTGGAATGTGAGGGGGGCGTGTTCGCTAGGGAGGTGGAGAGAGATATGTGGGGTGCTCCACAGAGAGAAGTGTGACATTTCTGTTATTTTAGAATCCAAGATCAAAGGGGAGAAGACACTTACTCGGCGGACCCCTTCTCATTGGGCCCAGCTGCACAACCTGGCCCTTTGTGACATGGCCAGGATTTGGGTTCGCTGGAACTCGAAGAGTTGGGATGGTGACTTGATCTTGATGACGGAGCAGTTGATTGCCATCTCCTTCGTGAACAAGGGTGGCTTCCGGTTCTTGCTGGGGGCGGTCTACGGCCACAATGACAGAAGGAGAAGGGAGTCACTATGGAGCGACATCTCCCGTGTTTCCGCTGTTGCTGAGTCGTCGTGTCTCCCTCTTCTCTTGATCGGGGACTTCAACGCTCTTATGCACCATGGGGTGAAGCTGGGTGGTCGTCCGGTTCCAGATTCTTCCTTTATGATTTCCAGAGATGCCTCCTGCTTGCGAGGCTGCGGGAACTGTCTCGCTCAGGCTTCATCTGGACTTGGCACAACAAAGCAACTCACAACAGGGTTGCTTGTCAGCTTGATCGAGCTCTGGGCAATGGGGAGTGGTTTCGTCACTTCCCCAACTCTTCGGCTGAGGGTCTGGCAGCTGGGACGAGCGATCATTCCCCCATCAGGGTTGGCTTCTCTGCTCGATCTCTTGGAAAGTCCCGTCCGTTCAGATATAACAACAGTTGGTATCTCTCGGAGGGCTACCTAGAGGCTGTCACAGAGGGGCTTTCTAGCGGTCAGGAGAGGACGGCTCAATTCCGATTGGTTCGGCGCCTCAAGGCCACGAAGAGAGCCCTCAGGAGTTGGGTGCAGGGGTTGCCCAAGTCCACATTAGAAGATAAGGAGGCTGAGTTGAGGACATTGTAGCAGGATTTGCAAGCTGACATGCTTAATAGGGATCTGGCGGCCAGAGAGAAGGAGCTGATTGGAGAAGTCAACATCCTGAGACTGCAGAAGGAAATTAGCTCGGCCCAGCGAGCCAAATGTTCCTGGCTGAAGGATGGAGACCGGTGCTCCAAGTTCTTCTATGACGTTATCCGGACTAGACAGAATCGGAACCACATATCCCAGCTTCTTGATGCGGATGGCACTCTGGTGGGGACGCCGGCTGAGATCCAGGGCGAGGCTGTCAGGTACTATTCTGATTTATATTACCAGACTGACTACCTGTCCGTGTTCCCAGAGATTGTTACGAAGCGCTTGGTGACTCCGTTTGGGAATAGCATCCTACTTGCCCCTGTTACATTGGAGGATGTGGAATCTATTGTCAAGGTGGCGGACCCCAACAAGGCCCCTGGTCCGGATGGCTTCAGCAGTGGTTTCTTCAAACGCCATTGGGATATTCTGAAGCTTCAGGTCGTGGAGGTGGTTCAGGAGTTCTTCACTAAGGGGAAGCTTCTGAAGGAGCTGAATCACACTTTCCTGACCTTGGTGCCAAAGAAGGAGGGCGCGACAGCATTAGCAGATTTCAGACCTATTGCATGTTGTAATTATCTTTATAAGATAATTACGCACCTTATGTGCCGGCGGATGGAGGGGATCATGCAGGACTTGGTTTCTCCGAATCAGGTTGCGTTCATCAAGGGAAGGTCGATTGCAGAGCATAGCCTCCTGGCACATGAGATGGTGAGGGGATTCAGCAGACCTGGTGGGGAGAAAGCTTGTGTTAAACTGGATCTGAGGAAGGCGTATGACATGGTCAATCGTGACTTCCTCTGCCATCTGATGTCCGCCATGGGATTCGCGGATCACTGGGTTGCGTTGATCAGGGAGTGCATCACGTCCCCTTCTTTCTCGGTTCTCATCCAGGGCGTTCCTTATGGGTACTTCCAGAGCAACCGTGGGCTTAGGCAAGGTGACCCATTGTCCCCTTACCTGTTCACGCTTGTTATGGAATACTTTACTTGTTTGATGGACCTGGCAGTGCACCGTAGACGGCTGGTGCCTCTGTTTCGGAGGATGGACCCCCCAGTTACCCACCTTATTTATGCTGATGATCTGCTAGTCTTCGTCCAGCCTTCGACGGAGGGGTTGCAGACGCTTGCGGGTATTATGGAAGATTTGAAGTCCTTTTCGGGTCTCCAGATGAACAGGGATAAGAGTCGGGTCTACTTCAGCTCCCGGTGTTCCCAGAAGGAGGAGCGGGCTGATGTCCTAGGTATCGCGAGGAGTGATCTTCCGGTGCGTTACTTAGGAGTGCCCCTCACAGTCAATTATGCGCGGGATTAGGACTGCCATGGCCTGGTAGAGTATGTCCAGCGCAGAGTAGAAGGTTGGCAAGCAGCCGGTCTGTCTTTTGGCGGACGCATAGAGCTGATCAGATCGGTGATCTCGGCTGTGGTCCATTTTTGGCTACAGTCCATCCTCCTCCATGTGACCACTATTCGGCGAGTGGAGCGTCTATGTGCTGATTTCATTTGGAGTGGGGGTATGCATGCGGTCTCGTGGGAGCAGCTCTGTCGTCCCAGGAAGGAGGGAGGAGTGGAGCTCAGGCCGTTGCTGGAGATTAGGGAGGCCTCTGCGCTCAAGCTGTCCTGGAGATTCATCAGTGGGGGGTCTCTCTGGGCGGACTGGATGCACAGCATATACGTGAAGCAGGGCAATTTTTGGACGTATACTCCGGATAACAACCATTCTGTCACGTTCAAGACTGTCCTGAGACACAGGGGAGTGCTCAAGTCTGCTATCCGGAGGGTCATGAAGGATGGGTCGGGTACGAACCTCTGGCTGGACCCTTGGATAGATCGGCGTTCGTTGCTAGACATCAGGGGATCCCCGACTCACCAGGAGGACAGGCGAGGTCTGACGTGTAGTCGCATCATACGAGATGGAGAGTGGAGGCCGGAATCTTATCGGTACACTGAGGAGATGGGAGGGGTCATTATGTCTACAGTCATTGATCCGGCTTTGCCTGCGGATCGGTGGATTTGGGAGCCGACTGGAGCATCTACGGGCACGGGGGAGTTCCAATTCCGTAGTTGTTACAACCTTATCCGGCGCACTTTTCCTCTGTGTTCTGATAACGAGTTCGTCTGGTGCAAGGGTCTGGCCAGGAAGATGCAGTTGTGTGTTTACAAGCTTCTTCTGGGTCGCCTCTTGACGAGGGATCGCCTGAGTTCATTTGGAGTGCCGGTTCCGGATCCCAAATGTGTGCTTTGTTGTTTGGAGCCTGAGTCTATTAAGCATATCTTTTTCGAGTGCAATCTGGCATGGCAGATCTGGTCGGAGCAGAGTCGGGTATTGGGAGTGTGCGCCTCAGGAAAATGTATTAGGGACATCATCTCGGTGATTCGAGATAGCAGGGGTCGAGGTCAGGACTGGTTCCGAACAGCCAGAGTTCGCCTGGCTGCTTCGGTTTGGCATGTATGGCGGGAGCGAAACCGCCGGATCTTTGAGGGATTGGTCACCCCTCCGGTTGGCATTCTCCATAACATCGAGTTTGATGTGAATGCTATGGAGAATGGTTGAGTGATGAGTGGGAGTCCCACTCAGATTGTATGTTGTATGATTATGGCTTTTTCTTTGGAATAAAATTTACCTTTTTCCAAATATATATATATATATATATATATATATATATATATATGGAAGCGGATCAAAAGTCCCCCTTAGAAAACCCCCTAAAAAACCTCTCACACTAATTCGTAATTTAATGTTAATATTAATGTTAATATTAAGTTTAATGTTAATATTAATGTTAATATTAACATTAAATACTAAAATTAACATTAAATTTAACATTAAAATTAATATTAACATTAATATTAACATTAACATTAATATAAAAATAAAAAAAATTAATATTAACATTAATATTAATATTAACATTAACATTAACATTAATATTAACATTAATATTATGGTTTAGAGTAAGGGAGTTTTTTAGGGGGTTTTCTAAGGGGGATTTTTGATCCGCTCCCTATACATATATATATATATCAAGCTGCACAATGAAGTTCATCATCCACTACCGTCGTGTTGACCTCTATCTCCATGAGTAGTCTTCCCCTGCCCTCCCATATCGCCTATGGGTCCCCCGGCCTCCCCTACTGGGCATCCTTTTGAAGGGTGCCCAAAACATTTACAGTGGCAGCAGATTGGTGGGACAAACTCATACTGCACTGTCTGCCTAAATACCCCACCAGAAGGCACCTCATACTCAATGAACGACGGTAGATCAGCACTCGCATCCACTTTAATGAAGATCCGTGCATATCCCATACGTGTTCTATACACCGTAGCTTCATCAACTTTGATTGGTTTGCCAATAACACTAGTGATCTTCATCATTATAGAGATGCTTCAATGGTTAGCCGGTAAGTCCGGTAATCTGATCCAGTTCGGAACCGTAAGGAACACTTCACGTTCATAAGTTGATTCAGGCGTCCATGCTTTCATGATGATAAGTCTGTCATCAAAGGTCCACGGACCTCCCTAAAGAACCCACTCCATGTCCTCCTGCAAGCAGAAACGCACGAGAAAGAAGCCATTTTCTCGTGAGAAGAACTCCATACCGTCTCTCGGCCTCCAAACACGCGCCACGTACGCACGGATCTGTCCGTAGAACGGTCTCGAACCAAGCACATATAGAATGACTGAGTTTCACCAGTAGTTCGCGGTCTCCGCAAGATCTTCCTCCGTCAGGGTCGTCCGAAGTGTGGAGCCCACCATCTTCGAAAACATAAGACATCTGTGTAGGCAAGCTAGCCACCCCTCCATTCAACATATCCGCATATGATTTCGGGACCCCGGTCTGTCGATGATCTCCAACAACCTGCTTGCCCTTCTCCACCGTCGACCATCGTTGTTGAGGCATCGGTGGTATGGATATGTTATTCGGTGTTCGGCTAGAGCTCCCATCCTGCCTCCTTGTCACCCCTCGGCCTGGACCGCTAACGTGTCTCCGTAGCACCTGTCGATGGTCGATACTCCTATGGATATCGCCTCCCAATGCCCCCCCATCCGACGGACATCGCCATCCCCTTTAGAGCGCCTCCTGGTCACCGTAGTCCATTCTGCATCCTCCTCCGGGTTCGTATTATTTCGATCTCGTCGTTCGCCATCTCCACCGTTCCTACCACCCCTGGTCAGTCCGACCCGTGCCACCGCCTCCCAGTTCTCAACCGATCGCCGCGCCACCAACTGTGGCCCCGTCCCCGGCCAGGGCGCCAGCGCCTCGGAGCGCGCCATCCCTGGTCGTCCCCGTGCCGCCTCTGGTCGGGTCGGTCCTGATCGGGCCACCCCTGGCTGGCCCTCGACCTGCCTCGCCGCCTACCGCTGGCCCTCCCCGAGGCACGCCAGGCCTCTCATTGCCACCACCGCCTGTGCCACCGTCGATCCCTCCATGAGAGAGCCCTAGCGCCGTAGTCGCCGGGCCTCTCAGAGCCACCACCGCCTGTGCCACCGCCGATCACTTTTTTTACCTTTCTATTTGTCTATTTTTTGTGATATATATATATATATATATATATATATATATAAGAAGATAATTTTTATTCTGGCCCGAAAGCCCACAATTACAGTCTGAAGGCCTTACAAACTCAAACTCTGCCCGAAGGCTACATCCCGGCCCGAAGGCCTCCTCCACATGCATCACATTGCATCTGCACCGCACCCACACCTGGTGTCACGCCCTGACTCACCGAATCGTTCATCCTCGCATCTATTCAGCCGAATTGATCGTCCTCGCTGGGACGTGATGTCGTACGAGTCTGGAGCTGCAGTCGTACAAGGCAAGAACAGCTGTATCGCATTGCATCTACACCGCACCCGCACCTGGTGTCATATCCCGACTCGCCGAATCGTTCGTCCTCGTATTGATTCAGGCAAATCGATCGTCCTCGCTGGGACGTGATGCCGTACAAGTCTAGAGTTGCATTCGTAAAAGAAATAATAAAATTATTTAAATGGTTATCACAATTCACAACATTTCGCAGCGAAAAAAAAAAAGTCATATTATAAGAAACAATTCTCTTTATTGAATAAGCAGCATAATTACAAAGGCTTTCAATAGCCAAAATGAATTTGCCAGATTGGGTTACAACACCCATGATCTCTCTAGCCCACAAAGTATTTTATCGTTCCATACATCATGTCTTTTATATCTCGGCCACATCATCATGTTGCAAGTTCGGATGTCAATACGGTCGCACGCCTCAAAACACTAAGGCATTCCATGCCTCAACGCGTCCAAGCGAAGCTCCGCCGCGAGCAAACCATATCTTGCATCCTGCAAGAAATCTAGTGGAAGATCAGTACTAATCCTCTCGCGTACTGGTACTCACTCGCCTAAACCAACATTAAGTAAACTTATGAATCATGCAGCTTAATTTATGATCTTTCTATTTTTGCCTTAGGATCAGTTTCATGAAATATTGTAAGCAGTAAAGCATGTATGCATGGTAAACATGTTATCTTTGATTTGCGTAAGTAAGCAGGAAACAAAATATATATATATATATATATATATATATATATATATATATATATATATATATATCGTATTGTTTCGTGGCGACTTCTTACAAACTCATCGCACTCACCCTTGCGCTGTTGCAAGGTGAATGTCTATCACCTTTCCTGCCATGTTAAAAGTGATCTTTATGCAGGATCTGTGTACCTGCAATATTCAGCTCACCGGCCCCTATCTATATGAAAGTCACTGGCTTCTCCGAGCTAGAATGCACTATATCTCATCAACGGCATTGCGACGCTACCCATTCAGCCTAGGTTGCAAGCTTTACTGAAGGTCCCACAATGCATCAGTGTCGAAGCACGATTATCCATTCCTCCTAGGCTGAACAGTCCCGGTGCCTGTTCGAGGAAAACAAACCCGTGCACGGGCTATATCCAAGTCCATTTGACTATGCAATACGCATCTAACTCATACAACCAAACACAATCTGAGTCCGAAAAAAAGAAATCGTATCATCTCATATTATCAATCTTCCATCTCATGTTTCTATACTTCAAGTCATTGTTCCGTGGCACCATGCCTCAACTCAATGTTTCAAAGCAGGGATCATAGATCTCAACGCACCGAGACACCAAGCCCCTTTGCAATCAGCAATTTCGTGGCAATTGTGCCACAACCTTTCACTTCACATCCGAAACAGTATTTGATAAGTCGCGTGCACATATGCACGCTTTGATATAGTTATTCAATGTTCTCTGAACCCGTGCCTTTGATGCACGCCTCGATACGGTGTTCCAATGTTCTATGATACAACGTTCATTGTTATACGATTCGTGCATTCGATGCTCACCTCGATACAATCCTTTCAATGTTCTAAGACCTATGTTCATTCCCTCCAACTCGTGCACTTGAGGCACGTCTTGATAGAATATTCAATGTTCTACGGCTCGTGCACTAAGGCACTCATCTCGATAGTCTTTCAATGTTCTAGCCCTCTAACTCGTGCACGGAGGCACGCCTTGATATAGTCTACGACTCATGCATTGAGGCATTCGACGATATAGTGATTCGATAATATAGCCCGTGCACTAAGGCACTCACCATTGCAGTGATTCGATATATATAGCCAAGGACCTCTTGAGCTCGTTCCATATAGGAGTTATCGTTTACGACGATATGAAAATGTATGGCACGAGTTTTTTTTCCCTTCCAATACACCTATATGATAAGTATAGAAAAGCTTTTGTTCCGTCTCGTATTGTACGATATGTATCGTGTATGGTAAGAGATTAACAACATACAGCTCCATCACTCATGTATCAAACAAAATGAGACAAACTACTACATAAAACTACTTCACATTATATATACGAGTAAATAGAGGACAAGCATACCTAAATCAAATAACAGTGTAAGCAGCTCTGGTGCCTACATACAAATAAAATACATTACTGTTTTAGAAGGATGTGCTAGAATTTTAAACTGCAGATATAAACATTATAAATCTAAAACCACAGCAGCATATGTTTAACTAGTGCACCAAATCCTGAAATAATAAAATCAGTAACTCGTGCTGACGGGGGACTAGTCAGATACATGCATCCAGTTCGATTTGGACTCCACTTTTAGACTAATTATTGGGTTTACTTTCGGGTGAATGTTTGGGTGCACTTAGTTCTAGATGGACATGAATATTTTCTAGTTATATTTTCCCAATTTGAGACATTGAGTTATTGGGTTTATTCCTTAGTGCACATGTTTGGGCTTTGGACAGGGTTATTTCCTAGGATTGGTTATATATAGCAAGTTTGACTAGGTTCGATTTTTTTTTTGAGGCCAAGTTTGTGTGGCCTACATGAACGTAAGCTCTTGTTTTCTGGCATTGAAGAGAGCAAGAGAAGTCTACTTTATTGTTGATTTTTGGGATTACCAAAATTCCTAGAATAAGACTCAAATTCTTCATAATATCTCCATAAAACCCTAATCCCGTGTAAACACTTCCTTCCCTTGTGAAAAGTAAATCTTGTTTTAAGGCATTGAAGAAAATAAGAGAAGTCTACTATATGAGTTGATGATGAGATTGCCAAAAGCCCTGTAATAAGACTAAAATTATTTATACAATCTCTCCATAAAACCTTAACCTCATGTAAACCCCTTTTCTCTGCCAATTACAGACCTAATAGAAAGGTTCTAAACGGCGGTAGGCGGGTGCGCGACTGAGAGAGTCCGCCTACCGCCTAGGCGATCGATACATTTTGAACATTTTGTACTATTTTACCACTGTTTTTTTGCATAATATTCATGTTTTATGGGTGTTCCATGCGTAACTAAGTTATAGAACGAAGGTTTTATAAAGTTTTAGTTTTATAAAAGTGAACCATAGCTCCATAATGCTACAAAACATTTTTCGTCAAAATAACTTGCTAGGTATTACTCCGTCTAGGCGTCCGCCTACGCCGCCTCACCTCCGCCTATGCCGCCAACCTCCGTTGGCCGCCTACTCCACCGCCTACCGAAAAGCGGTGCGGAGAGAGACCGCCTACCTCCTAGGTGCCGCCTAGGCGGATGCCATTTAGAACACTGCCTAATAGCCCCAAGACCTTCTCTAATCCTTCAAAAATCTCTATAAATCCATACCATAACCTAGCATCCTTATTTACACCCCATAGGAACACTAAAATCATTGGAAAATAAAAGTGATTTACATATGGTTTTCATTGACTTAGAGAAAGCTTATGTCAGAGTTCCTAAGGAGTTAAGGTAGTCGGCTTTAGAGAAGAAACAAGTTCCTAGTAGCTATATTGAGATTAAAAGGATATGTATGATGGAGTCACGACGATCGTACGAACCATCCGAAGAGATAGTAAAACAATAACTATTACCATTGTCTTACATCAAGGAACATCATTAGATCCATACCTTTTTCCGGTAGTTATGGATGAGATATTAGGCATATCCGAGAGGATGTTCCATGGTGTATGATGTCTGTTGTGTGTTGGTCGATAAGAGTAAAGAAGGGTTAGATGCTAAAATAAAGATATAGAGACTTATCTTGGATTCTAAAGGGTTTAAAATTAGTATGACAATAGTATATTATATGAAATGTAACTTCAACCAACACGCAAAGAGAAATGTGGGTGAGTACATATAGATAGACAAGAAATATCTAGAGGTAATAGTTTCCGGTATTTATGATCAATCATTGATCATGTTATGTTAGAGAGATTGAGAAAAATGTCATGCATAGAATTAAAATAAGATAGTTGAAATGGAGAAGTGCTTCTGGAATACTTTGTGATTGGAAGATACTTTTAAAGTTAAGGGAAAAATTCATATAAGACGGCTATACGACCAACCATGCTTTATGGATAAGAGTATTGGACAATTAAGCAACAACATGTCCAGAAAGTTAGTATAGCAGAAATAAGAATACTAAGACGGATTAGTGGCAATACATTGAAAAATTGGATAAACTTATTCAAGAGAAGTTAGAGGTGACGCTTTGAGAACAAGATAAGAGAAAAACGTCTTAGGTGGTTTAGACATATGCAACCTAGACCCAAACATTCTAGTAAGGAGCAATAAAATAGTAGTTAAAGGAGTTGGTATGACTAGATATAGGCTTAAACGAACATGGATTAAGGTTTTAAAAAAGGATATATTTTTTGTTGGTGTTAAAGATACAACATGTAACATAACTGAATGGAAGAAAACAATCCAAACAATCGACTCAAAAAAATTAGGATAAAAGCTTTGTTGTTGTTGTTACTAAAACTACTCACTTTTTCTTTGTTGTCCAGCAACACAAAACCTACCAAAATCCCATCAATAGCTCTTCAAATGTTACCGATAACCATAACCAATCATCTCAATCCGAAATATATAAATATCCAATCATGGATCTCGAGAACGAAGATTATAGTCATGACTCATGAAACGTCGTCCTTGGAGCAAGATCCAAACTTTCTGAACATGTGGATTGTCTTTGTTACTCCTTGGTAAACTCAAGCCAAATCTTGAATTCAAATGATCAATTCCGAATATCTACTAGGATTGTTTCTTGGTAGATTCTTGGATAGATGTTGCTTTATAATTAGGCTTCCACAAATCTCAAAGTGTTTAATTATCAAATGACCATATAGATTGTCGTCTAGATCTTGTCATGCATCCTTCTCATGCAGTTGGTTAGACAAACGATAATTGCTAATATAATTTATTACTATAGGGAGCGCAGTTAGACAACACCTTTAGGTCATATTGTGCATTCTTTAACTTGAAATGTTGCCATTTAAAGAAAGAAGATTGAAATATTAGCAAATAATATCATCGATGACTAGTTGGACACTACCAGCATACGTAAATAGTTAAACACAACCAATGAATGGGTTATCAACTTATATTATAATTATTTTGTATTTTGTTAGGAGATATAACATAGAACAAGCATAAGCATATCAAAAAGCCCTACAGTGGATAACTACAATGACTTGAAAAACTTCATTCCATTTTAGCTAGAACAGCCTATATTCCCATAAACAAAGGCAACTTTGTAAAGTTTACATTAGCTTGTGCACGTAAATAACATGCCTAATGATGCAATTTGAACTTAGAAAAACATTGAAAATGTTATAACCGTGAATTTTGAGATGAGCTAATGAGGTTAGGTGACACGAGACGAAGACCGTATAGTTCGGTTGGGGATCTATTTGGGTTATGGATCGCAATCAATTAGGCTAAACGTTGGAATGGGAGCTTAATTGAGAACAAAATACTATTAATATAAGTTACAAAACAATTTCCAACAAGATGCAAAAAATTGTCTACCGGCTCAGAGATGAGCTCTGGAATTTACCAAAGAAGAATCGCGCGCTTCTAGAACAATAAGGAACTCACAACCGTTTAACAATCTCAAATAACTCAAGAAGAAAGGTGGAAAGGTGGTGACGAGTAATAGATGAAAACTTTTGGAACTTTAAGTTTAATATAGTCTTGGCTTCACACCATTACACATAAACTCATATTCCTTTTATTCGTTCATCTTTGTTCCCTTCTCAAGTACATAGCATGCTATTTATAGCATTTGGAAGATACAAGTGATAAGAGACTAATTATGCCCTCCCTTCATCAATCATTCCTTTAGTGGGACGAGCAGGAACAAGCTGAATAAAGGCGAGAGACTAGTTCTTAATACTTATCCTCAGAACAAACTAGTCAAACAAATTATTGAATAGATAGAAAATCAAATCCTGACTTAATCTATTAAAACTGAAAAGATTCTAATAAATCCAAAAATATCTAGAAATATATCCAAATCTCATAAGATTTGGTTAGTCCTCCATCATTCTCTCCAGCTCCAAAGGTTTACCTCCTTGTAACTTGTGTATTGTTGAGAGTCTGAAACTAAATATTTGGAAACCAAGATGGTCGAAACTAAATATTTGGAAACCAAGATGGTCAGGGGCGAAGGCAGGACTGAGTAGATGATGACCATGAAAATTCTGGAATGTAGAAAGGACACCACAAAAGTTTCAATAGTCGTGATAGAGGAAGAAACAACAAGACTCATGGATCAATGGCAACTACTTCTCTCAAAAGAATCGAATAACGTATGATCGTCCCTAAGATGTCGATAGACCTAAGAGGTAGCTCATGGTGTAGTGCTTAGTTTGTCATGCCAAGCATCTTTTGTCCAATTGTCCAATCCTCCTACTTGTAAAAAAAATTACGATAAATATATCATAATAATTGTTCACAACTACGTGTTGAGGATTCAACTCAAATGTATGTTATAACACCAACTCAACTTGAAGGACTGGGGTTCTAATAGACTCAATAATTATAAAAGACTCATTAGCTGGAGGATTTAGCTTAATAGGTATGACAGACTGGGATAAACAATTGATAAGATTTTTTACGCCGTTATAATTTGTGTCATGAGGCGTGTTTATTCCATTTACAGTTGTATCCATTCCCGAATGAGATGGGTCTTGTATGACTGTTTGGTAGAGTTGTTCAAGGACGTATCGCTTCTATTTGGTTGACTCTAGAATTCAAAGTCTCTATCCTAGCATCAAGTGCAGTGAACCTAGGATTCAACTCAGCATTATTTGATTTCTAAAGGTATTTACCGTTTGAGTCATTATAGCGGTCATTCTTTCTTCACTTGCCCTATTAGAGTCCGCTATCAATCAAAATAATTTATTAAACAAAACATTTTTCCATGTTTGAACGTAAAATTCTCTCGTTGCATAAATGCATAAACAAATCTAAAAAATGGGACGAAAATCGGTAGGGTTCGGTTGAACCTATTTGGATTATGGATCGCAATCAATTAGACTAAATGTTGGAATGGAAGCTTAATTGTGAACAGAATATTATTAATATAAGCCACAAAACAATTTATAACAAGATGCAAAAATTTGTCAACAAACCTACAGATGAGCTTTGGAATTTACCGAAGAACCCTCCGCTTCTAGAACAAGAAAGAACTCGCAACCGTTCAACAATCTCAAATAACTCAAGTAATAGGTGGTGACAAGTAATAGATGAGAACTTTTGGAATTTTAAGTTTAAGATAATTTTGGCTTCACACCATTATACACAAACTCAAATTCCTTTCGTTCATTCATCTCTGTTCCTTTCTCAAGTACATAGCATGTTATTTTATAGCATTTGGAAGGTACAAGAGACAAGAGACTAATTCTTAAGACTTAATCCTCAGAACTAGTCAAACAAATCATTAAACAGATAGAAAATCAATTCCTGACTTAATAGATTATAATTGAAAATATTCTAATAAATCCAAAAATCCCTAGAAATCTATCCAGATCTCATAAGATTAGATTGGTCCTCCATTATTAGGCTGCAAACGGCCAGAATATAAGAAAATAAACAGACCAGAAACTTCCTTAATTGTGGATATGCATACTAGTTTCTTACATCAAAAGAAGTTACTTATGGGGTCAACCTCCAGACTTTCTGTTCTTAAAATAGACAATATGATACCTAATCTAAAAAGTACCCCTATTCTATCAATTGCTTGAATATTTGTTATTTCAAGGATCTTGCTAGAAACTATCATCCACTGTGAAAGTTGTTGACTTACAATATTACGAATCAATTTCACAGCCTCCCTTATCAGGATTGGACTTCGAACTGTTTGTATACAATTAAATGGCTATTGCTTCAGGTTGTGTCTAGTCAACAGCCGGTGATAAGAACTCTGTCATATCTTTTGTAGAGCTTTCTTATGCTCCATAGCCAGCCATGTTATGGGGAAGGCTTATTGATGATGATGATGATGATGATGATGATGATGATGATGATGATGATGACGACGATGATGGTGAGGGGGATGGGGGCACGGGGAGGCACCTCAGGCCATGTTGTAGTTACGGCTGAATGCAGAACTATGGTGTTCATATTCCACAATGTCTAGGCAACCTACAGTTAGAATTCTAGTTGTACGGATAAGATTCAACCTCCCTCAGGAACTTTACCTGCAATAAGTGGGTGAGGAATGGGGATCCTATCAAAACTTATGGTCCTATGATTTTCAAGTCCCAACTGGATCAAAGGGTACCCATTTCAGACCCAACCCTAACAGCAGGCTAGGGAGTTAACCTATAAGATACATGGGTCTCTTACCACTAGATGGTAAAAGAGGGCTCAATGCCCACTGTGTGTTTTGAAAACCCTTTGGTACCCAACTGATGTTCCAGAACCGTGTGAAGGGTGCACCTCCTTTTGAGGATAAGGGTCTTGAGCGGGTTCTGTTTCAAACTCACTATTTGTAAAGTAGACGAACAAAATAAAACTTTGGGAAGATAGAAATGCAAGCTATTGAAAGTGGAGACTACATTGTGACTAGATGAATATAATTTTACTATGGCTCTTGGCCATGAATATAATTTCATTATGGCTCTTGGCCAATATTTATAGAACTACAGACGACGTGAAATGGCATCACTAAGCCTATCTATAAATAAAAAATACATGAATCCATAAATGCATAAAATAAAGATAAATAATCTACTCTTTAACACGCTCCCACAAACTAGAACTTGGTGAAAGCTAGCAGTCAAGTAATCCTGAAAAAAAAAACTTAAGAAATTCTAGAAAGAAAGTGTTTAGCCCAATGATTATATCATGTTTTTGAATATGGCTAACCAATTAAGTTGAATATAATGATGTCACTAATATTCATGTAATCACTATCATGTTGCTACTTAAACTTAGCATTGTCCTACGGTGTAGTGAATTGGGTTGTGACGACGATGACCGGATTTTGGGATGACGAAGGCTTCAGATATAGGATGCCAACGACTTCAAGAAAAAAAGAGGACTAACAGAAGAAGAATGAATTTTTTTTTTCTACTAGATGAAGGGTTAGTATCTTATTTTGGAAAGAACAAAGGTCGGGATCACCGTCCCTCTGATACAATGTTGAAAGTGGAGGCTACATTGTAACTAGAATGGACAAAAATTTATTAAGGCACTTGGCCAATATTTATAGAACTAGAAAGCATGTGAATGATATCACCAACTTTATCTAGAAATGGAAAATACATAAAATAAGGATAACTAATCTACTCTCTGACACAAGCAATGGTTATTTTGGATCTAAGAAATCATGAGTTCTAACCTGATAACCAAATAGGACTTTTCTTCTCCTTTACTTACATTGGTATATTAAAAAATTCATTTATATCAAGATAGCATCCTTAGTTCATTTTTTTAGTGTAAACTATGATGATGGAAGTGTGGAAACTAAGAACAAATAGACATGTGTTATACCTCTAGATATGAAAAATGTCAACATTATGTAGTCAATCACAAAACATAGAAACATCATAACATTCAATATTCATAAGTTACTTTATTGTTGTGAAGAGATCTGCGGGTTCTACACAAGAAAGTCTCAAGATTAGAAAGACTTGCTACAAGAAAATCAAATGATGAGGAAACCAACAAAATGTGTTGTAATTTAAACAGTCAAGAAGCCTACTGACTAATGTCATAAACTAGCTCAGCCACTAGGGAAGATAACCTAATAGAAAAATAGGAAAAGAAAAAATAAATTGTATTTGGACTTTGTATTTTGCTATTTTAAGAAGATATCAAGTAAGGAAGCTTCAACTCGTGATTGGAGTTATCATTAAAGAGTTAGCATGCCTACCATGTCTCAAGAAGACACAAACAAGGAAAATTGGGTTCAGAAAGTTTCCAAGAAATCAAGCGTAAGAGCAAAACAGAACATCTACCATATAATTTAAATGAGCATATCAAAGATGCTTGTGCAATTATGTAATGCTTGTCGTTCAAGTCGTAATTAAATGAACAGTTCCATTTATAACTTATTTAAGGATATCTTACTTATAAAAGGTCTTTACAATCAGCTATATATATCAACCTGACAACCTCAGCACATATATTGTCTAGTGTATTGATTTGCTTGCATATCGTATCGTGTATCACAAATCATATCGTGTATGATACACTAACTCTAGGAATTTAGGTCTATACTTCTAAATCCATATAGAGTATAATTTTCTCATAGAAATTTTATTTGCTTCATATTTACAAGTCTATCTAGTTTTAAAATCCATATTCTTAAGTATGCATTACATGACTCAAGTAAAAAAATCGATGACACCTATCAACCTATTGAAATGTATCGAATCAACCAATAAGGAAATGGTAGTATATTGTATCATTAAGATACGTCGTAAGATACGTATTGTCTATCGTAAGATATTAACAACATATGTATCAACACAGTCAAATTACTAGCAAAAATAATTCCTAGTAGAAAATGTAATTTACCTTAATACTCTCATCAACTTCCACTCTTTCGAAAGCAATAATTGGTCCAGCATCCAGTGCACGAACTGTATACACGAGTGACACTCCCGATTCGGTCACCCCATCCTATACAGGGAATTATACATAATATTACAAAGACATACAACTAGTATTGTGACTGAGATTTTAAACAACGATGTCAGACTTGCAATGCTCTTTGAACAGGAGCAGCTCCACGATATAGAGGCAGCAAACTTGGGTGTATATTTACAGTTCCTGAAAACAATAAGTTTGAAGTTCAGCCCATGAAAATATACAGTGGTTTATTTATGTATAAGAGAGATTCCAGAAATGGAATTACACACAAGGCCAACTAGTAACTCATATTTCAAATTGAAATCAGTTGAACTTTCTTCTTGGATCATAAATACTGGTTTTATCTATAGAAGATGGAGATTTTTAGGAGATTTTTATGCAGTAGACCTTTATGTCAAGAAGATGTCCATCAAAGATTGGAACAAAATCCTTAGCTGATGCAGCCATGCAAGAGAAGAGCTTACTGTAAAACTTACAACGAAGTCCCCACGACTACACATTAGTAAATCTAACCTTGGGTTGGTGGACTAACAAGGGATAAAACTTGAATTGTTATTTGATGGGATAGATGGGATTCAACTTTTAAGCAAGTGGAAGACGAAGAATAAAAGACGAGACAAAATGAAAAAATAGATATAAAGCGAGAAGAAAGAAAAAAAAAATTCTCAAGGTACCATCAAACTTCTATTATTCATCAAATATCGACTTCTTGGGATCGCCTCATTCCTATGTAATACACAAACCAATTTTCTCAATTCTCAATCCAGTATGAAGGGTCAAAATGCATCCTTACTTTCCGTTCAGCTTTGTGACGGGTAATCTCCTCTCTAATATTAACAAATGCAATATACTTGTGACAACCTCAATCCAAGTTTGTTTCAGTCTACCTCTAGTTCTAGCAGCAACTCCTTTAATTAATATCCAATCTCTCTAACTTATGCACCATCTTTTGGTCTGCATTGCAATGTCCAAACCATTTTCTCTCAACTTATCTCATTGACATCACCTCCAACTTCCTACTAATGCCACTCATTTCTTATCCTATCATTTAATATCTTGACGCTCGTTCATGTCAATGCTTTTAGCTAGGCTCAATTTCTGGATGTGTGTCCTCTTACATCCCAACGTTCCGAAAAAAATACCATGCCAAGCATTCATATAAATCAACAACACATTCCTCTATAAATCAACAATTTCATGTCAGTATAGCAGTACTTTGATTCATGACTTAAATAATATGTTCGAAGTCAGGAAGATACACCTACAGTCAAAATGACTACTAGTGTGAGACTGTATTGTGAATCAATTGACCTGCCTTGTATCAAACATTCAAACTGGAGGGCCAGAGAGCCTTTCATGTCAGTTCAGTTGAGGTGTAAGCATGTTTAGCATTAGCCTTGTTGACAGTGGCGGATCCAGGATGAGATTCTACTGGGGGCACAATCATCAGGGGGTTCGGAGACAACGTCCCCAAAAATTAAACATATAGGAGCAAAGTACATAATTAAAAATTGAACATACAAACCACTCCAAACAACCCCAAACAAAGGACAAAATTTTAGTACAAAAGGTAGAAATTGTTCTCTACGAGTTTTCATACAATAAAGCATTACATCTCAGTGATCTCACAATTGTTCTCTATGAGTTTTCATACTTTGTAAAAATAAAGCATTACATCCCAGAAGAGCTCCGTTAACTCCGTCCCGCCGTTCTCTGGCAGCTTTTCCTTCCAACAACTTCAGCTTTGTAAAAAAAAAATTATGCTGAAGAAAAAAAAGAAGCAAGCAAGCAGCCGAAGCCCGAAGGAAGAAATGAAGAAGAGAAATGAAGGAGAGGAGGAGGGGGGGACAGAGGGATTGCTTGCTGTGCTACTGCTGCTGTGCTTCTTTATGTTGGGGTGGGACTAAAGTGTTAGGTTGGGGGCCCACAACATGTGGTCATTGGTGAAAAATTAATGGAAAAGCAAGTAGCAGGCGAATCAAATGGAAAGAGCCGAATGGGGCCCCACACCACGTTGTGGTGTTGCAGTTGTTGTTGTGCTTTTTTTCTTTATACAAATCTTTACTGGGGGGCCCATCCGAAATTGCACAAACAGAAACAATTGGAAGAGTTGTTCTGCAGCTCAAAAAAAAAATTTAATTAAATTTTTGGGATTTCACTGGGGGAGCCCGCCCCCCAGTGCGATGCATGTCCGTCCGCCCCTGCTTGTTGATATGGACTACAACTAAGTTGAAAATCTGATGATATAACATAGTATCACATGCATGCCGTGTCCCTATAGTGTAGCATATACATTGATTTAAACCAATATCAGCTAAAGTTTTATTTATGTTTCTTATGTTGACTCAAGGTAAATAAATTACTCACCATAAGGTGCAATGTTGAGAAATTTTGTAGGCAAGATATTCCCGTATGCTGCTGTTATACAAATTTCTGGGTTTAGAGACCTAAAGTCAGCCAAGAAAGCTTCCTGCATGAAAAGGCATAAATCTAAAAGATCACTTATTGTTATTTTGATATTGTCACAACATACAAATATGAGGACTACAATGCTTACTAAAATAGATTTAGCATGATGCAACACATTTACCTAAATCCTAGAGCAAACAAAAGTTTAGCAAAGTAACCATACCTCCCCAGCTCTTTCGGGTGTGAAAATGAGATCTTGGGGAAACCCTCTCTCTATGGCATGTTGTGCAACAGGGGATGGCATCAACTTTCTCCCTCTATCCCTTCCTGAAGGTGGCTGGGTAACAATTGCTGCAAGCTAAACCAACCTAGTTAATGCTTGTGCCACTTGTCTACTGGATGTACCAAAAACAGTGCAAGATAATAACAGAAGCAATCAATCAATAATAAAATAAAACTACTCTAGCAGTTCTATCTATACTGATCAGAAATGGCGTAAATGAGAGAGATGACAAAAAATATTAAGTAGTAATATTAAACTTCCATACTTACCAATTGCTAAAATCAAGGACTTGAATCTTGCTCATTAGTGTTCAGGCAAAAACCTTGTACAATCCTAACATGTTATCTTAGAACTGACACTGAGAAGATTGTTATCAGTTACTCATGTATATACTCCATCTTTAGTCCTCTATCGAGAAAAGTCTAGGAGGAGATGACAGCTAGGGGTTGGAATAAGATGGCGGTTATGGTTTTAGGAAGGGCCGAACGGGTTAGGAGAGCTCAATTGGAAAGTAACCTTGCTCTGATATCATGTTGAAAAATTGGCTCAACTAATGATTTTGACTCATTCAGAGAATGAAGACTACAATATATAGGTAAGGGTGACTCACCCTTACTAGACTTCTCCCGATATGGGACTAAAGACAGAGTATATACTATATACATGAGTAACTGATAACTACCTTCTACATATACCACTACAGCTAATCGAATGTTGAATAGAAAGATTTTAGATGTCTGGTTGAATAGGCTTGAAGCTTAATACAGAGCCACAATATCAAACTTAACTGAATATAAATTGAAAAGGAGATTAAATAAATGTGTGAAATGTCAAACAGACTATCATATTTATAATGTGCATTTGTTCCATTTCCTGCCTTGAACACGAAGGACTCTTTTAAGGTGTGACCAATAGTCTTGTGGTATTTGTAGAACTTTGGGTCATTTGTCTTGTTTGCCTGCTCCAGTCCTACTTATGCCTGATCCAGATTAGAGAACTAATCAGTCTCGTAAACACACCTAAACCACTTTGTTGAAGTTGAATCAAAGTGGAATAGGAGCACAATGTTGTGGAGCCTTCTAGTTCAACCATTTCGTTCGAAGATTCAGAGAAGAGTCAAAATGGGCTGGCATTTTTCAATCTCGGGCTCTCGTCAAATGTTGAGAAATTGTAGGCTTGCTTTTCTTTATCTTCCTAAATACGCCCCTTTGTTTGAGTTGAAGGCTTTTTGTTCAGTTTCAGTTTCGAAGGCAAGGTCAAATATTAATGCCAAATGACCACATCATAGTCAACAAGGAAGATGGAAATACCAAAAAAAGTGCCAAAAACGGTGTTGTTATAATCTCTCCATATGGACTATTTACGGTCGAGGGGAACGTGGAGGGTGCTTATTGGTTGCACGACCTTAAAATGAATGTAGGTCTACACCAGCCAAGTGGTTGTCTAGGTTTCAATGGCACGAGCCTCCCAATGCCCATAGTAACCTTGACTACAAATGTGGCAAGTCAGGTCGACAACCGGCCATGTCGAATCTTTTATGGAGATTTATTAACAGGCGACCAAATTATAATGAGAGACATGCTTAGATGATGATGATGAACTATCCTAGCCATCAACTTACGAGATCAAACATTGACACATGCCCTTACAATTGAAGCGAAATCAAAACCAAAAATTACAATAATAGACATTGCTAGCGATGAGAAGTATGTAAGCAGAAGAACACTAGATAGAGAACGAATCAGAAAGCGCAAGTTTCCTATTCTCTCTCTCTCAATATATTGCCGATCGTTCATCTTAGCATTCTCGTTTCAGTTGCTCGAATTCTGTACGTTTCCTATGCAGAAAATGATATATTTTATACAAAGAGAACATAGAGCAATAAGAAAGGGCAACCAAAATAACGATCTTGCATTCCTCTTAAACTCCATTTTTCTCAGATTTGGTTGCTTCTTTCTTTCGTGCATGCATCAATACTACATATACTAACACAGGCCCTTAAAGCATTGCATACTAAACACCCAACAATCGTTTCGGCCAAGCACACAATCCCAGCATTAAATAAATTCAAAGCTACTAGCTAATGTAACAAAAGAAAAGAAATCATCTTTATTTTATGCACATAGCCATTACACACAAATCTTAGAAGTTCCACAACGGATATCATCAACAAACGTCCATGTCTGTGCCGGTGTCACCGTGTCCGTATCTTAACTAGCCAATTGGGCGCAAGTACCTGGAATGCAGAGTCAGGAGCTTCGGAAGCGTTGAACAGTCTCTCGAGAACAGATGCGGCGACCTGGATAAGTCAGCATTTTAGCAAACAGTTTGTGTGCATGTGTATGTAGTTTAAGAATAAGAAGGAGAAAGAGAGAGACTTTGGGAGAGCCCAAGAAAACTAGCTTCTTCTTCTTGTTGAGAGGAGGGGAAGCTCCGGTGCCATTGGCACAGCAGCAGAGGAAGCGGCGGAACACTGGACCACAAGCTTGCATTTTTTTCCCCCTATCTATCTATCTACCGACCTTTTTGTAGAAACATTTATATAGGTATTGGAGGGATTTTTTTAGTACAATAGGGTTTTTTTGTAAAAAAATTATTTATTTGAAAAAAATATTATTTACGAAAAAAGGATGGATAAAAAATCACTTCTTAGAATGTGATTCAACTACAAAATTAGTGTTTCCTAAAAGTTAAAAGGGTTATTTAGTTTTTTCTTCTATAATTTTACAAATTTGTGTTTAGGTATTCATAGTCTAAAAGAGAGTTTGGGTCTTGTCCTAACGGTTGACTTGGGCTGATCATAAAATATAGAAACCTAAACTTAAATTTTGAATATTATACGTGATCCTAAAACTAAACAAAAATATGTGAGGGATGTGTGGCTTAGATTATTTAGTTTTGTATTGTATGACTTGGGTTATTTAGTTTTTTCATGACCAATCGAGAATGAGACTTGTGACATTGTTTTTGCTTCTATCATGATCTCAGCAACCACACAACCCTTCGAGGCTCTTGAGTTGTAAGCATTCAACAATACGACCGATAAGAAATGCTTCTAATGATACACTATGCCCATGAAGTCGTCCTTATCGAAACTGCCACAAGGAGGGTTGTGTGGCTGCTGAAATTAGGATAGAAACAAACAACAGTGTCACAATCTCATTCTCGATAAGTCATAACAAACTTAAATAACCCAAGTCACGCAACTCTCACATATTTTCGTTTAGTTTTATAATTTCATATAATATTCAAAATTTACGTCTAAGTCTCCATTTTGGACGGTCAGCCAAATCAACCATTCAGACGAGACCCAAACATTACTCTGAACAATATGAAAATCTAAACGCAAATTTATAATATTATATGAGACCCTAAAACTAAATAACCCTTCCAACAACAACATTTTCATGGATTAATTATTGTTTAAAAATGCTACTTTAGAAACTACTATATTTTAATAATATTCATCCTACATTTCCTCCCTTTAGAATGTCAAGTGTGGAATAGGAAAAACTTTCACACAAATTTTTTTTTTTATGACCAACCAACAACCTAACGTCAAAACAATATGTTCATCAAGTTACAACATAAGATTTATGACTACTATTGGGGTTTGAATTTGACTCTAGATTATAGCCCCACGTCTATGTGGCAATCTCAAGTGTGTATTTTAATATAAGATTCATTTTTTATTGACTTGTGCACATGGGGAGTGGTAGTCTATGTGGTTGAGATGGTAGGCTAGAGGGTAAGGTTCAAGACCTTCAAGAAATATTTATGTTTTTTGTCACTAATTTCTGTCACGACCCGATCCCAAATTATTGGGTCGAACCGGATCATGCCCAGCCTGCACCGTTGTGAGACGGCGGCAGTAAGCTGTTCTATATGCAGGTATTCACAACAACATTTATACATTTGTCACAACTTGAATATACGGATTTTTTTAAAACTTTTAATATTCAACAAAGAGAAGTACAACTGGAAATGAAAGTACTGAAATAAAATACTGAATTCAAATCAACAAACTCCAATACAAAAAACTAGATAACTGGAAAGCAACTAGCTAGACGGTCGGCTCATCAGCCTCTGGTTCTGCGTCCTCCAAGGGAGACTGGCAACACCACAGGATATAATATCGGGTCATAGTAGCTATTGAACAATAGCTCAGCATCATCAACATCACCAATGGGGGGATCCAGTCAGGAAAGGAGCAAATACGAGTACATAATCCGACATTCTAAATAATAATGGAAAGATGCAATTTTAAACAGTTGAAATACTTTGAACAATATTTTCCAGCAATTCAATATTTGAAACAATGTGATTTGAATAGGTAATATCTATGACCGGCTTGGATTGTACAATAGCATCCTAGCGATGCGATACGACCTATCCCCATGTGTAAGAGGGGTAAGCTCGCGCAATAATGTAATATCAGGGTTTGGTCATAAATGCTACACTACTCCCCCAATATCCCCACAATCAATAATTGAACTCAAGGAGATAGTTCCGTGTAGCAATGTGGTTTAAGCATGCAATCATGACAATTACTAAATAAAATGCAAGAAAACATAACCGTAACTTGCCTTTATTTGTATGACTGGATTGGGATGTCAGTGCCGGGAAGGAAGTCAAGTACGTCCTCGAAATCCTACAGTTGAGAATCCTGACTTAGAAACATAGATGAGCCAAATCTAGGTGTGCTAGTTGCAATTTCTAGAAACAGACCCTAGTCAGGTTTTAAGTTATTTAATTAATCTAACGAAATCTGTCTAACATCGTAAACTATATTGGTTATCAATTTACGGAATAACCGATTACTGGTTTATTGGAAAAAATAGCAATTACACTTTAATTGGCAAGACTTTGTATTTTTAATATATATAAAACTAAGTGGTCTTTTAAGTGAGAAAACATAAAGTTGTTTAAATTATTAGGAATCTTTATTCATTAACTTAATATGAGAAAATCTTATTAATTTTGTACAAAATAATTAATACCCAATTATAATTTATACGTCTAGCTACGCAAATAACCAACCCAGAAAAGAAATAGAAAATCTAAGCTACACAATACAGGACCACAGAAAAATAAAAAAAAACTGGGCTTATGCCCTTACAACAAATTAATTCATTTAATTTAAAAGAACTGAAGCGAGCTCTGAATGCCGTGAAGCGGTCCAGTCAGGAGGCCGAAGCCCTGCACCCAAAATACTAGAGGCCAGTAACTAGTTCTAAAAATAAACCATAATATAAATTAAATATAATTTTGCAGAAAACGGGCGTCTCAGACTTGGTCATGCAATCTCACGTTGCTGTCTTATGCCTCAATGTACAGAAAATTCTGTAGCGTTTGTGTTTCGCCGAGGCTCATCCGACCGATATGGTCGTCGCCTAACAGGGATACAAAACTCACAAAACTGCATTTAAAACCAAAACCAACTTTGTAAATCGTTTGCAAAGACTGGATTTGAAAATAGATTTTAATTTAATGAACTTAATTAAATAATAATATTTGAAAAGATTTTACTGAAAATTTGGGCAGCATCTCCTCTGTAACTAGGACAACCTAGCCACGAGGCGGTACAAAACCCACAACTCAAAATCAACGTCCCAAACCAGGGAACACACCAATATCGCAACACAAAGATAATATCCAAACCCCAGAATAATAAACCTCAGCCAAAAATAGTACATACCAACTAAAATAGGAAATAACCAACACATCATACTAATGTAATGAGTTAGGAAAATATACGTGTCCAGCGTACAATATCCAAACCACAGAAATATAATGCCGCGATGTAAAACGTCGTGCGTATCCCCTAAACGCAACGGACTCAATTTTTGATCCCCGAAACGGGGTCGGGACCGCGTCATCATTGATTAACTACAGGAGGGACACAGGGACACGGGATTATACCTCGGGTGCTCGGCTAGAGCTCTCAGATGTAAGAGTAGAGAAAAAAAATAATCCGTGCGAACAGCAAAAAAGGTGCCGGAAAGCGCACAGGAGGTGCGGACAGGGATCGACTCGGGACAGTCCAGAAGCACGCGAATGAAGACAGGGGCTTCCAGCAAGCCCGGCTCGCGGGTCAGCGCTGGAAGGCGCTGCGGACGAGAAGTCGGCCGACACGGGGGAGGCTAGAAACTCGGGGCACACTGGGGAGGTGCTGACCGGGCGGGCACGGGGCTCGGGGGTCGCCTGGGAGGCGCTGGCCGAACGGCACGGGGCTCGGGGGGGTCGCTGAGGAGGCGCTGGCCGGACGGGCACGGAGGTCGCCGGGATCCGGCGCACGGGAGCCGCGCGGGGTCGGACGAGGCAGGGCGCGGCCTCGGGAGGCGGGCGCACGGGCGGTCAGCCGGGGAGGCGCTGGCTGGACGGAGATGGGTTCTAGCCAGAGCTTGGGGGAAGAGATGGGGAAGAGGAGGGAGAGAAAGAGTGAGAGGAAAGGAATGAGAATGAGGGAGAGGTGGTGGGTTTTTAAGGATAAGAAGAAGAAGAAGTGGTGGGAGAGGAAAGATCAGGGGAAAATTTGGGGGACGGCCTGGTCGTGGGGAAGGCCAGGTCGTGGGGAAAAAATAGTTTTCTTTTCCTTTCTTTCCTCTTAACCAAAAATAGAATTATATATATATAAGGCTATTATTTAATTAAAAGATTTAAGGATGGATTCGGGACTGGAAACGAAGTTGGGTTCAGTAAACGGAAGTCGGGTTCGAGTTCGGGGTCAGACCCCGGACACGGGATCGGGACAGGCCACAAACAAAAATCCAATAATTAATTTTAAAAAATAATATTTTCCTGATCCGACTATAATAATAATAATAATAATAATAATAATAATAATAATAATAATAAGTAAACTAATTATCTAACTACGGAACACTGCTGCAACAGAAACTCAATTATTGACGAAAATCCAATAAATTTCGAAAATCAAGGTTTTACAACCTTCCCTCCTTAGAAAATTTCGTCGTCAAAATTAAAGGCATGGTTAGGGGTTACCTCAAGTTTCAAACAGATACGGATACTGCTTTCGCATCTCATCTTCTCGCTCCCAGGTAGACTTGCCTGGGGAGTTGTGCCGTCACATAACTCTGACTATCGGTGTGACAGAATTTCTGGTTCTCTTCTCTCCTCTGTCTAATATTGCCACTGGCTTATCTGGCACTGTGAGGCTGGGTCCAATTTTCAGCTCCGAATGGTCCAAGATGTGGCTCGGGTCCGAGATGTAGCGTCTCAGCTGCGAAACATGGAAGACGTTGTGGACGCCTTCGAGATTTGGGGGTAGAGCCACCCGATAAGCTACTTCTCCAATCCTGTTCAGTACCTCAAAAGGACCGATATACCTGGGGCTTAGCTTTCCTGCTCTGTCGAAACGGATGGTTCCTTTGGTAGGGAAGATCTTCACAAACACACTGTCTCCTTCTTCAAACTCCAACAGCCGTTGGCTGCTATCGGCCCAAAGCTTCTGTCTGTCTTGGGCAATCCTGAGCTTGTCACTAGTCATCTTTACCTTCTCTGCTGTATCGGTCACCATCTCAGGTCCAAGCAGTACTCTTTCTCCTACGTCGTCCCAAGCAAGTGGGGTGCGGCAACGACGTCCATAAAGTGCCTCGAACGGAGTCATACCGATGCTAGCTTGGTAGCTGTTATTGTAGGAGAACTCTACCAGGTGCAAATGGTCTTCCCAAGACCCTCCAAATTCTAAGACGCAAGATCTCAGCATGTCTTCTAGCATCTGGATTGTTCTCTCCGATTGTCCGTCAGTCTAGGGATGGTAGGCGGTGCTGAACTTCAGTTGCGTTCCCAAACTGTCGTGCAAGCTCTTCCAGAAGTGAGAAGTGAATCTGATATCCATGTCAAATACGATACTTACCGGAACTCTATGAATCCAGTAGATGTGCCGCATGTACAATACCGCCAACTTCTCGGTGGATAGACCAACCTTAAAGGGAATAAAGTGGGCTGACTTCGTCAGTCGGTCCATGATCACCCAAATAGCATCCTTCCCTCCTTGGGATCGAGGCAGTCCTGACACAAAGTCCATCGTTATGTATTCCCATTTTCACTCCGGGATATCTAGCGGCTGCAACAGTCCTGCTGGTCTCTGTCTGCTAGCTTTCACTTATTAACAAATTAAACATCTAGCTACATACCTGGATACGTCCTTCTTTATTTCGTACCACCACACTATAGTATGCATATCCCGATACATTTTGTTAGCTCCTGGATGGATGGAATACTGCGACTGGGGTGCTTCTTGCATCAGCTCGTTCCTCAGCTCGCCAGTGGGTACGCAAAGCCTCGTACCGTGCCTCAGTGCTCCGTCGCTGGCGATTGAGAATCCTTCAAGTGTTCCTGCCAGCACTTGATCTCTGAATTTGCAAAGCGTCTCATCTTGGAATTGTGTCTTCTTAACTCTGTCCATCAAACTTAAACGCACTTGCAACTGCATTGATGAATCAGCTCCTGGTACAATGGCTTCTCTTCCCAGTTTCTTCATTTCTTCTTCGGGCAGTACAATCTCCAGTCCAAGCTTTTCTATGTCCTCCAACAAATACCGCTCCTTGGTCAAGAACATTGCCAACGGGTATCGACTAAGTGCATCTGCAACAATATTAGCCTTACTTGGATGATACTGCAGGTTGATGTTGAAATATTTCATCAGCTTCAGCCATCGTCTCTGTCGCATGTTCAGCTCCTTCTGAGTGGAAACATATTTAAGACTTTTGTGGTCTGTAAATATTTCCACTCTCTCTCCATAGAGGTCGTGCTTCCACAGCTTCAATACAAATATAACCGCTGCAAGCTCTAAATCATGCGTGGGATAGTTCTTCTAATGAGTCCGTAATTGCCTAGATGCGTAAGTAATTACTTTTCCATGTTGTTGAAGAACGCAGCCCAATCCTTTACCGAAAGCATCACTGTAAATTGAGAAACCGCCAGTACCTGAGGGTAGCGCAAGTATCGGCGCCGTTGTACGCCTTTTCTACAGTTCCTTAAATGTTGACTGGCAAGCTTCAGACTAAACAAATTCTTCGTTCTTTCTAGTGAGCTTCATCATCGGTTCAGCAATCCTGGATAAATCCTTTACAAATTTTCGGTAGTAGCCAGCTAAGCCCAAGAAGCTTCTGATTTCTGCAACTGAATTTGGTGCAGTCCACTTCTCAATAGTAGCTATCTTCATTGGATCCACCAAAATTCCTTCTCCTGTGACAACATGGCCTAGAAAATCCACTTTATCTAAGAAGAATTCGCATTTAGATAGCTTACCATAGAGCTTCTCCTTCCTTAAAGTTCCCAGAACTTTCCTCAGGTGCTCTTCATGCTCTTCTTCGATCTTCGAGTAGATCAGAATGTTATCGATGAAGACAACAACAAACTGATCCAGATATTCATGGAAGACCTTGTTCATAAGGTTCATGAATACTGCAGGAGCATTTGTCAGTCCAAACGGCATGACCAAAAATTCGTATTGTCCATATTTGGTATTAAACGTCGTCTTTGGAATATCCTCCTTCCTGACCCTGATTTGATGGTAGCTAGACCTGAGATCTATCTTCGAAAATACCTTAGCTCCACTCAGTTGATCAAACAGGTCATCGATCCGGGGCAGAGGATACTTGTTCTTGATGGTGATGTTGTTCAGCACCCGGTAATCAATGCACATCCATACGGTTCCATCCTTCTTGGGCATGAACCGTTGTTGCTGGGTGGGTAGAGGAGCTCTTTGCTGAGTTGCTCCGTTCCGGGTGAATGCTGTGGGGTAGTCCCTCACTTAGTGGGTGGCAGACCCACAAACTAGGCAGTGTCCCAGTTTCTTCCTGCAGATGTTCGCCTGATGTCCTGGCCTCTTGTAGAAGTCATAGACAGGGATCTGCTTCTGAGGCGCTCTATCATTGGTCCATGCCTGATGATGTTGCTGCTGGTGGTGAGAAGGCCTGTTGTTGTTTTTGTGGTTGGGCCTCTTTTGGTTACCCTGGAAGTTGCTAGTTCCAGGATACTTCCTTTTTGAACGAGAAGGCTGGCTTTTCTCCACATCCTGAGCTCGTATCAGAATCTTCTCGTACATCTTGGCGCCGCCTGCGATCAGAGGGGTGCGAATATCTTTCCTTAGTCCATACCTGAATCTTTCAGCACGATCCACGGGGTCAGCAACCAAGTTCTTGGCAAAACGGCTAAGTTGGCCGAACTCTGCCGTATACTCTCCAACCGTCATGTTCCCTTGCTTCAGATCCTGGAACTGTCTTTCCATCTCCCGCAACTCTGATGTTGGAAAGAATTTTCTGCGGAACAACCTCTTGAAGGTGTCCCAGTCAAGCTGCTTGTCCTGGAGTCAGGGTTCATTCCGATACCAGGTGCTTGCTACATCTCGCAGCTGGAGTCCTACTGCTTCGACATAGAGATCGTCGGATAGTCGAGCGACGCTAAGGAGACGCTCCATGTCGTCGAGCCATTCGTCGGCATAGATGATTCCTTCGGTTCCCTTGAAGGGTCGAGGGTCCTGTTTCTTAAAGTTCTCGATAGTGCCGACCTTCACATAATAATATGTCTCATATTAAATTGATTGGCCTTAATGATATATAAATTAACTCTTAGATTTATGTTTACCTTAGCAGACCTTGGTTCCGATTGAGCTGTTCCTTCTCTCTTGAGGGCAGCCATAGCCACTGTTTGCCATTGATTGTAAAAAGTACAGAACAGTTTTATGGGAGGACTGAACTTTAGACTCACAATACAAACTCGTTGTACAAAGAAAGCCTAGGGACGAAAACCTAGGTACAACAGTCTAAGTACAATTGTTTATTTTAGATTCTGGGGGGTGACGATAGAGGCTCGGGAAGGCGACGGCAGCCCTGCCTTACTCCTTGGACGATCGGTATGCAGCCTTGGCTCCTTGTGAAAAGATGGTTGGCGTTGACGAAGAAATGCTCTTTTTGCTCCTCTGTTGCTCTTCTAGCTTCTCTCTCTCTGTGTATTTTTTCTCTGATTGGGGGGGGGTCTCTCTCTGTATATCTCCTCTCTGACCGTGTATATTTTGCAAGGGAATGGCACCCTGCTATTTATAATAGTGGGGAGGCATCATTAGGGTTTGGCTGATTACCCATTCTCAAAGTGGCGGCGGCCTGATGTTTAATCAATCTAGACCATTCGTTCTAGGCGTGAAGGATCTGGGCCATAAATGGGGGTAGCACTAAATCTTTCGAATAATTAATGCTGATTGCTTTAAATCTTCATGATTGATTGTGTAGCTTGGATCTTCCACCACGTGTCCCATTGGTTCGATTAGGAATGATATGACCTGATCCCATTAATTATGAGGATATGGTCATTGGGATCTGGTAAATCTTTGCATCTCATAATCATCTTTGCTGCCAGCTGTCATCGAATCTCTGCCACGTGTCTTGATGATAGACTCTGCCAAAGCCGCATGACATCCATGAACCGCATGAGACAGCGTCTCGGCGAACCGCATAGGTATAGTATTTGCGAGCCGCATGAGATGGTTCCTTGGTAAACCGCATAAGGGTAGCAACTGCGAGCCGCATGGGATGGCCTTTTGGTGAGCCGCTGGAAGACGATCCTTGCCAGCCGCATGAAGCTGTTCTTTACTGGAGCCGCATGGGAGTAGCCACGTGTCGATCTCGAATCGCGTCAGAGATTTTCTCCTATTTCCCAAGAGTCTGTCATTATGGCAGGGCCATTATGATACTTTATGTCAGAGCCGTCAGCTGTCAAATCATGACAGAGCATTAAATAGGCAGACTGCTCGATAGCCAGCTGTGTGAAGGGGTCTTCGTGGGTACACGTGGCATTGAGCCGCATATCTCTGTGAGCCGCATGTATCTTTGAACCACATGCGGCTAGTGGACTCTTTGAACCGCAGGACTGTCTCTATGCAAGCCGCATGGATTCTTCTGTCCGAGCCGCATGAGACTAAGAGTCTCTCTGAACCGCATGGGACTGCTCCTGTATGAGCCGCATGGGGTTCTCCTACTCTGAGCCGCATAGATCATCATTCTGATATTTTCCATGCTTCTACAAGACCCCCTTCAAAGTTTTCAATTTGCAAAATTGAAATACTTTGAATAAGAAGCATGGCCTTTGTTGACCGTATAGATAGTACAGCCGTATGGATTTATCTGGCTGTATGAGCTGTGAGACCACATAATCTTTTTGCCACGTGTCTTAGCCACGTGTGCAAATCTTCTGCATTAAATGCCCTTGATTCGCCGCCTCTTTGGGGGAGGATCCCAAGGGTCAGTTTTGTTTTGACCGAAGCAGTTTATTCTTTTAGGCGGCGCGTAGATCGAGGCATCTGTTTTGTTTCTCTTTTCGAGCCTCCTTCGCCTATAAGTAGGAGTTAGTTTATTCTTTGAGGGTTTCTTTACCTTCTCTCTTTTGCTCGAACTCTTCGTTGCAGACTTCATCTTCGTCCTCTCCTCTCAGCGATCGGCAATGGCTCCCAAGAAGACTGCTGCTGCTACAGGCAAGAAGGCTGCGTCATCTTCTGCGGCTGCGAAGGGTAAGAAGGCCGCGTCTTCATCGACTACGGCGGCGAACGTGGCGGCTCCTCCGACGGCTGACGTGCCTGTCTTCCACTTCGACGTTCACCCGCCTATTGCTGGTAGGGCCATCAATATGAACTGCCATGGCTACGCCGTATATTTTATGCGCGAGCCTATACTCCCAAGTATGCTGTGTGTCCGACTCATATTCGGATCGCATGGGATATGACCCAGGTCTGAGCCGCGTGAAAGTTGTTTGCATAACTGCTTCATCATCAGGGCCGTATGAGCTCTTTCAAACCGAGCCGCATAAGCATATTCCGAATTGAACCGCATAAGATTATTTGAACGGGACCGCATAAGCTCATCCTTGCAGGGCCGCATAAGCTTTTTCGAGCCGAATAAGCTTATTTGGATCGGACCATACTCGCATATGCTCCTTTCAAACCGCATAAGCTCATTCGTACTGAGCCGCATGAGTTCCTTTCGAGCGGAACCGCATAAGCTTATTCGAACTGGATCGCATGGGCTCTTTCAAACTGAGCCGCATAAGCTCATTTGGATTGACCTGTATGAACCTTTTTAAACCGACCCGCATGAGGCTATACCGAGCCGCATAAGCATCATGTAGTTTTGTGTTTCAGCTATCTTTTTGACTTATTTCTTTTTTTTGCTTTTTTCTTCAGTGAATCTGCCTGTAAATCCTGCGGGGGAACTTATGGTAGGCTCGCGTCAGTTCGCCTCGGGCGTGCATCGGGATGACTTAGTTCGTCAAGTGTCCGAACAGCTACTCGTTGATGAACCTTTGGAGCGACTAAATGCTATTCGGGTTCAATCTTTTCAATTCCTTGGCGACATGATAAGCTCCGGGAAGTCTGATGGAAAGTATCTGAAACCGGTCTTCCTCTTTGGGGATGCGTTGGTCGTAGAAAACTCCCGAGTGCTGGATGTTTCCGAGAGTTGGGATTTTGACCTGGACGGGATGCCGATTCACATCCCTATTATGAAGCGCCATTTTCCTTTTGCGTGGTTCAATATGATCGTTCTGGATAGGCAGATGCCGGACACCCTCACTCTAACCCGACCGGGGATGTTTGTTGGTAACATCCGTTACAATAAAGCCACTGGGTCAGTGCGCGCGGTCAAAGATTCGACCAGTCGGTCCATGATGGGGTTAGCTTCGGGTACCTTCATCAACACCCCCGGTCCTAACTTTTTATTCTCCCAGGCTGATATCTTCCTGAGCCAGCTTGTTCGCAAAGGGTCCTATCCTGTTGGCAGGTTGGTACTGCCGAGCTGGTTACACCCCATTCCCCCTGGGCTAATCTGACCTCATGGATTCTACGGAAATATGAAGAATTTTTGCGGGGAGTCAACCTTTATGACGCTATCCGGGGTACTAGCCACGGGTTGCCCGTTAATAAGCCACTGTTCATGGCCCTTCTGGAGATGTACAATCATCGGACAGGGACTTTCTTCACCCCTGTTGGAGAATTGGGGCTCGCTCTTCACGAGATGTATGCTGTCTCCAAGCTCCCCTGGGGGGATGAACCCTTCGAAGTGTACACTCCGACGAATGAGGAGCTCCAAGATTTGGATCGACGATTCCCCGGTTTCGTCGCCGTGTATTAAGAACTATTGTGCCATCATAGCACCTGTCACCGAACGACTATCCAAAAAAATGACAGCTCGGAAGGGGACTCTCCCCATACTAAATCTTGGGTCTCGTACCTTTTTAAATTCAGTGCGGCTGGCCGGGTTACTTCCCGAGATCGTCTAACTCCTAGGGAAGTAGAGGACTTGGTGTCGACCGCTAGGAGGTCGAAGTCTAAAAGTGACAGGTTCGGGAGCCAGATTGACTCCTTCAGCTACTTTTGTTATGGTACCCGGCGGCTGTCAGAGAAGGCACTCTTGGCCGGATTTCTAATGGTATGGCTGCGCAACTGCGTGGTCTCAGGAGGGCAGGTTCTATCGAGAGGATCAGTCGCCACTTCATTCTTCCTGCCGTGAAGTTGGCCTTTGGGGTCAGGCTGGCTCTTCTTCCTGCCATGGTGTGCAGTATTCAGCATGGTCTCCACGCCTTCTCGTCCAAGGTCATTGCTCGTGATGTGGCAATGGACTTTGAACGCATAGAATTGCCTTACCATTACTTGCTGGGATGGCTGTTGCTGCATTATCAGTCTTTGATGAGACCTGGGATGGGAGATGGCGTTACAGATGACGACGCTTTTCTTTTCAAGTATCACCATCAGCCTTGGAAATGTAGTATCATGCCGGCGTGTCGGAGGATGCTGGCGAGGGTGGACGGGTATAATTTCTTCGTGTCCGTTCCGCGTTTTACTGATCAAGAGGTGAGGAGTGTTCATGTTGATGGTGTTGAACCTCCTTATTTCTTGGCTGAAAAGATGCGTTTCTGGTTGTGTAACATTCGCCCGGCGTATCTAGTTTACCGGAATCGCAACACTGTGTACTTGGAGCCCTACTTGCCTAGTAGGTTCGCCCGTCAATTTGGGTACAGTCAGCTATTCCTCGGGCGCCCCAGTTCTCACCTGGGATTTGAAGGTAGCATTCTTGACGGTATTAGGGCATGGAGCTACTATGACACCTGTCATACTCGGACTAGCTTCTTGGTCCCTGCCGCAAACGTGATAGGGGAAATCCTGTATATGGCGGCCCTATATCATGTTACGGTGAATCCTCCTCACCTCGATTTTGACTCGAGGACTAGCTTCATTGTGGGCACTCGCCTGGCGGAGAAGGCTACGACGTCGAGGGCGAAGAAGAAAGGGACGAATAGAGTTCCTTCGCCCGATTCCGAGTCCTTCGACACAATTGAGGAAGATAACGAGCGGGACGACGAGGACTCCCTTTCTTCGGGTGACGAGACAATGGCGGGTCAGCCTTCCGTCATGGCAGGTGAGATGATGACGGATCAATCGTCGGTTGTATTCGATGAAGCGGTAGACCAGTTGCCATCTGTGTCGGAGGTAGTGCGGGTAAAACTACCGCCTGTCATGCCTGGTCCCTCACGTAAGCGATGCAGGCATGAGTCCACTGGCGGGGGAGTAGCTTTTTCTGTAAAGAGAGCGGCGGTCGGTCCCCGTAGGCTGCTTATTACGGAGAAGGGTGAGGATGTAGATGATATTCCAGAGGTAAGTCAGAGCCTTCTCTTTGTTGTAGTTTTCTTCTCTTTCGGAGATATGACTTAATTACTTTTCTTTGTAGGTGTCTGATGAACCGTCCTTTCCTGAACCGTCTATTGCCCCTGGAGTTGATCCGGTCCTTGCTGCTTTGCTTAGCGGCGTGTGTGCCGCGGTCCTTTCTGCGGGGGCTCTCTCAGCGGTGGCTGGAAGCTCCCAGGTTACTGAAACCTCGGCCCGGGGTGACGAAGGTTTCCTTGGGCCCGTCTCCGAGATCGCTGATCTTCAGCAAGGCGACACCGATCTCAGTGCGCCCCTTCCCGAGGATGCAAGGGTGGAGGAGTCTATTATACCTGACTCGGAGGCTGTTGGTGAAGGGGCTGTGGTGGCTGCAGGCGAACCTCGGCCTTCACGTTCCTCCACTGGTAAGATAAGCCAGATATTGACTAGTGAGGGGGCTTATTTGCTCTATCAACATATTCTTCGGGTCAAATCGATTCATGGTTGCCTTGGCCCTGCAGGTCCTGACCCTTTACTTCCCACCGTGGATGTTCTTAGGGAAGGCTCGGCCTGCCGTGATATAGGAGAAAGGAGCGTTCCTTCTTCTTTGCCGTCCCATGTCGAGGGGCCTCCTGCCAGCTCCAGGCCGACGGAAATGGGGTTGGCGATGGTCTCCGCCTCATCCTCCGCAGATTATACGGCTCCGGAGACTGACCTCTCGACCCTACCGAGTATTCAAATTTTGCAGGCTGCCGAAGAGGAGTTGGCCGCTGTTCAAGCGTCCTTCCGTGCGGAGCTGGTTTCTCTTGTAGCAGGAGCGGCGGATTCTGTTGCGTCTTCTTCGGTGCTGCCAGCCACACTCCCGTTGACACCCGCCTCCACGGAGACTCTGGACGAGGTAACGCAGGACGTGGTCGACAGCTTCTATCGTCATTTAAAAAGGGGCGTAGACGCTGCCATGGAACGGGGGACTCTATTTTCTTTATCTCTCCAGTGTGCCCGGGGTCAGATTGCAACCTTGAAGTCTCTTCCTGGCGGGGTGGGATTGGCTGCACTGCTGGAACCTAAGCTGACAGAAGCTGATCAGCTTGTGACCCAACTACTGGCGATACGACAGGCGGGTTGCCTGCTATGATTGAGCGGGAGCGGGGCTTCCTTATTGCTGCTCGGGATAGGATTAAGCTAGCCCGAGATACTGCTGGGCCAGTTGTACAGGGAGACCTTGATAAGTTCTCCGCTTCGTATGACCAGCTGGGTCGTAGGAGTCAGGCTTGCCATGCTCGGAAAGATTCTGCTTCTCATGGGATCGCTGATACGAAGGAGCGGATTCTTGGACTCCAGAGGGAGTTAGCCTTCTTAGAGTCAGAGCTGGAGGCTGCTCAGGCGGAGCAGGAGTCAATCGTTCGGGAGGCCGAGAAGGTTTCCCGATCTTCTGCTAACCTAGAGCGGGCCTTTAAGAAATTTAAGGATAACTGGCAGGCTCACGCTCATCTGGAGGACGAGGCGGTGCTGACCCACGACGCGGAGCGTCGAGCCTCCCAGAGGTTTGAGCGGTCGGTTGTTCTGCTGACGGACCGTCTCAGGGTGTTATGTGCCCCAGAGCAGTGATCAGCTGTCTGTTTTCTTTGCTTTTTTTTTCTTTGTAAGGGATGTGATCCCAAAATGAAGTAGTACGTTGAATTTTGAATAAATGAGCATGTTTCAACTCATCATCTCTTTCTTGTACTTGTGGCGTCTGTGGAATTGGACTTGCTGGAGGATTATTTGTGGACCTGTTATCCTAGGCGTACCTTAGTTTTAAGTACGGATAACAAGTTTGGACGGGATGTCCGGAACAGCCATGACAAAGTAGTCGTGGATGTTCTCGGTGTTAGGAAAAAAGAATACCGTAGAGCAGCTGGGCTCCCGGGGCATGGTGGGGTGGTGGATTTATGCTAAGAAGCTTAGCAAAAGAATATTTGTGGACCTATTATCCTTGGCGTACCCTGGTTCGGGATACAGATAATAGGGTGAAAGGAAAACTAACATATTTGCTCAGAGGTTATGAGGACATGGCAAGCATGAGGGTTTTACCGTGGAATCTTCCTGCTCAGAGGTAATGAGGACATGGCAGGGGAGGTTTCACGGAAGATATTCGTGGTCAACAGCAGACATTTGTGGACCTATTATCCTTGTCGTACTCCGGTTGTGGGTACAGATAATAGGTCGAAAGGAGACCGACATACTTGCTCAGTGGTAATGTGGACATGGCAAGCATGAAGGTTTCTTCGACGGAGCCTTCCCACTCAGAGGTAATGATGACATGGCAGGAGTGGGCTCAATGAAGAGGGGGTACATAGAACGACTCAGAGGTAGAAGAACGTGGAAGTTCTATGTGAGGGGCGGTTTGTTTTTGGTGGAAGTGAAAACGACTCAGAGGTAATGAGGACATGGCCATTTTTTTGGAATTTTGTGGATCGATTACCCTTTTTTTGTGCACTAGGAGCGCGGGTAGTGGATCATGAGGGAGGATCTCTTCCAGGAAGAAAGTTCAGAGGTATAATCGTACGTGACTTACTATCTGAAAGAGTGACCGGAATGTGAGTTCAGAGGCACCAGCGGGTACATAACTCGATAATTTAAAATATTGAGAAAGTGGGAGTCCAGCGGTACCAGCGGGTACATGACTCGATAATCCGAAGGGAATGTGGGGGTGAGTTCAGGGGCACCAGCCGGTACATGACTCGATAATCTGAAATGTTGTGGATGTGAGTTCAGTGGTACCAGCGGGTACATGACTCGAAGATCTTGTAGCGAATGTCGTTTAGACATAATATTTCTTCAGGAACTTGCCGTTGACGGGCAACATGAGCAAGTCTCCGTTTTGCTTTGTAAGGCGGTAAGCACCGTTGGAGAATACCGTCTCAATGATAAATGGGCCCTCCCACTTTGGCTGAAATTTGCCGGCGGTCTTGTGAGTCATGACCATTGGCCACCGGACTGCCAAGACGAGATCGCCTACCTGGAATGTTCTGATTTTGACCTTCTTGTTGAAGGCTCCTGAGATGCGTGCTTGATATAGCTCGATCCTTTGCTGAGCTAGGAGGCGCTTTTCATCTAAAGCCTCTAACTCTTGCAGTCGACGTCGGTAGTTACCATCGGTCGTCAATTGATGTGTGAGGGCGACACGTAGTGAGGGGATCTGGGTCTCCAAAGGGAGGACTACCTCACTCCCGTACTCCCGTATACCAGGGAGAATGGTGTATTCCCGGTGGCTGTTCGGACCGTGGTGCGATAAGCCCATAAGCATTCGCCGAGCTTCTCGTTCCAGTCACGTTTGTTGGAAGAGACAAACTTCTTGAGGAGTTTGATGATTGTTTTGTTGAATGCCTCTGCCAACCCATTTGCTGCCGGGTTATACGGCGTCGAGGCGATATTCTGAATACGGTGTTTATCGTAAAACCGATAGAATGCGTGGCTTACAAACTGCGGCCCATTATCATAGATGATCCTTCGGGGCAGTCCAGAGCAGTAGATGATGTGATGCTTAAGGAAGCTGATCACGTTTGAAGTCTTAACTTCTGCAAGTGGGACAGCTTTCGCCCATTTGGAGAAATAATCCGTAATCGCAAGTATGAAGCGATGTCCTCGGGAGGAAGGTGGGGTGATTGGACCAATGATGTCCATTCCCCATGCTTCGAATGGCCAGGGCGCTACCGTCGGATGTAAAAATTCGGATGGTTGGTGAATGAAGTCCGCGTGGACTTGGCAGGCTTTGCACTTTCTATCATAGTCTATCGCATCTGCCACCATTGTGGGCCAATAGTAGCCCATTCGACGAAGGCGGTCTTACAGTTTCGGGCCAGGCTGGTGGGCCCCGCAGACACCGTCATGGGCTTCTCGTACGGCTTCTTTGGCTTCTACGTTTGACAGACACCGAAGCAGTAATCCATCGTAGGAACGGCGATACAGCATTTTCGTCTCTGTATCGTAGAAAAATCTGAGAGAACGCCTTCTGATGGAAGTGGCTTCCTTTGGGTTCTCGGGCAGGATGTCGTAGACGACGAAGTCGATGAATGGTTGTCTCCAATCTGGGGCATCATCGATCGTCTGTATGGAATAACTTGCCACGAATTATACGTTGTTTTTGGAACAGACCAGTTCGTGGCTTATCACATCCACTGATTGGCGATCATAATTCGGAACTGCTAGGGAAGCGGCAAGACCGGCTAAGGCATCTGCTTCGATATTTTGGAGTCTGGGGACGTGCTCGATGAAGAACCCCTCAAATGACGAGATGATATTGATCGCTATTTGATGATAAGGGATCATGTCTTCATGGCGGATCTCGTACGAACCCCGGATCTGATTGACGATTAGTTGGAAATCGCCGTATGCTTCAAGGTATTCTACCCCCAGCTCTTTCGCAAGTTGGAGGCCAATGACTAGAGCATTGTACTCGGCCACATTGTTAGAGCAGGGCTCGGTGAGAGAGTAAGCGTGGTTAATCACCAATCCGGAAGGATAGATTAGCACTACCCCGACTCCGACGACTATATTGCCTTTAGGTCCGGTCCTCGAAGCGCCATCGAAGAACATTCGCCATATATTTTTGTGAGAGGTTGTATGCGAGTCGGCGACCTCATCTGGGATCTCTTCGTATATTCTGGAGGACTCCGAGCCTGGATGAGATGCTAAAAAGTCCGCCAGGGCTTGACCTTTGACTGCCTTCTGTGGGACAAAGATCATATGGTAAGGGGACAGCAATATTGCCCACGTAGCGAGTCGAGAGCTAAGTGCCCCTAGTTTGGTCATGAGGACTCTGAGAGGGTTGACTCGTGAGATCACATGTATCGTTTGTCCGGTAACATAGTGTCGCGTTTTCTGAATGGCGAACACCAGGGCGAGGCATTCCTTCTCCACAGCGGTGTATCGGTGCTCTGGCCCAATCATCATTCGGCTAAGGTAATATATGGCCTGTTCATGGCCTGCCTCGTTGTTCTGTGCCAGCAGAGCCCCGAGGGAGTGTTCCATTGCTCGAACATAGAGCAGGAACGGTTTTACAGGAACCGGGGCTACCAGAACTGGAGGATTTGACAAATATTCTTTGATACTGTCGAAAGCATGCTGGCATTCCTCGTCCCATACGAATGAGACTCCTTTATTCATGAGGTGCGTGAATGGTCGACATCGCCCGGAGAGGTTGGAAATGAACCTTCTGATGTAAGCTAGTCTCCCTTGAAGGCCTCTGAGTTCGCGGAGATTTCTCGGGGGACCCATCTCCATGATTGCTTTTGTCTTCTCAGGGTCTACATGGATACCCTTTGCAGTGATGATGAAGCCTAATAACTTCCCGCTGGATACGCCCAGAAAGGACTTCGTAGGGTTCATTTTCAAATTGTGCGTTCGCATTAGGTCGAATACCGTCCTTAGATCCTGCAGATGGTCTCCCTTGCTACGGCTCTTAACGGCTATATCGTCAACGTAGCACTCCACCGTCTTGCGTAAGTGGTCTCTGAAGATGATGCTATGGCTCTTTGATATGTGGCACCAGCATTCTTTAAACCGAAAGGCATGACTGTGTAGCAGTACATGCCAATCGGTGTTCGAAATGATGTATGCTTTTCGTCATCAGGAGACATTTTGATTTGGTTGTACCCTGAGAAGCCATCCATGAATGACATGCGTTCGAAGCCGCAGGTGTTGTTGATCATGATGTCTGTGATAGGAATGGGGAATTCATCTTTGGGGCATGCCTCGTTCAGGTTGCGGAAGTCGATGCAGATTCGAATCTTCCCATTCTTCTTGAGGACGGGTACTATATTGGCGACCCAATCGGGATGTTGCTCCTCACGAATGAAACCGCTGGCTATCAGTTTGTTGACTTCGGCTTCGACCGCGTCCATGATGCCTGGACGGAAGCATCATTGTTGTTGCTTGACCGGCTTCGCATCTGGTCGGATATTGAGTTTGTGAAGAGCGATGTCAGGATTTAACCCTGGCATGTCTTCATAGCTCCAGGCGAACACATCAATGTACTCTCTGACAAGTTCTAACAGCGATTCCCGTTCTTCGTCGGTTAGGCTTTTACTGATGAAGATCGGTTTTGGAGAAGATTCGCTGCCAAGATCTACTTGTATGACCTCATCTTCAGTAGGAGGTTTTCTCAGTTCGAACCGCTTTTCCCATTGTGCGTCCAATTGCTGGGCCTATGGCTCTAGCTCGAGGATTTCGGGGATGTCTTCGTCTTCCTCGTAAGCGTCGGCGAATGCCATGTTGACTGACATGACTTACCTGAATACATCTCCGATGCTGGTATCTGAATCGGAAGTTGGTGATCCGGTTGAATGTGACTGCCCGTCGCATTCTTCATCTGAACTTTCAGGGGTCGTAGTAGGCGTTACATACCCTAACCCGCATCGAGTTTTGTTATAGTAGTTTCGTGGTTTGCCCGCCGGGACTGGCGGCTTCAAGGGTAATCGTCGCCCAGTGCCGTAGTTCAATCCAGGCGTCGTCTCTAGATCATACCCCTGTTTCCGCATGAGATATTTGGATTGAGGGCTATAGAGATACAGAGGCAGTCTCCCGGCATCTGACCCGAGGTCGACTTCTTCTATGGTGAGAGGATGCGGGTTGTTCGTCCAGCCGAAGATGATTGGATGATCTCCTCCCTCGAATATTCGGTAAGCGTCTTCTACTGGAGTAAGCTGGATCGCAGTGTATACATTTGTCACCTGTGTGTGTAGGTGAGCGCCTATACCGTGTTCCATAGCATACATTGTACATAGCTTATTGAGCTCGGTGTAGTTCAAAGATAACCCTTTATTGATGAAGTAAGGTATCTTTTCTAGGGGGATTACATCATCAGCGGAGGGGACATCAGTGTGGGCAGCCACATACTTGGCTAGCCCCGGTTCCTCTTCGGCTACCCCCTATGTGAACGAAGACTGAGAGGACGATCTAGGAAGCTTGATTGTCAGTGGTTCAGTTGATGGAGCAGAGCGTGGAGTTGTTGGCATACTGGCGACCCCCAGTTTGGTATTCGATGTGGAGCGGGGAGTGGCTGGTTCGCTGGAAGTGTCAGACCTTGCATCGAGGTGACAACCTTTCTTGGGAAGGCGTATTGTCAGCGGCCTGTCCAAGGGGTTGAGCTTCCCTGCTTGTGGTTGACTGACTCTCGGCAGTCAGATTGTCAGTGGCCCCGTTGTGGGTCTCGACACTTGGCCGAACCTTGACAGCCGGATTATCAGTTGCTCCTCCTGCGCTGAGAGACTGATTGCGTCCTTCCGCAGAGTGACGGTAAGGGGTACGGAGTTGCCCGGTTTGCGAGCTTGGAGGTGAATCGTCAGGGGTCCCTCGGATCCCGTAGCCATTTCGGTACTAGCTTGTTCATTTCCTTCGTCAAGGTGCCTCTTCGACTTTTCGTATAAGCAGGAGTCCGAGTAGTAAGATTCGACCCCTTTGAAGGGATCGATATCAGCAAACTCTGTCTTCACGAAGCCGTATTTGTCGACGTATTTGAAGCACTGGTGTAGCGTGGAAGGCACGATCATATAATCGTGTATCCATGGGCGCCCCAAGAGGATGTTGTAAGAAGTGTCTGCATCTATGACGTAGCAGGTGACTTCGGATTGGAGGTCGCCAATTTGACACTTCAGACGAATCTTTCCAATAGGATAGCTCCTGCCCGAATTGAAATCGCTGATGGCGGTGCTTGTAGGTGTTAGGCGATGCATTGGGATGCGGAGATGATGTAGCAGACCCTTCGGGATGATGCTTATGGAAGAGCCGAGGTCAATGTGCATCCGATCCACCTTTACATCGCCGATGTATCCCGTGTAGTATAGCGGGCGATCATGTAGGTTGGTTTTGATGAGCATGTCCTGCGGAGTGAAGACGATGTTGGGCATTGCTCCCGTGCAGGCACTGTCTTAGAGATCCACGGGTGAGTCCTCCCCGGTGAGGTTGGATTGAGCGAGATAAGCATCGGCATTTTGGAGTGCTTCGCTCAATACAATACGAACGTCCTTGGAGAGCCTTAGGTGTTCGTATAGTGATAATATGGCCGGAGTGTTAGCCAATTGTGCTAAGATGTCAAAGTTGTAGGGCCTCTCTAGCCCTTGGGCTGCGTCCTTTCGGAGAGATTTGTCGAAGCGAGTCTCCTTCGGCCTAGGCTTGTCGGTCGTCGAAGGCTGAGCCGGTCCCGGAGCATCAGTTGTAGTGGGTTGATGATTTTCAGCTGGGCTGTCAACCACAGGTTGGGATTGCGCTCCGGACCACGTGACGACGGCTGTAGCTTCCTCGTTGTCTGCTAAGATTGTGTGGCATGTCCTGATTTTTCCACTCTTTTTGTTAGTGGGAGATGGTGTGGGCCGAGTTACTTCTAACACCAAGTCTGGATGGACCCACATGACCTCTCCTCGTGAGGTGGTGAGAGGTACTAGACCAACAGCCTGTTCCCGGGGAGGAGGAAGATTGGTAATCTCCATTGTTGTGAGAGGGACGGGGATTACCCCATCTTGAGTCTCCATCGGAGGAAAGTTACCGAATTGTACGGATACCATATTGGCTGCTACGGTTACCTCTTCGAAGTCGATGGCCAGAGCGTTCGAATCGATGAGGCTTTGGATGTACCGTTTTAGTTGGTAGCAGTCATGTGTAGCGTGGTGTACATAACGGTGGTAATGGCAGAACTTTGGGTTCTCCAAATCAGCCGGCCGAGGCTCCCACCTTAGTGGAGGAAGCTGAATTCTACCTCCTTGTATGAGTATGTCCAAGATAGGCTTGACGTGGCCGTCTTTGAAAGAGTAAGTGATCTGAGGCTATTGTTTGTCTGCTGGTTGTGACTCGGGCTTCTGGGCCGTGTCGGCCACCATAGCCTGTTTTTTCTTGCTATCCCGATTGTTGGAGGGGTTACCTCCATTATCGTTGTTGGGACGCTTGCCCTTGTTTTTTTCTTCTGAGATGTGCAACCCCAGTTGACGAGCCTTCTTTAGTCGTTCTTCGGCGCTTGTGGTGCTGATGATGAATGCCTTCCAATCTTTGAATTGACTTTCGCCCATCCAGAGACTGATCGTTGGAAGCAGTCTCTTTTGGCAAATTTCAATCAAGGAGGAATCTGGATTTCTGGAAGACAGCTTCATGGCGGTCTGGCGGAACCGCTCGATGTAGTTCCTTGTCAACTCCTTCTCCCCTTGGACGACGTCCATGAGAGTGGACATAGTGACGTCTTGTCCTACTTCGTAGAATCGCTCCAAGAACAGGCGCTTGAAGCCGGCGAAGGAGCGGATGCAGTTGTCCGATAGATTGTGGTACCAATCGAAGGCGACTCCTTCCAATGCCCCGATGAATAACCGTGTGAGGATCGCATCATCATGGGGCAGATGGCCGGTGGTGACCTCAAAGTAAGTGATGTACCGACTTACTGAGGTTTTGCCATCATACGGGTTGATATTGAACAGCTTATATCTTGGTGGGAATGGAACATCCCTCCATTCAGTAGGGTATGGTTGCCGTATTCTGAGATCTTGAGCGTTTTCTCGGGCATGGAACATAGCTCGGAGCTCCTGGACCTCTCTTCTTACTTCTCGGGTCTCATCTGTCGCGGTAGGGGCTGTTACTTCGGAAGGATTATTGCTCGGGTTTGGTGCCGCTGAGTTCGAATCCACATTGACCGCAGGGCCCGTGCTTGTTTGACCGGGCGTTCCTCCTTGTAGAGTTGGCAGGGCCGCTTTAATTTCAACTACAGACTTGACCAGAGCAAGTAATATGGCTTCGAGATTGTCGATGCGCTGGCGATAATTGGAACCACCTTGATTGCTGTCCGTCGTGAACACCGTCCTTACGTGAGGAGTGATGGAAGGAACGGTGGAGGATGTGCCCTCTGAGTCGTACCCGTGTACTGAGAAGTCATCGGGATATGTGGGAATATTGTCTTCTGGTTCGGACTCGGAGGAAGCAGTACCCCCAGCCTCAGAGCTTGCTTCGTCTTGAGAGTTACGGATGTCCTCGGGGACATCAGCGTTTGTTGCTCCTGATGGAAGAGTTGTTTGTGCGGGCCCGGCTTCTTGAAACATCGGATTGTTGTGGATGTTCGAAGGAGTGCTGCCCCCAGTTCCCTCAACCCCCAGGGATGTGGATGATGAATTTTCTATTGCGGTAAATTTCGTCTTTGAACGGGTGTGTTGGAATACACCAGTAGAGGACAGCCGTTTAGATGATAGTTTCTTAGATGTGGTGGTTGATATCTTGGGACTAGAGATATTCGTCTTTTTTCTTCTCCCTTCGGTGGGGAATTTTTGAGCAGAATTGCAGGAGACAACGGGAGGTGCCTCATCTTCTGAGTTCGGGTGCTGTAGCCTTTGGAAGACGGATGGCCGATCTTCCGTCACTGCCGGGTTATTGCAGCAGTAATTGACGATGATTTGGGTGCAGCGATGTCCAAGCGAGGACTCTTTGTATGCCGACACCCCTTCTCTTTCCTTGCGTTTGTGGAGGATCGTCTCCCGCAGGTCAGAGGAACCACTCTGTCTGTTTGCCGTCGGGGGCTGGACTTGAGCAGTTGTATACAACTTTCCATCCGAGGCCCGTGTGATAGTCAACGGGACGCCCCGATAGTCAGAGGTTGGAACAGCTGACTGGGCCTGATGAGCCCGCGCTGCCCTAGACTTCCTCCTTTTAGCACTTGTGGGTACGTAATAGGAAGAGTCCAAGTTGGGTGCCACAGAGTCTGGCTTATCATCCAGAGAATCATCAGGGTCGGGACAGTATGAGAGACGGTCGAAGACTGATCGAGAGAAGCGTGAAACGGACGTTATGCGGCTAGAGTTGGGTACCGTTCAGGCTGTCTGCATGCGGTTGTCTTCTGCTTTTGAATGAGTTGTTTTTGAGCGACTAGGAGTCACGATCGTGCAGGCTGGCCGCATGCGGTTGGTGATTGTGGCCGCATGGGTTTTCTGCAAGCGATTAACTCCTGTAGCCTCATGTGTTTCATCCATGTGATTGGCGACTGTAGCTGCATAAACCATGCGACTGACAGATGTGACCGCATGATTTTTCTTCATGCGGCTAGCGGCTGTGGCCGCATGAGCTTTGTCCATGCGGCTAGCGGATGTGGCCGCATGAGCTTTTTTCACACGGCTAGTACCCCAATGCGGCTCAGTTCGCGTAGAGTTCCTCTTTGTCCCTGCAAGTCCAGCATCATAGTGTTTTCTTCTGTCGGACTTGGGGACAGCAGAGTCGTCTACGGTTTGAAGTGGGGCCGCAGAAGAGTCCTTCTCGCCGTCTTGAGCAACAGAGGGCGTCCCGTCGGGGGCTTGGGGAGGAGCAAATGATTTTGGCCTCCACTCTCTGCGAGCCTTCGTTGTGCGGGTGCGCTTCTGGACCGGGCCAGCGCTTCCTTCGGAGAGCATCTCTTCAAACGCTTGTTGGTCGAAGCGGACGACCATCTTTTGTTGCGTGGAGCCAAGTTTGGCTGCATCCGACTGCGTCACCAACTCCTCAGCCGTGGAGAAGTTTGTCCCCAGCAGAGTCGCCATCGTGTTTGCCATTGATTGTAAAAAGTACAGAACAGTTTTATGGGAGGACTGAACTTTAGACTCATAATACAAACTCGCTTGTACAAAGAAAGCCTAGGGACGAAAACCTAGGTACAGCAGTCTAAGTACAATTGTTTATTTTAGATTCTGGAGGGTGACGATAGAGGCTCGGGAAGGCGACGGCAGCCCTGCCTTACTCGTTGGACGATCGGTATGCAGCCTTGGCTCCTTGTGAAAAGATGGTTGGCGTTGACGAAGAAATGCTCTTTTTGCTCCTCTGTTGCTCTTCTAGCTTCTCTCTCTCTGTGTATTTTTTTCTCTGATTGGGGGTCTCTCTCTCTGTATATCTCCTCTCTGACCGTGTATATTTTGCAAGGGAATGGCACCCTGCTATTTATAATAGTGGGGAGGCATCATTAGGGTTTGGCTGATTACCCATTCTCAAAGTGGCGGCGGCCTGATGTTTAATCAATCTAGACCATTCGTTCTAGGCGTGAAGGATCTGGGCCATAAATGGGGGTAGCACTAAATCTTTCGAATAATTAATGCTGATTACTTTAAATCTTCATGATTGATTGTGTAGCTTGGATCTCCCACCACGTGTCCTATTGGTTCGATTAGGAATGATATGACCTGATCCCATCAATTATGAGGATATGGTCATTGGGATCTGGTAAATCTTTGCATCTCATAATCATCTTTGCTGCCAGCTATCATCGAATCTCTGCCACGTGTCTTGATGATAGACTCTGCCAAAGCCGCATGACATCCATGAACCGCATGAGACAACGTCTCGGCGAACCGCATAGGTATAGTATTTGCGAGCCGCATGAGATGGTTCATTGGTGAACCGCATAAGGGTAGCAACTGCGAGCCGCATGGGATGGCCTTTTGGTGAGCCGCTGGAAGACAATCCTTGCCAGTCGCATGAAGCTGTTCTTCACTGGAGCCGCATGGGAGTAGCCACGTGTCAATCTCGAATCGCGTCAGAGATTTTCTCCTATTTCCCAAGAGTCTGTCATTATGGCAGGGCCATTATGATACCTTATGTCAGAGCCGTCAGCTGTCAAATCATGACAGAGCATTAAATAGGCAGACTGCTCGATGGCCAGCTGTGTGAAGGGGTCTTCGTGGGTACACGTGGCACTGAGCCGCATATCTCTGTGAGCCGCATGTATCTTTGAACCACATGCGGCTAGTGGACTCTTTGAACCGCAGGACTGTCTCTATGCAAGCCGCATGGACTCTTCTGTCTGAGCCGCATGAGACTAAGAGTCTCTCTGAACCGCATGGGACTGCTCCTGTATGAGCCGCATGGGGTTCTCTTGCTCTGAGCCACATAGATCATCATTCTGATATTTTCCATGCTTCTACAGCCACGTTATGGGCATTCTCCATGCCTTCTCTCATGATCGTGGTCTGCTCGCGATGGGCTTCAGCTTGGGCTCTCTGGGCCTCCAGTACTCCTCGTAGCAGGCCTACGAGCTCGATGGTGTCCACCGGTACTGGTGGGGCAGCTGGTGCGGGCACTACCGCAGGGGACTGCGGCTCAGTTCGGGGATGTGCAGGTTCTGTCGTTTGCGCTGTAGTAGCATAAATGGGGCGGGGTGCTAGTGCAGCGTGGGGACGGTCAGTCAGCTGCAAAGGAGGAGGGTCCCGGCATGCTTGAGGAGGTGAGGTGTGATTGATAGATGACACCTCATCTTCAGCAGGACCGGAGCGGGTGGTCTTTCCTTTGGCCATACTCTAAAAGGTTTAGGATGCAATACATAAGCAAGGTATCCTACCAGTCTATAATCAAACAAAAATACTTACTTATAGTATATTCCGGTCCTATGTTGTGATAAATTAATGTTCTAGTGTTCTAAATGGTTCTAGATATGTTTATCTAAGTTGTTGTTTTGACCTGCATGGGCCACCACTAAAAACATGTCACGACCCGATCCTAAATTATTGGGTCGAACCGGATCATGCCCAGCCTGCACCGTTGTGAGACGGTGACAGTAAGCTGTTCTATATGCAGGTATTCACAATAACATTTATACATTTGTCACAACTTGAATGTACGGAATTTTTTTAAAAACTTTTAATATTCAACAAAGAGAAGTACAACTGGAAATGAAAGTACTGAAATAAAGTACTGAATTCAAATCAACAAACTCCAATACAAAAAAACTAGATAACTGGAAAGCAACTAGCTAGACGGTCAGCTCATCAGCCTCTGGTTCTGCGTCCTCCAAGGGGGACTCTGGCAACACCACAGGATATAATATCGGGTCATAGTAGCTATTGAACAATAGCTCAACATCATCAATATCACCTATGGGGAGAGATCCAATCAGGAAAGGAGCAAGTGCGAGTACATAATTCGACATTCTAAATAATAATGGAAAGATGCAATTTTAAACAGTTGAAATACTTTGAACAATATTTTCCAGCAATTCAATATTTGTAACAATGTGATTTGAATAGGTAACGTCTATGACTGGCTTGGGTTGTACAATAGCATCCTAGCGATGCGATACGGCCTATCCCCGTGTGTTAGAGGGGTAAGCTCGCACAATAATGCAATATGAGGGTTTGGTCATAAACGCTACACTACTCCCCCAATATCCCCATAATCAATAATTGAACTCAAGGAGAGAGTTCCATGTAGCAATGTGGTTTAAGCATGCAATCATGACAATTACTAAATAAAATACAAGAAAACATAACCGTAACTTGCCTTTGTTTGTATGACTGGATTATGATGTCAGTGTCGGGAAGGAGGTCAAGTACGTCCTCGAAATCCTACAGTTGAGAATCCTGACTTAGAAACATAGATGAGCCAAATCTAGGTGTGCTAGTTGCAATTTCTAGAAACAAACCCTAGTCAGGTTCTAAGTTATTTAATTAATCTAACGAAATCCGTCTAACGTCGTAAACTATATTGGTTATTAATTTACGGAATAACCGATTACTGATTTATTAGAAAAAAATAGCAATTACACTTTAATTGGCAAGACTTTGTATTTTTTAATATATATATAAAACTAAGTGGTCTTTTAAGTGAGAAAACATAAAGTTGTTTAAATTATTAGGAATCTTTATTCATTAACTTAATATGAGAAAATCTTATTAATTTTGTACAAAATAATTAATACCCAATTATAATTTATACATCTAGCTACGCAAATAACCAACCCAGAAAAGAAATAAAAATCTAAGCTACACAATACAGGGCCACAGAAAAATAAAGAAAAACTGGGCTTATGCCCTTACAACAAATTAATTAATTTAATTTAAAAGAATTGAGGCGAGCTCTGAATGCCGTGAAGCGGTCCAGTCAGGAGGGCAAAGCCCTGCACCCAAAATACTAGAGGCCAGTAACTAGTTCTAAAAATAAACCATAATATAAATTAAATATAATTTTGCAGAAAACGGGCGTCTCAAACTTGGTCATGCAATCTCACGTTGCTGTCTTACGCCTCAACGTACAAAAAATCCTGTAGCGTTTGCGTTTCACCGAGGCTCATCCGACCGATATGGTCGTCGCCTAACAGGGATACAAAACTCACAAAACTGCATTTAAAACCAAAACCAACTTTGTAAATCGTTTGCAAAGACCGGATTTGAAAATAGATTTTAATTTAATGAACTTAATTAAATAATAATATTTGAAAAGATTTTACTGAAAATTTGGGCAGCATCTCCTTTGTAACTAGGACAACCTAGCCACGAGGCGGTACAAAACCCACAACTCAAAATCAACGACCCAAACCACGGAACACACCAATATCGCAATATAAAGATAATATCCAAACCCCAGAATAATAAACCTCAGCCAAAAATAGTACATACCAACTAAAATAGGAAATAACCAACACAACATACAAATATAATGAGTTGGGAAAACATACGCGTCCAGCGTACAATATCCAAACCACAGAAATATAACGCCACGACGTAAAACGTCGTGCGTATCCCCTAAATACAATGGACTCAATTTTCGATCCCCGAAACGGCGTCGGGACCAACTCATCATTGACTAACTACGGGAGGGACACAGGGACACGGGATTATACCTCGGGTGCTCGGCTAGAGCTCTCAGATGCAAGAGTAGGGAAAAGAAATAATTCGCACAGACAACGGAAAAGGTGCCGGAAAGCGCACAGGAGGTGCGGACAGGGATCGACTTGGGACAGTCCAGAAGCACGCGAAGGAAGACAGGGGCTTCCTGTAAGCCCGGTTCGCGGGTCAGCGCTGGAAGGCGCTGCGGATGGGAAGTCGGCCGGCACGGGGGCAGCCAGAAACTCGGGACACGCCGGAGAGGCGCTGGCCGGGCGGGCACGGGGCTCGGGGGTCGCCAGGGAGGCGCTGGCCGAACGGCACGGGGCTCGGGGTGGGTCGCCGAGGAGGCGCTGGCCGGACGGGCATGGGGGTCACCGGGGGTCACCAGGATCCTGCGTACGGGAGCCGCGCGGGGTCGAACGAGGCAGGGCGCGGCCTCGGGAGGCGGGCGCGCGGGCGGTTAGCCGGGGAGGCGCTGGCTGGGCGGAGATGGGTTCTGGCCGGAGCTTGGGGGAAGAGATGGAAAAGAGGAGTGAGAGAAAGAGTGAGAGGAAAGGAATGAGAATGAGGGAGAGGTGGTGGGTTTTTAAGGATAAGAAGAAAAAGAAGTGGAGGGAGAGGAGAGATCAGGGGAGAATTTGGGGGACGACCTGGTCGTGGGGACGGCCAGGTCGTGGAGGAAAAATAGTTTTTTTCCCTTTCTTTCCTCTTAACCAAATATATATATATATATATATATATATATATATATATATATATATATATATATATATATATATATATATATATATATATATATATATAAGGCTATTATTTAATTAAAAGATTTAAGGATAGATTCTGGGCTGGAAACGAAGTTGGGTTCAGGAAACGAAAGTCGAGTTCGAGTTCGGGGTCGGACCCCGGACACGGGATCGGGACAGTCCACAAACAAAAATTCAATAATTAATTTTAAAAAAAAGAATATTTTTCTGATTCGACTATAATAATAATAATAATAATAATAATAATAATAATAATAATAACTAAACTAATTATCTAACTATGGAACATTGCTGCAACAGAAACTCAATTACTGACGAAAATCTAATAAATTCCGAAAATCAGGGTTTTACAATTTCTTTGTGATTTCCCTTAGGAGCTAAGCATCGAAGTGACTCGGGCGAATGGTGTAAAGTGGCGCTCTGATGAACACACTTCACACGTACGCATCAAACGTGAGATGACGCTTTTGTGCGTATTTGTATCGTTTTGCGCTCATTCTCGCACAAAGTAGTGAGGTGCTACGCAGTGCGTGCAGAGCAACGCGGGCTTCTGCGGTAGAGCTAAGTTTCTGCAGAAAATGCTGTTACGCGATGCAAAAATGACGATTCGCTACTTCTGAGCGTAACTGTCCATTAAATGGGGGTTTTGTTGTAATTGCCCACTTAATATGGAGTTGCTCTTTGGGTTTTGATATCCATTATGGGTAGTAGGTTGCTAGGGGGGTTGGCTCCCCTATATATAATTACAAGTTCTTTTTTGCGAGAGAAAACAAATGACTGTATCCTACGATAGGAGAGATGGTAGTAGTCATTCAAAGCAACGAAGCAAACTCAGTTCGTGTATGCTAAGGAGTCCAAGTGTTGTCCGTGCAAGAGTGACAAAGGGAGAGTTTCAAAAGTTCATAGAACTTACTGGTTCCTGGGAGCAGATCGACGGAATAAGGCTGAATCTTGCTTTGAACAATCATGATTTTCATCACCCCATCGAGCTTTCCCTTTCCAAGTCTTTCAAGTTATGTTTATGTTTGTAACAAGAAGTGTAATAGCAATTGTGTTACAATTTTGCTAATTTATATATCCAGAAATTATAATCTTCATTTTCGCCATTGTAAGCATCGTTGTAGCAAGTTGTAATTTTTGATTTTCTATATACTTTATACGATCTTTGTAACTATGGAAATAAATCTCAAAGCAAGATTCGAATAATGATCCACAAAGACATAAAATCGTGCAAATCTCATCGATACAATTTTTCATAAACTTTAAAAGTTTGATGGAGAACATTACTACACCTGGAAGAGAAAGATTAGTCTCAATCTGCAACTTGTAAACGTTGAGTATGTGTTGACAGATCCAGAGCCCTCTCTTCCAGAGGCTGCAATCGCGATGACAAACAGTACAAATAAAAGAAAGACAACACTTTGTGTAAGCTGTTGATTTATGCCTTGGAAGATTTTATGGCATAGTCATAAAACAATAAGGTTAATGCAAGAGACATCTAGTAGTATCTTGAAAACCAATATAAGATAGACGATAAGATGTTCAAAATAAATCTCATCTATAAGTTCTTCAAAATAAATTTTGAAGATAAGAAGACTATGATACCGCAAGTCAATGAATTATTAAAGTTGCAGCAGAAGCTTGAGGAGGAAGGAATGCCTCAAGAAGACAAGTTCATGGTGGGGGCCATCGTCACAAAGAACCCTCCTGGTTGGAATAAGTTCTCAATTGACATGTACTACAAAAAGATGGAGATCCAGCTAGAAGATCTTCTGCACTGGATTTATATTGAAGACGAAGTCAGGGGTCAAATCAAAGTGGACACTCTGTCCAAGCATCTTGCCAAGAAAAACATGGTATAAACTAGAGACTTAAAGGGGAAGCAGAAGGCTTTCTTCAACAACAAAAGAAGGAATTCAACCATCTGAAGGTGAAGTCAGCTTCTTTCAAGCCTAAATCTAGTAACGACGGGGCTTGCTTCAACTTTGGCAAGAAGGGTCACTTCAAGAAGGACAACAGGTGTAACATCCAATTTCTGGAATGAGGGTATTTTTGAAATTTTGTATTTATTATTATTATTTATTTGTATTTAAATCATATTATGATTTTTGGTGATTTTTAATAATTTTTAAACTATTTAAAAACTGGTTTAAGTCATGACTTGTGATTTTGATGTGCTGCTAGTGAAACCTGAGGGACTGCATGACCTAGAGCCTAACCATGTCATTATGATGACTTAATTATCATTTTTGGCCTAGAGGTAATTTGGTCATTTTGACTTATTTGAATTATTTGGTGATTTGTTGAATTGGTGAATTCTAGTTGACTTTGACTTGTTGAGACCTAGTGGACTAGCCTAGAACCTAACCCTAGCCATGGTGACCCTAGTCTAACTTGAGTTAACCTATTTTAGTCATTAGAGAATAGTTTTAGAATGACAGGATTTGGTTTAGTGAATTTAAGTCATGGCTTATGGTTTCATGAAATGACTTATGGCTTAATTATTTAATTGATCATGACTTAAATCCATGGGCCATTTAGTGAACCCTAACCCTAATTATTGAATCTATGAACAGCCACATAGGGATCCCCACCCTATTTAAACACTTGTTCATTAGGGCTTACCTCTTTTTATCATTCCAACACTTGGAGAAAAGAAAGGTAAGTTTCCCCTTCCAAAAATTCCTATTTTATTCATTTGATCTCCTTTTTCATCCTAGTCTTTTGTATTGGGTTCTAATTTAAGTTTATGGACTGTTGGTGGAGAGGTATTTCAGTTTGGGATCAATTTGGAGCATTTGGCCATCAAGAAGAACACCCCCATTTGGAGCTTTTCCATGCAATTTGCATCTATAGGTAAAACCCTTTAAATTGATTTAAATTTTGGTTTTCCTTGCATGTAGGGCTAGATCTAGGAGTCCCCTAGGTGTCCCTGAAATTTGGGTGAATTTCGTGTCCATTTGGTGTCCGTATCGGACACGTGTCATAGTGTAAGTTAGGTGTTCGATAGAATGCCTCTTAGGAAATTATTTTTGATTTTTGAAAATGTAATTACATGAGTTTGTAGATCTAAGGATGTAGATTATTTTTTGTGAAGGGTGTTGGGTGTTTTTGTGTCGTATTATGTCAGTTTGGGCTGTTGGACACGCTGTAGGACACTGTGTGCACAGCCAGTTTTGGCTACTGATACGGCCTTCGTGTCATGTCTAGACGCGACATGGACATGAAGTGTCATGCCTAAACCCTAGCCCTAGACCTAGGCTACACCCTGACACGAGCACGACATGTATCCATGCGTGTGTCGTGTCCACGAGGCTCTGTCCTCGCTGCACGAGACCGCACCACGCCCACGTTCAGTCCCCTGCTGCTCGGGGCTCACGTAGGACACGACACGACACGTGGAGGAGTGACACTTGGTGGACACGAGGGGGCAATGTCTGCGAACATGCCTCCAAGTTTCGTGGCTTCTAGTATTCTGTCGGACACGAATTCGTGTGTGCATCAAATTTACACTGACAGCACACACGTGGAAATTAGGCTCTGATACGGGCTCGGACACGACACTGTACGACACTTGGACACATTTCAGGCTGTGGGACACCTAGACCAAGCCTAGGAGAACCTAGGGACACGACCACGAGACATATGGACACGTGTGTCGTGTCCTACACGCGTGTGCCCCTTTGCACGACACAGTGCACTGTCTAGTTACCCGATTTGGGATTTTTAGTGTTTGACACATCATATTGTGTCGTGGTGTCGTATCAGGCACTTAGGACACTAAGGGACACTGGGGGCTAGTGTTACCAACCACTGGTATCGAGCCTTAGTCGAGTTTTGGTTCGAATTTAGGTTTACCTAATTTCGAGTGAACAGTGTTTCCAGTTTAGGTTTTTGGTATTTTTTTCTCTGTTTTCTAAATCGAATTTCAATTCGATTTTAGTGTGTATATACATGAATATTTGTGCGTATGTATATTGTATATGTAAGTATATGTATGTGTGTGTGTATGTGGGTATGGGAGTGTATATATACTTGTATATATGTAGGAATGGGTGTATGTATATATATGCATATATGTTTGTGTGTGAGTTGGGTTCCTTTCTCAGTTTTCCTGAGATTAACTCCCCCCTTGCTGTCATGACACCATCTCTCTCTCTCACTCTTTTATTCACACACATGGCACCTCATCACTTCTCTCTCTCTCTCAATATATATATAGTGTATCATATATTGTAGGTTGAATATATAGATAGGTATTATCTACATAGTTAGATTACATATTGGTATATATAAATTGGCTATATAATAGTTACATGTATATGGATATATTATATATATGTATTATATATGTGGGTATTATATATATAGTTGGGTATATATGTAGGTTATATATAGGTGAGAATATATGGTATTAGATATATATTGTATAGATGTATGGCTATAGACACCTATATGAGATACCTATACATGGTATCTAGTTACACTAGCCTATAGCCTATGGTTAGTGAGTTTGGAATTGACCAATAGGCTTAGTAGACCTAGGTTGACTAGCAAGTTGACCCTTGTTGACCATTGTTGACAAAAGTCAACTATAGGTCAACCTTGACCTAGAATTGACTTAGATGGATTTTAGATGACTTGATGACTTAAGTTTGACTAAACCCTAACTAGTTGATTTAGGTTTGACCATATGGGTTATATGGATAGCTGTATGTAGATTAAGATATGTATGGGGTTAAGTGAGATACTTAGAGTTGAGTCATGACTTGAGTTGGAGTATGGGATTAGCTTGATTACAGGATTAAGGTTGGTATTGTACTATATATATTTTGTGTGATATACTTGTATAGGAGATTGGTTATACCTTAACATTGTGGTATAGTATCTTAGGTATCCTAAGACATGATAGCCTATGATTGGTTGAGTTAGCCTTATAGAGTTGACCCTTAACCTAGTTACCTTATTAACTAGTCTATGATTAACCAATATCTTAGTTAGTCTAGACTTTGACCTAGTTTGACCATTATTGACTAAACCCTAGATAACTTGTCTAGTTTGGCTAGAATGTTGATCAAGAGTTGACTTTAACCTAGATTAGACTTGTTTAACCTTGTTTGACCTTGTATGACTTAGTTTAACTTCTTGTGACCTAATATGATTTGATTTGACTTAGTTTGACTGTAGAATTGACCAAGTTTGACTTTGACTTAGTTTGACCTAGACAGTTGACCAGATTTGACTTAGAGTTAACCTTGACCTAGATTGACCTAGAAATCATGTAGATGCATCATATAAATCATCTGTCTTATTTTAAAAACACATTATAACCTGTACTGTTCTATTTAGGACATTGTGACTCTGGTGCAAACATCTGACATTACACTACTCTTTTTAGAGTATCAGGCGAGTACATTCTCTGATAGTTCTCTCATTTACTTGTCAATTACTGTACTTCAGTTCTAGTTAGTTGTATGCGATTCTCTGTTACAACACGTGTAGATATTTCTGGATTCATGTATACGACACACATTTATTTTCTGGCCTCTATTACTGGTATCATCATTCCTGGCTTCTATTACTGGAATCACCTACTGGAATCATTACTGGAATCATTTACTGGAATCATTTACTGGTATCATTATATTTTGGCTGGACTCATCTTGAATTATTGTGTCGGAATTCTGGATTCACTTGCTGGGAGGGGAAATACTAGAGTAAGACATGTAGACATACCCCAATCTGGAATCTCCCAACTGGAATCTACTGGAATGATAGCCATCTTACACCCGGCCAGGTGTGTGATGTGCCGTATTACCTATAGCCGTTTACATGTCGAACTCGGTATTTTAAAACACACTGCTAGAGTATAGGCTGGACTCACCCTGTAATCATTGATCACTATAACTGGAATCGTCCCTTACTGGATTTATCTTGTATTAGATTCATCTTGTACTGGACTTACATTGGAGTTACACTTGTCTACATTGCTGTCTGGACTTTACATCATATTACCCTGGTTCAGCTAGTTCTATTTTTACAGTCTTCATTGCTATGATTCTTCTCTTGTTTAGTTATTTTTTTTCTTGCACTTTATCTGTCTTTCTTACCATCACCTGAACATAAACTGCCATATTCATCAATACAACTGTCTATAACTGTTTTATAGTTCTCTGTCATTTACTTGGGTTTTTTTGATGAGTTGTACTCGTTCCTGTCCTGACTGGACCTGTTGCAAATTTTACAGATGACTGCCCTGAGGACACATGCCCTACATATTACTGTGGAGATGGTTTAGCTACCTATGGCCCCGACACTCAGGAGTGATTGGGAGTTTAGCTAGTTGTCATATTTTTAGCTTTCATGTTTTAGAACTGGAGTTGTGTATAACTTGAGATTGTTTGAGATTATGATTTTATTTCTGTTATTTAGCCTTTAGTTATATCTTCTGTGATATCTTATCGTTCTTAGACTGTGATTGAGATTCATTATATCTATACTTGTCCTCCGTTCGGAGTTGAGTTTTGACAAGTACATTATATAATTGCGTGAGTTGTTGATTAGATAGTAACCTAGGACAGCGTTCTACCGCCGACACTGCGGCGTAGGCTGGGCGTTGTTACGCGCTCGTACCCTCACAGTGGGTGCGGGTCGTGACAACAGGTCCATGTCCAAACCAAAACAAAAAAAAGAAATGTGAGCTCAACATGGTTGCTATAATTCTGCAGGTTGACTCATCTGCCGTAGATATAGATTTGTGGGTGGACACATGTGTATCTTGCCATGTGTGTTCCACTTACGAATCTACTATTGAGAAGGTTTCTATGGCAAAAATTTCAAGTTGAAGTTATGGAGATCAGAACTATGGTACTAAAACTGACTTCGGGGAAGACACTTACTCTGGAGAACGTGAAGCATCTACTAGTCATTGCCAAGAATCTGATCTCTAGAACCCTGTTGTGCAACACAAACTTAAGGATGGACATCAATGTAGGCAAATGGTGATGTCCTACAAAGAAACATACTTCAGGAAAGCCTTTTATACCTAAGGAATATTCAAACTTTGAATTGTAACTTTAGTTGAATGTATCAATGAAGTGTATGTTTCTGGCTACTCTATTGAGCTATGTCATAATAGACTATGACATGGTCACTGTAAAAGAATTAACAAGATGTCTAGTCTAGGCCTTATTCCCAAATATGGGGTAAAGAGGTGAAGAAATGTGAAGTCTTTTCTCAGACTAAAATTATAAGAAAGTCGTTCGAATGGGTAAACCGAAGTATAGATCTTTTAAAGTTGGTACACTCAAATATGTGTGACTTCAAACAATTCTTCACAAAGTTCGGGATGAAATACTTCATCGACGACTTTTTGAAGTACACAGTTGTCTATCTTCTCAAATCGAAAGATGAAGCATTCGAAAATTTCAAGGACTTCAAAGCTGAAGTTGATCAACATCAAATGGGACAACAACCCAAGAGACTCAGAAGTGATTGAGGCGGAGAATCGTTTGTAAAGAACATGGAATTGTTAATGAAACTACTGCTCCATACTCCCCTCAACCTAATTGTTTGCTATAAAAATCAACAACAGGTATTACAGAACACTGGAATTGATTGCAAACCCGCTTTTACAAAGAAAGGGCCTAGAAAGAAAGCCTAGGAAACAATCTAAGTACAATTGTTTAGTTTTGATTCTGGGGGGTGACGGTGGAGGCTCGGGAAAGTGCTATCAACTCTGCCTTACTCCGTGGACTATCTGATGCAGTCTCTAGCTCGTGAAGATATTGTTTTTTTCTTGAAGGTTGCCAGCCATTACAGGGGTATGGCACCCTGCTATTTATAATTAGATAGATTTTGAGCCGCATGGACGGCTTGCGGCCACGTGGCTGATTGGCACGCAAAGACCCGCTCTCGGACTACCATCTATCGGTTTGTTGGGATTTTGTTGCAGCAAATCTGGGTAGTTAAGGAATTGGTCAGATTGTCACGTGTCCCGCTGTATATGGTGTTCTCAGTCTTTGATCATGTGGGGTCGCATGAGACTCAAGCATGCGGCCTAAATTACAATTACTCTCAGCTACTGGAAATTTCGGGGCCGTATAATCTGTGCCACATAAGTGTCATACGGCCTAGATGACACTCTTCTGGCCGCATGGAGGCGTATGAACCCTGCTTTTGGGTGACGTCCCACGTCTCATCTTTCTTGTCAAAGTGTCAGAACTGTCATACTTTGCCAGGACTTGTCAGCTTTATCAGTCGAACTGCTCCTCCTTGGTCACATATTTTTCTTCTACAGTTGTTCATTGATGGGCCGTATATTTTTTTGAACAGTCATGCGGCTTTCCTTCATGCGGACCTGTTTGGTCCAATATACCTATGTGGCAATTTGTAACCCGCATGAACTCCATATTTTTTATGTTTCTACAAGACCCCCTTCAAAGTTTCCAAATTGCAAATTTGGAATACTTTGAATAAGAAGCATGAAAAATATGCCAAGTCGTAGGGAGTCTTCAAGTTGCAGGAAGTGGTTTTTGAACTTGAGTCGTAGAGAAGTACTGAGCCGTAGAACAAATCTTGAGTCGCATGGACGCTTTGAGCCGCAGAGAGTCTGCCAGCTGTCACTGCTGCATTTAATTCTCCTGACTCGATTATGGATCTATTTTTGAGATGAAGCCGACGGTTACTGGGGATAAAGTTCCCAAACGTCGACTCTATCTTTAATGATCTCAAAAACCGAAGAGACGTTCGACAGTTACTAGGGATAAAGTCCCCAAACGTCGTCTCTATCTTTAATAATATCGAGAATCGAAGAGTCTTCCTTCAATAATTCTATAAATAGGAGTCATTCAGAGAGAGTATTTCCTCTTTCACCTTCTCCTCCTTTATACTTTCTGCTATGGCTCCAAAAGCTTCTAAGTCGATTGGTGCGGCGGCCAAATGGGAGAGACTTGCTTCCCCGTCGAGAGCGGTAGGCACTTCTTCCATTCATTCCGATGTGCAACCTTCTCCCAAGGGTAAGGGTGGTGATCAGATGATGACTAAAATTTCGTGTGCGGGGCTGTCATATACTGCCTCTGCTATAAACTTGGTCGATGTATGCCCCATCTCGTCTGGACCACATGTGTTCTATACGATAGGGCTGTACGGACTGAGTCGCATAACTGCTGCTTATTCGAACTTGAACTGGCTGAGTGCCTCAAGATGAATCTGTATGAACTTTTTACGACTGAGCCGCATAGGTGCCGTATGAGCACTTTATGATTGGGTTGCATGAATACTGTAAGATTGGGTCATATGATCATCCTGTAACTGATTGGGCCGCATGAGTTTTTCATGACTGAGCCGCATGATAATAACTGAGCCGTATAAATGCTGCACGAGTGCTTCATGAAGTCGGTCTCATAACTGTGGACTGTATGAGTTCTGTTTTGGCTGGGCCGTCTAGCTGGCTAGGCCGCATAATAGAGTTTTTTGTTTTCTCGGTGCTGAATCCCCTTTCTTCTTATGTTTTTTTTGTAGGGGTCTGGCTAGCAAGCTTCTTCAGGACCGGTGTTGGTGATGGAGTAAAAGTACAACATTCTGGCACCTACATCAGAGAGCTCAAACTCCTCATGCTTCGGAAGAGTTTTCCCCACGCCTTTTTGGCATACACATCAAACAACTCAGGACTCTTCATGCTTCGGAAGAGTTTTCTCCAGATGGTAGGAAGATCCTTTATACCTCAGAGAGTTGGACGGTGGCCAGGCATCGTTATGAACGTCGCACCTTCACGGCTCTCCAGGTAGGCGAAATCACCATCTGGGACCATGTTTTGAAGGTATGGTCCCTTGGGGGAGCGGGGCTAAGGCATCCACAATATGGAGGGAAGGATAGCATGCTATATTTACCCTCCTCCCGGCAGCTCCTTGGAGATTCAACAGCTTTGTTTGCTTCTAAGTATTAAAACATGACTCCCTTCGAGGGCCACGAAACTGCTTGAAGACGAAGCGCTGTCAAACCCAACTATGTATTGCCAGATTTTCCTTTATTTGCTGTCGATGTAGTCCTATGAATGTAACTGATCTTGAATGACCAGAGTATGCTCACTCCATTCTATTTGTGGTATTCTGTGGTGCTTGTACTAGAGGGCCTAATACAGCATTTGTAAAGGACATCCTACTGGGGGATTTTTGTGGACCTATTTCCTTTTTGTGCATCTGGAAATGCGAGCAAATAGATTTGAATGATATTTTGTGAACCTACTACTCTTTGGTACACCGATGGTATGAGTAATAGATTAGGATAAATTTTTGTGGGCTTATCATCATTTTTGTGTACTGGCGATGCGAGTACTGATAATAAGTGGAGAGGAAACCAACGTATTTACTCAGAGGTAATGAGGACATGGTAAATACGGGTCAAAACAAAGCCTTCCTACTCAGAGATAATGATGAAATGTTAGGGGTAGACATGATACGGATACACAGAACAACTCAGAGGTGCTATCAACGTGGAAGTTCTATGCATTGGGTGATTTGTTTGTGATGGACGGAAAAAACAACTCAGAGGTAATATAGACATGGTTGCTTTTTTGTTGGAGAGTTTTGTGGACCTATTACCCTTTTTGTGCATTGACAGTACGAGTAATAGATTAGGATAAGTTGTATGGACCTATTATCCATCTACGCATCGATGGTACGGGTAATAGATTTTGAGGCAAATTCTTGGCGATAGAAAAGCTATGACCAGGGGGTACATAGATACGACCAAGAGAATTCATTCGGAGTAATCAGAGAGTAAGTTACAGTGGTACCTAAGGGTACGTAACTCAATAATCAGGGAGATTTGAAGTCAGAGTGTAAGTTCAGCGATACCTGCGGGTATATAACTCACAATCTGAGAGATGGTTGGAAGTTGTCGTTTAGACATAGTATTTCTTGAGGAATTTGCCATTGATGGGCATCATGAGCAAGTCTCCATTTTGTTTTGCGAGACGGTACGCGTCATTGGAGAATACGGTCTCGATGATGAACGGACCCTCCCACATAGGCTGGAATTTGCCGGGGGTCTTGTGAATCATGATCATTGGTCTGCGAATGGCCAAGACAAGATCGCCCACTTGGAATATCCTCTGCTTGACTTTCTTGTTGAAAGCCCGAGAGATGTGCGCTTGGTAGAGCTCTATGCTTTGTTGAGCTTGTAAACGCTTCTCATCTAATGCTTCTAACTCCTGTAGACGTTGGCGGTAGTTATCGTCCGCCGTTAACCGGTAGGTGAGGGCCACTCGAAGTGAGGGGATCTGAGTTTCCAATGGGAGGACTGCCTCGCTCCTGTAGACCAAGGAGAATGGTATATTTCCTGTAGCCGTCCGGATTGTCGTCCGATACGCCCATAGGCACTCACCAAGCTTTTCATTCCAGTCGTGTTTGTTTGCAGACACGAACTTTTTGAGGAGCTTGATTATGGTTTTGTTGAATGCTTCAGCCAGACCATTGGCCGAGGGGTTATATGCTGTCGAGGCAATGTTCTGAATCCGATTCTTATCATAAAATTGGTAGAAAGCGTGGCTTGCGAACTGCGGACCATTGTTGTGGATAATCCTCCGGGGTAGTCTAAAATGGTAGATGACATGATGTTTTATGAAACTAATCACGTTCGATAGCTTGACCTTAGCTAATGGAACAGCTTCTGCCCATTTGGAGAAGTAATTGGTGATTGCAAGTATGAACCGATGCCCTCTAGACGACGACGGGGTGATTGACCCAATGACGTCCATTTTCCATGCTTCAAATGGCCAAGAGGCCACTGTCGGGTGCAAGAATTTAGATGGCAGATGTATGAAATCTGCATGGATCTGGCAAGCCTTGTACTTCTTTGCATAATCAACTGCATCTGCGACCATTGTGGGCCAGTAATAATCCATCCGGCGAAGGCGATCTTGTAGTTTCAGGCCAGGTTGGTGAGCCCCACAAGTACCGTCATGAGCTTCACGTAGGGCTTCTTTGGCTTCTGTATTTGACAGGCATCTTAGTAGTATCCCATCATAGGATCGCCGATACAACATTTTCGTCTCCGTATCGTAGAAGAATCTGAGGAAACGTCTTCTGATGGAGGTAGCTTCCTTCACATTCTCTGACAGAATTCTATAGACCGCAAAGTCGATGAGCGGACGTCTCCAGTCTTGTATGTCATTGGTTATTTGGGCGGAGCAACTCATAACCAGTTGAAGATTGTTCCTAGGGCAGACCAGTTCATGGCCTATTATGTCGACTAGATGATGAGCATTATTTGGGAGTGCCAAGGAAGCGGCGAGACCGGCCAGGGCATCGGCTTCGATATTTTGAAGTCTAGGAATATGCTCTATAAAGAACCCCTCCAAGGTTGAAATGATGGCCATTGCTGTCTGAAAATAGGGAATCAGGTCCTCATTGTGAACCTCGTATGAACCTCGGATCTGGTTAACAAACAACTGTGAGTCACCATAAGCTTCCAGGTATCTGATTTCTACTTCTTTTGCGAGTTGGAGTCCAATGACTAGAGCGTTATATTCAGCTACGTTGTTCGAACAGGGTTCTGTAAGAGAATATGCCCGATTGACCACTAGTCCGGAGGAAGAAATTAATACCACCCCGACTCCAGCGACGATATCACCTTATGACCCTGTTCTTGAAGTACCGTCGAAGAACATCCGCCAAATAGCATCGTGCGAAGTCATGTTCGAGGCGACAACTTTATCAGGAAATTCTTCATAAATTCTGGCTGTTTCTGAGCCTGGATGGACTGCTAGGAAGTCAGCCAGGGCTTGACCCTTGATAGCTTTCTACGGAACAAAAAACTATGTCATAAAGGGATAGTAGTATCGTCCAGGTGGCTAGACGAGAACTGAGTGCGCCAGGCTTGGTCATGAGAACCCTGAGGGAATTAACTCGTGAAATCACATGGATGGTCTGTCCTGGCACATAGTGTCGTATTTTCTGAATGGCGAACACTAGGGCAAGGCACTCCTTTTCCACGGTAGTGTACCTATGTTCAGGTCCTACCATCATTCGGCTGAGATAGTAAATGGCTTGTTTATGTCTCGCATCATTATTCTGGGCTAAAGAACGCCGAGGGAATGTTCCATCGCCCGTACATAGAGCATGAAGGGATTCCCGGCGACCGGGGCTACCAGAACTGGCAGATTCATCATGTACTCCTTAATATCATCAAAGGCACGCTGACATTCCTCGTTCCATACAAAAGAGACACATTTCCTCATGAGTTGAGTGAAGGGTTGGCATCGCCCCGAGAGGTTAGATATAAACCTCTTGATATAGGCTAGTCTTCCCTGAAGGCTGCGGAGTTCGCGAAGGTTCTTTGGTGGGTTCATCTCTAAGATTGCTTTTGTTTTGTCGGGATCTATGTGAATGCCCCGGGAAGTAATGACAAAGCCCAAGAACTTTCCACTGGACACCCCCAGAAAGGACTTGGTGGGATTCATCTTCAGGTTGTGTGCCCGCATGAGGTCGAACACTGTTCTCAAGTCATGTAAATGATTATTTTTGGAGCAGCTCTTGATGGCGATGTCGTCTACGTAATACTCCACCGTCTTGCACAAATGATCTCTGAATATGACACTCATGGCCCGTTGATATGTTCCACCGGCGTTCTTTAAGCCAAAGGGCATAACCGTATAACAATATACGTCGATTGGCGTTCGGAATGATGTATGCTTCTCGTCATCGGGAGATATCTTGATTTGATTGTATCCCAAAAAGCCATCCATAAAGGACATGCGCTCGAAGCGGCACGTATTATCGATCATTATATCAGTGATCGAAAGAGAGAATTCATCCTTACGGCATGCCGCATTCAGATTGCGGAAATCGATGCAGATTCAGATTTTTCCGTTCTTTTGATGACTGGCACTACGTTGGCTACCTAGTCTGGGTACTGCTCTTTACGGATGAAACCGCTAGCTATAAGCTTGTTTACTTCCGCCTCGATGGAATTCATGATGTCTGGACGAAATTGTCGCTGTTGTTGCTTGACTGGTTTTGCGTCCCGATAGATGTTGAGCTTATGGAGTGCAATCTCGGGGTTCAGCCCTGGCATGTCTTCATAGCTCCAAGCAAAGACGTCGATGTATTCTCTGATGAGTTGTAATAACGACTCTCGCTCGTCGTCTATCAGACTTTTACTGACGAAGATTGGCTTTAGAGAGGATTCATTGCCGAGGTTAACTTGCATAACCTCATCTTCAGTGGGAGGATCACGAAGTTTAAAGCGTTTCTCCCATTGTGCATCTAGTTGCTGGACCCACGGCTCCAACTCAAGAGGTTCAAGTAGGTCTTCGTCTTCTTCTTCGATATCAGCGGATGTCATATTGGCAGATAATGTCCGTCTGAATATATCCCTAATACTGCTATTGGAGTCATAAATAGGTGACTCGGACGAAATGAGAGTACCACTCACATTCCTCGTCAGAACTTTCGGGCGTCGTAGGTGGAGTAGCATACCCGAGGCCACGTCTGAATTTGTGATAACGATCCCGAGGTTTCCCTACCGCTGTCGGCGGCTGTAGAGGCAATCGTCGACCACTGCCATAATTTAGACCCGGAGTAGCCTCTATGTCGTACCCCTGCTTTTGTATGAAGTACTTAGCATGAGGACTATACAAGTAGAGCGGTAGTCTTCCAGCTTCGGGTCCGAGGTCGGACTCTTGTGGTGTGAAAGATTGAGGACCTTCTTTTCGGCCAAAGATGATTGTGTGATCCCATCCTCTTCTGTCTGAGATCGAGAAATAAGTGCCTTTTATGGGAGTAAGTCGATTCGGGGTATGGACGGTTGTCACCTGCGTGTGCAGGCTATCGTCTAGACAGTCCCGTACGACATATATTAGATTAGACTTATCATACTCAGAATAGTCTAACGACAGCCTCTTATTGATAAAATAAAGAATTTCGTCCACCGAAATTACATCATCCAGAGAGGGACTGTCTGCCTGTGTAACCACATATTTGGCGAGTTCTCCGTCTTCCTTGGCTACCTCCTGCGAGCTCAGAGTTTGGGCTACGATCATGGGTAACTTAACCACTAAGGGTTCTGCTTGAGGTATTGATCTGCCTGGAAGTGTTGGATCAACACTTGGCTGCTGGCTCATCTTGGGAAGACGGATGACCATCGACTCGGCAAGGGATTTTGTGTCTTCTAGTCGCCTTGGAGCAAATTTTCGTAGCCGAATTACAATCGGTGTTACTGAGGGCTTCGCATCTTCCTGTTGCCTTTGATTGGACTTTGGCAGCCGGATCACCATCGATCCTATAATAGGTTTTGGCTCCTGACTGGATCTCGGGAGGCGGATGACCATTGGTTCCGACTGTGTAGGTATGACAGGAGAATCGAGCACTTTTTTATGTAGTGTTGCGACATGGGGTGCGGCCCTGCCCGGTTTGTGGGGTTGGAGACGGATTCTCAAGGGTTCCTCTGGCCCTGCAATGGCCTCCGGCTCATCCGTTATGTGTTTCTTGGATTCGTCATATAGACAAGCCTCTGACGAGTAATAAGATTCAACCTCTTTGAAGGGATCAATGTCGATGAATTCGGTCTTCACAGAACCGTGTTTACTGACATATTTGAAACACTGGTGAAGGGTGGATGGCACGATCATATAGTCATGTATCCGCGGACGTCCCAGGAGGTTGTTGTAGGAGGTGTCTGCATCTATGACGTAGCAGGTAACTTCCGTCTTCAGGTCACCAATCTGGCACTTCAACCGGATCTTTCCTAGGGGATAGCTTCTTCTCGAGTTAAAATCGCTATTGGCAGTGTTGGTTGCTGCTAGCCGATGCATAGGGATGCCAAGAAGTTGGAGCAGGCTTTTCGGGATGATGCTTATTGACGAGCCCGGGTCGATATGCATCCTATCCACCTTGATTTTGCCTATGTATCCAGTGTAGTACAAGGGACGATCATGTAAGTTAGTCTTAATCAACATGTCCTACGAAGTAAATACGATGTTGGGCATTGCATCTGTGCTACCACCGTCCTGTAGATCTGCTGGCGGGTCTTCCCTTGGAGGCTTAACCTGAGCTAAGTAGGCATCAACATTCTGGAGTGCTTCGCTTAATACGACACGAAGATCCTTGGAGAGCCTTCGGAGCTCGTATAGCGACAATTTTGCTGGCGTATTAGCCAATTGTGCTAATATGTCGAAGTTGTAAGGTCGCTCCAGTCCCTGCGGTACATCATTACGGAGTGGCCTGTCGAAGCGGGTTTCCCTTGTCTTGGACTTATCCGCCAGCGGAGGCTGAGATGGCCTTGGAACATCGGAGGGAGGCAACGTTGCTAGCTGAGGATCTTCGACTGGATTATCCCGTACGAGCTGGACTTGTGCTCCAGACCAAGTAACAACATCTACAGCTTCTTCAGTTTCAGCTGAAATTGTATGGCAGGCTCTAGACTTTCTGCCCTTCTTCTTGTTGGTAGGAGATAACACCCCCTGGGTAACTTCGAACACCAAGTCTGGATGCACCCATATGATCTCTCCTCGCGATGTGGTGAGGGGTACCAATCCAGATGTCCAGCTCCAGGCGGATGGAAGATTAGTAACCTCCATCATTGCCCGGGGGACAGGTATTACCCCGTTAGGAGTGCTTGTCGGAGGGAAGTCGCCGAACTGAATAGATACCATGTTCGCCGCCACAGTAATCTCTTCAAAGTCTATTGATAGAGATATAGAGTCGATAAGACTCTGGATGTACCACTTCAATTGGAAGCAATCCCGGGTGGCATGATGGACATAGCGGTGGAAGTGACAGTACTTTGGGTCCTCCATTTCTGTTGCTCGGGGCTCGCGTCTTGGTGGAGGGAGCTGGATCCTACCCCCTTGCAAGAGCATATCGAAGATAGGTTTGACATGACTATCTTCGAATGAGTAGTTGATCTTGGGCCACTGACCTTCCGCCTGTTTTTGTTCAGGCTTCTGAGTCGCATCAGTGACCATGGCCTGCTTGCCTTTGTTGTCCCGGTTGGTGGTGGTGCCACTGTTGTTGTTACTGGAAGTGGGACCAGGACGTCTGCCATTATCTTCTCCGTCTGGGATGTGTAACCCCAGCTTGCGAGCCTTATTCAATTTTGCCTCCGCGTTGGTAGCACTTATGATGAAAGTCGTCCAGCCTTATTCAATTTTGTTCCTCGTGAGCTCCCTCTCTCCCTGAACGACGTCCATGAGAGATGACATTGTGACATCATGCCCCACTTCGTAGAATCTCTTCAGGAACATGTGCTTGAAGCCATCAAAAGAGTGAATGCAGTTGTCGAGAAGGTTGCGGTGTAGAACCCTAGAGGGGGGTGAATAGGGAAATAAAATATAACTAGAGCACAAGAAGCAATATATGACAAATAAAAGAAAAGAGTAAGAAGATCAAACACAAGATGTATCCTGGTATCCTCACTTGAGGCAATCCAATCCCGGAACTCTCTCTGGCTTAAATCCACTATTTAATCAAATAGTACACACGAGTTTGGATCCGAAGAACTCGCCAACTTCAACACGAGTTTGGATCCGAAGACTCGCCAACTTCAACACACGAGTTTTCTTACGAAGGCTTGCCAACTTCAAACAAATGAGAAGAGAACTTGTTGATCTTCTAACACGTGAAGATCGAAAATTACAACTCTTAAATACTCTAGCACTTTGGGAGAGGATGACAATTAAAAGCTTGGTAGAGTATTAATGGTGGAGCTCTTGGTTGTTTGGAAAATTTACGGCAAGAGTTGGTGAAAGCTTCATGAGAGAGAAGGCTTTCATTTATAGAGAAACCAAGAGTAGGTGGCATTTAATGCTCCTGGATATAGCCTGAACGGCATACCGTCGGTATACCGGTCATCCAGTAACGGTCATATTAATATCCGTTGGGAGCATTTAATGCTGCCATTAATGCTAGTCAAAGCAATTCAAAAATTAAATATTTGTAACCCGGTATACCGTCGGTATGCCGCGGCATACCGTCGGTATACCGACGTTTTATCACAGAACGTTTTTAGGCAAACAAAAAGCTATACCGTCGGTATGCCGACGTTTTGTCACAGAACGTTTTGTGGTCCACAAAACGATATACCGTCGGTATGCCGGAGCATACCGTCGGTATGCCGACAATATTTCACAGAAAGTTTATGGACGATAAAAACGGTATACCGCCGGTATGTCGGAGCATGCCGCTGGTATGCCGCAATGTAATATATATTGATTTTTGACTTATGCTTTTAGTTAGTCATCCATCCTTAGTGTTTACAGATATACCTAGACCTTGTACAGACTCGAAATAATTAAGCAGTGAGGAAGCCGTCTATGCAAGGATCTTCGGTATTGCTTTAGTCTTCAATACAATGGATGGTAGTACTTGAGAGGATAGACTTTATGTAGTAGAGCTTTTGAGAAGATATGAATCTGAAGACATAGAAAACTAAACTACGAAGATGCTGTTAATATATCAAAATAAAATGTGCCAACAATCTCCCCCATTTTGATAATTGACAAAATAGAGAGATAGCAACTTCAGGGAGTAACTTTCCCGTAGGAAGACAACTCCCCCTCAATATATTTTTTTCCCCTTTGTCACTTGGTCAAAGATGGAAAAAATGATAAAGATAGCATAATTATGGAGCACAGTAACATAGACAAAAGCATGTATTGATAGATAAGTAGGAAACTGAATACATGCAGGATAGTCATATCAAACTTCAAAAGACCACATTTAAAAACTCTCCGCTACGAGAGTTTAGCAAGATAGTAAAAACAGATGACAAGTCACAACCAACCACTGGTCCCCGAAGGACCTCAAAAGACAGAAAAAAAGACACAAACACAAACACACTAAGACACCCATTTATCCGACACCAACATCAAAAGGAAGCAACCCATACTCGTCAGCCGGATCATCCCCACCATCCTGAGCCTGGTGAAAAGCGCCAAAAGGATCAATGCCGTCCGGGTACATGAAATCGTAGGCATTGGGATCGGAAAAGCGGGAGGCTTGGTACATTGGATCCTGAAGATTCAGATCCAGAAAAGCGTCCCGATCCTGAAGAGTGCACTGAATGAAATAGACATGGTCATGGAAGCGAGACTGAATTAGAGTGCCAAGGCCACGACTGTTGGCGCACATCTGTTCCTCCGCCTGAGCCATACGCATGTCGAAGTGCTGCTGAGTCAGCGGCATGTAGCGGCCAGAGGCAGGAGGAGTAGAGGCGGGTGCGGCAGGAGTAGAGGCTGGCGGCTCTTGGGAGGAGGAGGCACGGGATATGGAGGTACCACCGATAGAGCGAGAAACAGCGAGGAAGGATAGGACGCCGTCCGAGTAGCATTGGGAGAGGTCGACTTGCTTGGCTTCCAAAATAAGAGTGATGAAGGAGCCATAATAAAGATTCTGCTTCCCCGCTGGCAGGACGCCGAAGAAAGTATGGAGAAGAGTCTTGGGGAAGGAGAAGGGCTTCCTCGAGTACAAGTAGTACATGCATACCAAGGCATCACCAGTGATGGCGTCATAGTTTCCGTCCTTAGGATAGAGTGTGTGGCACACAATCCTATGGAGCTCGTAGTAAAATGGCTCCAGTTGAGCGAAAAGAGTAGGGATAGCAGGAGGGTTGGGACCCTTGCAGATAATGGCGCAGAATTCGTCAAAGGGAACCGCTGACGAAGAATGAAGAGCAGCCAAGCTCGGTAGAGCTTCTCCTCTGTCTGGGACACCAAGAATGCTAGAGAGTTCACGAGCCGTCAGGCGGAAATGACGGTCGTTGACCATCGTCTCAATGGCTCCGTTCTCCATGTCCGGGATCATGTTACAGTAGAAGAGACGAACGGTGGCGGGATAGACAGGCACCTGACGCCGAAGAAGAGAGGATAGGCCAACCGCGTCGAAGAGAGAAACATGGCCGGGAAAGAGATTCTAGTTAATGGCGCGGCCTTTGTACAGGTTATGGTGTACGAAGTGGTGAAACTAAGACTCGGCAGCCAGTGGAGAGATGAAGACCCGCTGATCGTAGCCATGGAGGAGAGCCACCGGGATGAAGGGATTTGAAGCAACGGAGAAGGAACGAGCACGCTTGGAGGCAGCCATTGGAAGAAGAAGATAGGTGGAGAAGGAAGTAGGGTTTTATAAGAAGTGTAGGAGGAAGTGGAAGAAAAATAGGGTTTTAAAGAGAAGGAGGGAAGTGCAACGGTTATGGAGTTGGGAAGGGGAAGGATGGGTTGGAAATGATGGAGATAAATGGAGATAAAGGAGGAGTTATGGGGAAGTGGAAGGGATGGGTAGTTAATGTGATTGTAAGTTTTGATAAGGGGAAGAGGAGAGAAGTTATGGGAAAGTGGAAGGAGAAGTGATTTGATGAGATGGGTATTAATGAGGATAGTAAGGAATAAAGAGAGAATTGAAGAGAGAGGTAGGCCCGCGCTGGTAATGACCTGGCAGTCCGTCGCGCACCGGTATACCGCCGGTATGCCGGTGTATGCCGACGGTATACCGAAGTTTGGCACAGAACCTAATTCTGAGCCAAAATGGCATGCCGTCGGTAAACTGTAGTATACCGTCGGTGTGCCGGCCGAAAAGAACTATGAGTCAAAATTTAAAATGCCTAGTTCTTGGCAAAGAAAAACGAAGCGATCTTCCGGGAGCGGTTTGGTGAAGATATCGGCTAACTGATAAGTAGTGTCAATAAATTCAAGACGAATATCCCCCATTTGTTGATGGTCGCAAAGAAAATGGTGTCTAATTTCAATGTGCTTCGTACGTGAGTGACAAATCGGGTTTTTTGTGAGATTGATCGAGCTAGTGTTATCACATTTAATAGGGGTGCAAGTATGAGAAATGCCATAATCTATAAGTGTTTGTGACATCCAAAGAATTTGTGCACAACAACAACCGGCCGCAATATACTCGGCCTCAGTGGTTGAAAGAGTAACAGAATTTTGTTTCTTACTAAACCACGATACCAAGGATTTTCCAAGGAATTCGCATGTACCGCTAGTGCTTTTTCGGTCAATCTTGCATCCGGCAAAATCTGCATCCGAGAAGCCGTGAAGCTCAAAGGATGAAGATTTTGGATGCCAAAGACCCATGTTCACGGTGCCTTTGAGACACCGAAAAATACGTTTTACGGCACATAAGTGTGATTCCTTTGGATTTGATTGATATCGTGCACAAAGACAAACACTAAACATGATATCAGAACGACTAGCAGTAAGATAAAGTAAACTACCAATCATACCTCGATACTTACGAATGTCAACGGATGTGCCATCTTCATCATTGTCAAGCTTTGTAGTTGTTGCCATAGGAGTCCTCATTAATTTGGATGAGTCAAGTTCGAAACGCTTGAGGAGATCCTTTGTATATTTGCTTGATTGATGAAGGTCCCTTTGGGTCCTTGTTTGATTTGTAAGCCCAAAAAGAATGATAGTTCACCCATCATGCTTATTTTAAATTCTTCCTGCATAACTTTAGCAAATTCTACATAAAGTGTATTGTTAGTAGAACCAAAAATAATGTCATCGACGTAAATTTGAACTAATAAAAGAGTGCCACTATGGGATTTGATAAAAAGTGTTGTGTCGACTTTGCCCTTAGAAAAATTGTGTGAAACAAGAAAGGAGCTAAGGCGCTCATACCAAGCACGAGGAGCTTGTTTGAGGCCATAGAGGGCTTTGTGTAGTTTGAACACGTGATTAGGAAATTAAAAATCTTCAAAGCCAGGAGGATGTTTTACATAAACTTCCTCTTTAATAATACCATTAAGAAAAGCACTCTTAACATCCATTTGAAAGAGTTTAAAATCATTAAAGCAAGCAAAGGCACAAAGCATACGAATGGATTCAAGACGAGCAACCGGAGCATAGGTTTCGTCGTAGTCAATGCCTTCATCTTGGTTATAGCCTTGAGCAACCAATCGGGCTTTGTTACGAGTCACTAACCCATATTCATTAAGTTTATTTCGAAACACCTATTTAGTTCCAATAATGGGGTGATTGCTAGGTTTTGGGACAAGTTCCCAAACCTTGTTTCGCTCAAATTGATTTAGCTCTTCTTGTATCGCTGTCATCCAAAATTCAACAAGAAAAGCATCATTGACATTTTTAGGCTCTATTTGAGAGATAAAAGCCACGTTCGTACAAAGATCACGAGTTGAGGATCTAGTGCTAACACTGGAGGAAGGATCCCCAATGATAAGTTCCTTAGGATGGTTGGTAACAAATCTCCATTCTTTTGGGAGATCCTTTTGAGGAGGCTCGAGAGGTGGAGACTCTTTTGTTGGAGAAGTCACAACTTTACTGTTAGATGAAGAAGGACGATCTCCAATAGAGGAGTTCTCCAACCCAAACGAGATGTCATCAACATCATCGGAAGAAGAGAATGTAGAAGAGTTAAGTTCATTAAAAGAGACATTAATTGACTCTTCGACAACAAGACTTCTTTTATTAAAAACACGAAAGCCTTTACTATGCGTAGAGTATCCAAGGAATATTCCTTCATAGGCTTTTTCTTCAAACTTGCCTAGGTTATCCTTGGTATTCAAAATAAAATAATTACAGCCAAAGACTTTAAAATATTCAATAGAGGGAATTTTGTCAAACCAAAGCTCATAAGGAGTCTTCTTAGAAATAGGTCTAATCAAGACCCTATTTATAACATGACATGCCGTATTAACGGCTTCCGCCCAAAAATATTGGAGGAGCTTATATTGGTTTAACATAACCCGGGCCATGTCGCCAAGGGTTCTATTCTTTCTCTCCACAACACAATTTTGTTGAGGAGTTCGTGGACAAGCAAAATCATGTCCAAAACCATTCTTTTCACAAAAAACTTTTAAAATTGGCATTATCAAATTCTCCTTCATGATCACTTCTAATCTTGTTAATAGAAAAACCTTTCTCATTTTGAACACGTTTACAAAAAGCAACAAATTCACGAAAAGTATCACTTTTGCAAGCAAGAAAAATAATCCAAGTAAATCTCGAAAAATCATCAACCAAAACAAAAGCATAAAGCTTGCCTCCAAGACTAGTAACTCTACTAGGACCAAAAAGATCCATATGAATAAGTTGAAGAGGTCTAGAGGTACTCACAGAGTTGATGGATTTGAAGGATGACTTGGTCAACTTACTCTTCTCGCATTCTTCACACACCATATCCTTTTTGAACGGGATACTCGGGAGTCCTCTTACGAGCTTCTTGGTAGCAAGACGAGAAATAGTATCCATGTTGGCATGTCCAAGCCTCACATGCCAAAGCCAACTCTTATCGTTCTTAGCAACTAAGCACCTGTCATTGTTAGTGTCTTCGACAAGATATAAAACATAGATATTATTTTCTCTAATGCCTTCATAAACAATAGATCCACTTGAACTATCGGTAATGAAACATTTGAGCTTAACAAACTTGATATCATAACCATTATCGGTAAGATGACTAATACTAAGAAGATTGTGTTTAAGATTAGTAACAAGACACACATTCTTAATACAAGGAAAAGGAGGGGAACCGATATTACAATTTCCTATAATATGACCTTTAAGATTGTTACCAAAAGAGACGTGTCCTTCCTTCTTCATCGATAGCGTTGTAAATAATGAAACATCCCCGGTCATGTGCCGTGAACAACCGCTATCGAGAATCCACTTGCTTCTAGCATGAGAAGGACTCTTCACCTACAACATAAGTTGAAGATGAACATTTTGGTACCCATGATCATATGGGTCCTTGAGAGTTAGTCTTAGGAACCCACTTAAACACTTTCTTATCAACTAGTTTCCTTGTATGACAATAATTGGTCGTATGTCCAAGCAAGCCACAGTAGTTGCAAATCATAGAGGATTTAGAAGAAGGTGTGTGAGAATCATGCATATGTGAATCTCTAGTGCGAGGAGTTCTAACATTAGTATTACGATGATGATAATAAAAAGCATGATGCGAAGTATTTTTTTTAACAAATGGTCCTTTCCTTGTGTTAGAAAAGGATTTGTGTGTAGTGTTCATATAAGAAGTATGCCTAGCATTGTGATGAGTGTGGAGGTGTCTTGGAGTATGCATGTGAGTAGTGTTCTTATTACCTAGTTTCTTACTTTGTACAAGAAGATTATTATACTTAATAGAAGTATCATATTCTCTCCTATTAGCATCTTGAACCTTATGCATAGCAAATTCATAAGCTATTCTCATGGATTGAATCTTATCATCCTTTTTCTTGATGGTGACAAGGGATTCTTGAAACTTGAGTCACAAAGACTCTATCTCATCCGTGTCAGAAGCAGGAGATTTTTCCTTTACATCAATAATGATGCTTGAGAGTCTTTCTACTTCAAGTTGAAGAGCATCAACCTCTTTTAGAGACTTCTTGTATTTATTCCTAACATCTTTGTGCTCTTCATGCAATTCAAGGATAGCTTTCTCCAAATCATCATAAGTAAGAGTATTTAAGGAGAGATCATCAAGTACCTCATCGGTTGCCATGAGATAAACGTTGGTATTGTGTTTGCACTCTTTGTCGTTGTCGGAGTCGCTTGCATCACTCTCACACCAAATACTTGTGTTGGCGAATTTCCTGGAGGACGAGCTTCCCTTGCTAGGCTTCTCGTACTTGCTTGAGTCTTTTCTTATCATCGGACAGTCTCTCTTGATGTTTTCGGGTCTTCTGTATTGATAACACGTCGGATCTTCCTTATTGTCCCGTTTGAAGCGGTTGGCTTTATTGAATTTAAGGAACTTCCGGAAGTGCTTAGCTGTGAGAGCTATTTCTTCATCGTCGTTCGACTCATTATCGTCGGAGCTATTCTTGGAGTAGGACTTTGTAACTTTGAGAGCAAGAGACTTCTCCTTCTCTTTGGTCTTCTCCTTCTCCTTCTCTTGTATGGAGGATTCCTCTTGATCCTTCATATCGAGTTCATGAGTCATTAGCTTACCCATGAGGGTCTCAAGGTTCATGACTGTCAGGTCGTTCCCCTCAATGATTGCGGTAGCTTTAGGACTCCAAACTTTTGTCAATCCTCTAAGATTTTTTCTGATCTTTTCATGAGCAGGATATTCCTTACTAAGAGAAGAGAGAGGATTAATAATATCACCAAAACGAGTAAACATGCAAGTAATAGATTCATCATGCTTCATCTTAAAGGACTCATATTCTTACGTGAGTCTACTAATCTTGGATTCCTTCACTTGTGAAGTACCCTCGTGTGTGACTTCAAGTAACTTCCAAATCTCATTGGTAGCAAGTAGAGATTCGATTGAATTCACTACTATCGAGAGCACAATAAAGAGCATTCATAGCCTTGGCATCTCAACTAGCAAGCTTCTTAGTATTTTCAGTAAGTGTGTCCCTAAGGGTGTCAGATGCAATATCCTCAATAACTCTGGAAGGAGTAGGAAGACCATTTATCACACAATCCCATAAATCGAAATCTATGGACTTCAGATAAATGCTCATTCTAATCTTCCAGTAGTTATAGTTGGTTCCATCAAATAGGAGAGGCCTATTTGTGGAGTGTCCCTCATTGTGGAAGGTGTTGATACTAGGGTCAGTAGCCATGGATCACTCAAAGGGTGTAAATCTAAATCAAGAGAACAAAGTTCTGATACCAATTGTAGAACCCTAGAGGGGGGTGAATAGGGAAATAAAATATAACTAGAGCACAAAAAGCAATATATGGCAAATAAAAGAAAAAAGTAAGAAGATCAAACACAAGATGTATCCTGGTATCCTCGCTTGAGGCAATCCAGTCCTGGAACTCTCTCCGGCTTAAATCCACTATTTAATCAAATAGTACACACGAGTTTGGATCCAAAGAACTCGCCAACTTCAACACGAGTTTGGATCCGAAGACTCGCTAACTTCAACACACAAGTTTTCTTACGAAGGCTCGCCAACTTCAAACAAATGAGAAGAGAACTTGTTAATCTTCTAACACGTGAAGATCAAAAATTACAACTCTTAAATACTCTAGCACTTTGGGAGAGGATGACAATTAAAAGCTTGGTAGAGTATTAATGGTGGAGCTCTTGCTTGTTTGCAAAATTTATGGCAAGAGTTGGTGAAAGCTTCATGAGAGAGAAGGCTTTCATTTATAGAGAAACCAAGAGTAGGTGGCATTTAATGCTCCTGGATACAGCCTGAACGACATACCGTCTGTAAGCACCGGCATACCGTCGGTATACCGGTCACCCAGTAACGGTCATATTAATATCCGTTGGGAGCATTTAATGCTGCCATTAATGCTAGTCAAAGCAATTCAAAAATCAAATATTTGTAACCCGGTATACCGTCGGTATGCCGCGGCTTACCGTCGGTATACCGACGTTTTATCACAGAACGTTTTTAGGCAAACAAAACGGTATACCGTCGGTATGCCGGAGCATACCGTCGGTATGCCGACGTTTTGTCACAGAACGTTTTGTGGTCCACAAAACGGTATACCGCCGGTATACCGGAGCATACCGTCGGTATGCCAACAATATTTCACAGAAAGTTTGTGGATGATAAAAACGGTATACCGCCGGTATGCCAGAGCATGTCGTCGGTATGCCGCTCTGTAATATATATTGATGTTTGACTTATGCTTTTAGTTAGTCATCCATCCTTAAGTGTTTACAGATATACCTAGACCTTGTACAGACTCGAAATCTTTAAGCAGTGAGGAAGCCGTCTATGCAAGGATCGCCGGTATTGCTTCAGTCTTCAATGCAATAGATGGTAGTACTTGAGAGGATAGACTTTATGTAGTAGAGCTTTTGAGAAGATATGAATCTGAAGACAAAGAAAACTAAACTACAAAGATTCTGTTAATATATCAAAATAAAATGTGCCAACATGTGGTACCAGTTGAACGCGATTCCCTCCAGTACACCGATGAATAATCACGTGAGGATAGCGTCACTGTGCGACAAGTGGTCGGTGGTGACTTCAAAGTAAGTCATGTACCGACTAGCAGAAGTCTTCCCATCATAAGAGTCGATATAGAACGGCTTGTACCGTGGTGGAAAAGGTACGTCCCTCCATGCGACGGGATATGGCTGCCGTATTCTGAGATCCCGAGAGGAGTCTCGGGCATTGAACATCGCTCGGAGCTCTTGGACTTCCTTCCTAGCCTCCTTGGCTTCATCTGCAGCTGAAAGAATGGATGGTGCTACGGGATCATCACCCAAAGGAGGGACGGTCGTATTGGAGTCCGCGTTGACTGCGGGTCCCAAGCTTGTTTGTCCGAGCATCCTTGCTGGTTGAGCTGGCAAAGCGACTTTGATCTCGTCCACGGACTTAACCAAAGACAGGAGCATAGCTTCCAGCACTTCTAGCTATTGTCGGTCAGAACGTGCTTCATGATCATCGTCAGTCATGAAGACTGTCCTGACGTGGGTAGAGGTGGAAGGGATTGTGGCAGAGGTCCTCTCGGTGCCGTACCCTTGTATAGAGAAATTGTCAGGAAATATCAAAATATCATCTTCGTCAGACTCGGAAGGGGTGCTACCCCCTGTGCAGGAAGCAGCATCGTCTTGGTGAGGGTGGTGATCCTCAGGAAAATCTGATTCTGTTACAGAGTTCTGGGGGATCTCTACCCCCTGCTCTTGGTACACCGGGTTATCGCATACATTGAGGGGGCTGCTACCCCCAGCTTCATCTACTCTCAAGAAGGCTAAAGACGCACCCCTATGTGCCGGAAGCTTCTTCTTGGATCGAGTGCCTAAATAGACACCCCTTGTGGTTGATGGAAACCCCCGAGATGAGGGTCTCCTTCCAATGCTGGCCGAGATGGCCGGGCTGGAAGAGCCTGTCTTCTTTCCTCCCTTGCCAGGAGGAACTTTTTGAGTTGAATTATAGGAGCCGAAAGGAAACTCTTCGTCTCCTGGAATTTGCACCTGTCGGATAGGTGCTGGCTGCTGCAATCGCTGGAAAACTGACTGTCGATCTTCAGGTGCTGCTGATTTGTCGCAGCAGCATTTGATGATGACTTGAGTGCAACGACGTCCCGAGAGGGACTCATTGCATGCTGATGCTGCCGTCTTGCGCTTGTGAGTAATCACGTCATGTAAGTCGGTAGGAAGCTGCTCTGCCTTCGTACCAAACTTACGAACTTGGGGATCCCGAGCGCACGAGTGCTTAGGCATCATATTTGCTCCCTGATCTGTGGCTAGTAAAAACACTTGCTCTGGATCTTTAGAAGGAGACTTTAAAGACCCATCATGTCCGTTAGTCCTGGGGGACTGGACGCGGGTGGTTCTATACAACTTTCCGTCAGGAGCCCATGTAACAGTTAACGGGGCCCACTGACAGTCAACAACTTGGACAGTTGACTGGGCTAGTTGAAACCGCACTGCCCTAGACCTTTTTGACTTAGCGTTCAAAGGCGCATAGTAAAAAGAGTCCAGACTGATACATCCCGCATCTTTAGTGGGCCGCATGGCGTCGGGCTCGTATGAAAGGCGGTCGGACACAGAGCTTCTGACAGGGCCGCATGAAACGTCCTGTCTGTGGGCAAGATTGGTTGTCGCATAGCCCATCTTCTTGCGGCTAGAGCTGGTTGTCGCATGGATCATCTTCCTACGGCGAGAGTTGGCTGCCGCATGAGTTGTCTGCCAGCGGCCAGAGTTGGATGTTGCATGTGCAGACTGCCCATCTCCTTTCTGCGGCCTCCTCTTTGTCCGTATGGAGTTCTCTTATGCCACAAAAAACTCAGCATCGTAGTGTTTTCCTCTGCTAGATTTAGGGACAGTAGGGTCCTCTGCGGTTGGAGACAGAGCCACAGGAGAGTTCTGGTCACCGTCTTGGGCTACAGAAGAAGCTTCTTTGAGAACTTGGTCGGGGGCAACAGTTTTGTGCACCGACGCCTTGCGAGTCCTCTTCGGGTTGGCTCGCTTCTGAGACGGGCTGGCGCTCCCTTCAAAGAGCAATTCTTCGAAGGCTTGTTGGTCGAAGCGGACGACAAGCATCTGCTGTGTAGAGCCGAGCTTGGACACGTCAGATTGCATCACCAACTTCTCATCGGAAGAGAAGGATGTCTCCAGCAGAGTCGCCATCGTGTTTGCCATAAAAATTAACAACCGGTATTACAGAACACTGGAATTGATTGCAAACTCGCTTTGTACAAAGAAAGGGCCTAGAAAGAAAGCCTAGGAAACAATCTAAGTACAATTGTTTAGTTTTGATTCTGGAGGGTGACGGTAGAGGCTCGGGAAAGTGCTATCAACGCTGCCTTACTCCGTGGACTATCTGATGCAGTCTCTAGCTCATGAAGATATTATTTTTTTCTTGAAGGTTGCTAGTTATTGCAGGGGTATAGTACCCTGCTATTTATAATAGGATGGATTTTGAGCCGCATAGACGGCTTACGGCCACGTGGCTGATTGGCAGGCAAAGGCCCGCTCTCGGGCTGCCATCTGTCGGTTTGTTGGGATTTTGTTGCAGCAAATCTGGGTAGTTAAGGAATTGGTCAGAATGCCACGTGTCCCGCTGTATATGGTGTTCTCAGTCTTTGATCATGTGGGGTCGTATGAGACTCAAGCATGCGGCCTGAATCATAATTACTCTTATCTGCAGGAAATTTCGGGGCCGCATAATCTGGGCCGCATAAGTGTCATGCGGCCTAGATGACACTCTTCTGGCCGCATGGAGGCGTATGAACCCTGCTTATGGGCGACGTCCCATGTCTCATCTTTCCTGTCAAAGAGTCAGAACTGTCATGTTTTGCCAGGACTTATCAGCTTTATCAGTCGACTGCTCCTCCTTGGTCGCATATTTTTCTTCTACAACTGTTCGTTGATGGGCCGCATATGTCTTTGAACAGTCATGCGACTTTCCTTCATGTGGACCTGTTTGGTCAATGTACCTATGCGGTAATTTGTAACCCGCATGAAGTCCATATTTTTCATGTTTCTACACTAATGGAGTAGAAGAAAGGAAGAATCAAACATTGGCGGAGATGATGAATTCGATATTGTTGACTGTTGGTCTTCCGAACTATTTTTGGTGAGAAGTTGTGCTAATGACTACATTTATTCTCAATAGAGAGTCATTCACAAAATTATGTGTCACTCCTCATGAACTCTAGTTCAAAGTCAGACCCAACTTGAATGTCATTTGAGTGTGGGAGTGTAAACCCCCTCCCCAAATTTTACTATTTTTTTAAATTTATTTAAGAGTATCATCACCAAAATGTTATATATATATACATACATACATATATATATATATATATATATATATATATATATATATATATATAATCTCTAAGGTATGTTATTTTTATTTTAAATAAATTAGATTAATACTAGTGTATAAATACATATACATATAAATATAGGCGTAAAGCATATATAAATTAGATTAATATGTATATTTGGAAGAAAAAAATTAAAGATTTTTAGAATAATTTTAGACTTATTTGAAATTTTAAGGATTTTAGAATTTAGCATATATATTAATTTACTTTATGTTATTTGATTATATATATATATATATATATATATATATATATATATATATATATATATATATATATATATATATATATATATAGCAGCCGTCCCTCCGGCAGCTACCGTCTTAGTTCCCCCTCCTCCGCCGACTTTCGGCGCAGTTTCTCCGGCAGCGGCCTCTCCCTCCGGATCTCAGGATGCCATCGCCTCGGAGCCCCACCCTTCATCGGCGCTCGGCGGCCCCGCGGCTCCGGAGCCCAGCCCCGCTCCTCCGATCGAGGAGCCCCCCGCCCCGTCAGCCGCCTCCCTCCTATCGCCTCCCCCTCCAGCCCCTCTTCCTGCTTCGGCTGAAGGCCTCCCCACCGCCTCTGTCCCGCCTACCCCAGCCTCGGGCGCAGTCGTCCACCCGGAGTTCCGCTCCTCCGTGCCGCCCTCGGACTTCCTCCTCCATCCTGACGCCCGCTCATCCCCGGCTCCCTCATCCCCGACGGGGGCCTACTGGCAAGCCCCTGCCACCTCGCGGTGGTACTGGGTCACCGCCCCCGCCCAGTCTGCTGCGCCCCTCTGGCAGCCCTCTCTCCCCGGCGTTCCAGGCTCTTTCGCCGCCGCGCAGTGGGCGGCGTTCGCCCTCTCCCAGTCGTCGGGCCGCTACTACTGATCTCCGCCCGGCGGTCCTCCTCCCGGTCCTTCCCGCCCGGTGCTCCTCCTCTCCCTTCGCCTCCGTCTCCGTCTCCGGGGTAGCCTTCCTTCTCCCAGGAGCCCCCTCGCTGGAACTCGCCCGGCCACCTCCTCCGGGTCGACTCCCCGTCTCCTCGCGGCTCCCCGCCGTCCTCCTGGTTTTCGGCCGCCTTCTCCGGCTCGACCCGGACCCTCCGGCAGCCACACCGCCTCGCTCGGCCCCCTCCGGCTGCCCCTGCCCGCTGCCAGAGATTTTCCCCCGTCGGGTCGTCCGCCGCCCAGCCCCCGGTGGCCCTCTTTGCCGTGCCGCGGCCCCCGCCGCCCATCCCCACCTGCCACCCGATGGCGTGCCCTGGCAGCGAGGTGCCGTCCCCCGCAGCCGCCGCGGCGTTGTTCGGAGCGTCTCCCGGCGTCGTGGGGTGTCCCGAGGCGCACCCTCGGTCCTCGCGCCCTGACGCGCCTCGCGACGTCCCATCGAGTCCTCGGGCCCTCCCTCTTATCTCCTGCGGGCCACGTGCGCCCCCCCGTGGGAACTACTCTTGCGGGCCACGTGCCCCCCCTTTCGTTTTTCGTTTTTCGAATTTCCCGGGCTCTCGCGTGGACCGGCAGTTGCACGCCTGTGGGCCCTGCCTTTGGTCACATTTTGGGCTGTATCGGGCTGGGTCCCTCTCGTGAGCCCAGCAGCTGTTTCCTGTTTTTTCAATAAATTTGCTTTTAAAATTATATATATATATATATATATATTTTATTTTTTTTATTTTTTTTATATATGATTATATATATTATTTGATTATATATATATATATATATATATATATATATATATATATATATTTATTTTTTACCAAAATCCCCTCTTTTTATAGATCAAGGCTCAAAAAACTGAAGCCTGACACGTATATAAGGAAAAAGTATACCACAAAAGGAAAGACAGGGGAAAAAGACGGACGCAGCCGTCGACACTAAGGGATGTGCGGTTGCTCAAAAGCCGGAGATATGTGGGAGCAGAGAGAACTCCTTTTACGACATTGTCGGTGAATTTCCCGGATAAGCTGATCGGCAGAGTATTGGTGTTCCTCGTACCTCGCTTTGTTGTGATTTTTCCAGATTGTCCAGGTGGCGGCCGCTGCAACGATCTAGTGGCTGTGGGAGGCAGCTCCCCAGTGGGCCAGAAGATCGATAAAGCGCCCGTCTCCTGTAGAGGTGTTGTAGTTGCGGTTGAGGGTGCTCCAGATTTGGTCAGGGAGGCTCCCCTCCTGGAAGATATGGTCAATAGTTTCCGTCTGGCGCTCAGTGCAGCAGTTACAAGCGGACGCCAGGCTGAAGCCGATAGAGTTAAGGTTGTCATCGGTGGGCAGTTTCTTTTTTATGACTCTCCACAGGAGGAAGGACCATTGCTTAGGGATACAAGAGTGCTAATAACGCGCGATGAATAGGTCTGGCCCATTCTCTTGGATCGAAATTCTCGTCGATCGCACGGAGAAGGCTCATGAGGCAGCCGACGACCACCTCAGATTATCTGCGTCGGTCCCAATGATAAGTCCTTTCTGACGAATGATGTCCACAGTTTCGTTGCCCGACCACTCTCTAATCCTGTCCCAATTCCAAATGTTGTTGGTGTGGTTCCAAAGGTCTTTGATCTTGCTGTTTCTGGGGGAGTCGGTAATGTTCGGGATAAGGCTGTCACCTATCCAACTTTCTAGGAAGGGGTTGGCCTCGCCAGAGCCCAGCTGGAGTCTGATCGCGGGCTCTGCCAAATCTCGGCCTTGAAGAATAGGACGCCAAGCCGCTGAAGATCTGCTGTTTGCAGAGGCCGTCACTGGGTGGATGTGGTTGAAGTACCTGGCCTTCATGAACTTGGTCCACAGGTTTTGGCTGGTGCATAATTTCTACCACAGTTTTATCGAGAAAGCTTTGACGATGTGGTCGAGTTTGGTAAAACCAAGCCCGCCGCTCTTGGTGGGGATGGCCATAGTATCCCAGCTGGCCCAGTGGTGTTTGTCTTGTCCCTTGTTGTGCCCCCAGAAGAAGTTGCAAAAGATTTTCTCAATCGACACAATAACCTTCCTAGGCGGAGAGCAGGCCGCCAGGGTGTGGATGGGAACGGAGTTGATAACATGTTTGATGAGGATAATTTTCCCTCCTAGGGATAGGGTGGCGTTATGCCATCCTTTGATTTTGGTTCTGATTTTGGTGATCAAGTTCTCGAAGATGCTGGCGTTAGATTTCCCATACGCCAGAGGGCAACCGAGATAGATGAAAGGAGGATGAGCCACCGCAATGGAAGTTAGGTTGGTGAGTCTGGTCGCGTTCTCAATTTTGATGCTGTGGTGGCCGTATATAATGCTCTTGGAAAGGTTGATCTTCTGACCTGAACATCTGGAGTACCGCTTCAGGGTGTTGTGAACCACCTCCATCGATCCGATGTCCCCGGAAGAGAAGATGAGTATGTCGTCGGCAAAGGCCAGGTAGATGATGGTGGGGCATCCGCTGGCAGTGTGGTAATGCTGGAAGTTGGGGGTGTTGACCATGTTGTTGAGGTTTCTGCTCAGGGCGTCGGCTACGATGATGAATACCGTGAACGATAGAGGGTCGCCCTGTCTGACACCTCGGCTAGATTTGAAGAACCCTTCGGCATGGCCGTTGATAACTGTGGAGAACCAAGAGTTGCTGATGGATCTCCACACGATGTTAGTCCAGTTCTCGGAGAATCCGAAAGCTCTGAAGACCCATATCATGAATTGCCAATAAAGTCTGTCGTAAGCTTTTTCTATGTCGATTTTGATGGCGATGTTGCCCCCTCTGGCTGGAAATTTCATGCAGGTGATGAGTTCTTGGGCCAGCATGATGTTGTCTTGGATGTTTCTTCCGCGAACGAATCCGCTTTGCTCCTCCGATATAATTTTGGGGAGAGTTTCTGTCATTCTAGAAGCGATGATCTTGGAGATAATTTTGTTGGTGAATGTGCAAAGACTGATTGGTCAGAAATCACGAAAGGAATTAGGGTTATCTTTTTTTGGAATGAGGATGAGATTGGCGCTGCAGATGGCTTTGGGGTAAGGAGCTCCTTCTAGAAAGGCGATAGCCGCTTCGGTGATGTCCTGCTTGATGATATCCCAGCAAGTGCGAAAGAAGGTGCCAGAAAAGCCATTAGGACCGGGAGCGCTATGCGTGTTCAAGGCCCACACCACGACTTTCACTTCTTGTTCGGACAGAGGGCGTTCCAGCAGTGCATTATCGGAGTCGTTGATGATGGTAGGGATTTGGTCAAGGAATTAAGTGTCTTTGTGGACCGTCTCCTTGGAGAATAGTTTGGTGTAGAATTCTGTGGCCGCCTCTTGGATCCCTTTATGGTCGGATCTGGTGATACCTTGCTCGTCCACGATATGGTGAATCGAAAGTTTATTTCTTTTGCCGTTGACGCAGGCGTAGAAATATTTAGAGTTTTTGTCCCCGTTGCTGTCCCATTTCATTCTTGTTTTCTGCTTCCAAAACTCGGTCTCGACTTTGAGCCTGAATTTGAGCATGGCCTTGGTGAGATTCAAGGCTCTCCTTGCCGCCGGAGATCGGTCGGATAGGAATAAAGCTTCTGCTCTGGTAACGTCGTCCTCTGCGACGCGAATAGCTTGGAAAATGTCCCCAAAAGCTTGTTTGCTCCAATTGGAAAGAGCTTTCCTGGTGGCTTTGAGCTTGTTGCTGACCCGAGTGAGAGGATTAGGGGAGTTCTGGCTGTTCCACGCTTCGGCCACGATGGTCAAGAATTGAGGGTGGTCGATCCAAAAGTCGAGGAATTGGAAGTTCTTTTTGGATGGTTGGGATTTGTTTTTAATTTCCATCAGGATAGGGGCGTGGTCGGATTCCGTGGAGTTGAGGTGGGACAGGGTGGAACTGATCCTCATGCCGTGCCAGCTAGCGTTGGTGAGGGCTCTGTCCAATCGGGAGTATTGACGACGGTCTCCGTCCTGCATGTTGCACCAAGTGAATTCACTACCTTTGAACTGGAGGGGGGTGAGGTGAGCATTGAAGATGAAGTTGTTGAAGTCTTGCATAGCTGATAGTGGCGGGGGACGGCCTCCGATCTTCTCTTCTCTGCGGGTGATGGCGTTAAAGTCCCCTATGCAAAGCCAGGGGGTGTTGGTGTTGTGGAGATAGGTGTCGAGAAGTTCGTTCTAGAGGTTTTTTCGTTCTGCGATGACGCAGCTACCGTGGACCGCTGAAAGGATAGCCCGCTCCGGCAGGGTGGGGTGGGCGATCCAGCAGGATAGAATTTGATGGGTGTCCTGAATGATGTCGAATTTAACGTCCTTCGACCCGAGTATCCAGATGTCGTGCCTGCCAGCAATAGCCGTTGGGAGGCCCAGAGCCAACTGGGTGGATTTAAGACGTTTGGAGGGGATTTTAGGTTCAATGATGATAAAGATGTCAATCTTGTGAATTTTCCGAAGACTGGATATTCTTCTTAATGTCGGTTTATTAGCCAGGCCTCGAACGTTCCAAGATATAATGTTAAGCATTTAAGGGATTGTGGGGGTGTTTTTTGTTCCGCCTTGCGGCGGATCTGGTTTGTATGGTGACGGTTTTGTCGGTGCCTGTTTTGCTCTATTGGTGGTTGTCCGAGTCCGAGGGGGCTTTCTGCGGCAAAGACTTGTGGACCTCTCCAAGGTTGGGGGGGCCTATCAAATTGCCAGCTGAGTCGACTGCCGTATCCTCCGAGGGAATGATTAGGGAGTCGTGCGCGCTCTCGATCAACAGATGCTGGAGGGGAGCTCCTGCGGCTAAGACTTGTAGACCTCTCCTCACTCGATCGGGACCGAGGATAGCGAGGGCATCTTCGACTGGGATGGCGCTTGAGGATTGATGAGTTTCGTGGGAGAGGGGATGGGCTGGGGGGTCGGCCCCCTTGCTGATGGAGAGTATACGATGATCTGCTTTGCCTGAGTCGGAGCCGTCCTCCGCTCGCGAGGAGATGGAGGAGGAGGACGGAGGCTCGGGGGTGCTGGATCCTTCTAGAGGGTTACCGGACTCCGGGTCCTCTGAGTCGAGGCGAATTGATTGGAGATCTCTATGTGTTGGGGGATAAAAGGGATCAGGGCCCTGCTCGGTGGTTCACTGGAGGCTGGCTCACCGTTGCTGGAGTCGAAACGAATGTGAGAATTTGGAAAAGAAAGAATGGGCGACTTGGGGTGCTTCCCCTCCGAGAGATCGCTGTCTTTTCTGGATGGCTTCTTTTTTAAGCTCTGGATGCAGGCGATGACAGTGCTTGGGAAGGTGTCCTCTAAGGTGGCAGTGGTTGCAGTACAATATGTGATTATCGTAGAGGATTTGTTGGGTGTGGGTGTGGTTGCCTAGCTCGATAGTGATGAAGTTGGGTAGTTCTACAGAGAGATCCAGTTCGACACAGATTTTGGCGTAGTGGGCTTTGGTGAGGTTTCTGGTCTCGGGCGCCGACGCCACCTACGTCCCGAAAGAGTTAGCTATGCGTTGTAGCACCGCAGGGACAAAGCAGATGAGAGGAAGGTTGGGTAGGGTGACCCAGGCTGCCACCATCGCTGAAACTTCTTTGGTGTTGAAATCAGGAGACCATTTGATAATCTTCATCTGGTGGGTGTCGATCTTGCAGGTACCCTTGGACCACACGGTCCTGTGATCACGGTCTGAGGATAGGTGTAGGAGAATGTGTTTTGGGTCGAGGGAGGCCACTCGGTAATCCGACGAGAGATTCTATTTGACGATCGCTTCCTGCACCCTAGGAAGTTTGGGACACCCGGTGGAAAATTTAAGAATGAAAGTGTGAGGAAAGGCCGCTGACAGCGACGATAGTTCCAATTCAGAGAATGGAATGACGGGGGTGGAGTTCTCATGAGTGTAATCAATGTCTGACAGCTGAACATCAGGGAAGATAGTGTCCTTCGAGGGGGTGAGGTGCGGACGAAGCATGGCGGCATAGGAAGGAGGGGCGGTCCGGAGGGGACGGGGCCCGAAGGGCCGGAACGGGAGGGCGGAGGGCCGCTCAGGGGAGGAGAAAGCCCGGAGGCTGGGAGGGGGGCAGAGATAGAAGGGGCATGCCTCCCTGGCGAGGAGGCGGGGGGAGGGGGCACGACCGCCCCAGGGGAGGAGCCCTGGAAGACCACAGGAGGAGGTTGGATGCCGGAGAGGACGGGCTCGGGGAGGGCGGAGGGCCGCACTGGGACATGGGCGTAGAGCGCCGCCTGAGCAGGGGGGCAGGGGCTAATATGGATGAGGAGGCAGGGGGAGTTGAGGGCGACGGTGACGAGCTAGGGCGGGTGGAGATACCAGAGGAACGGGCGGGAGCCAGGGTGGCTTGGGCGACAGCTGAGGGTGGAGAGAGGTCAGCGCGGCGGGTGCCGAGGGTGGGGTGCGCAAGGGAAGGTGGGGAGGAGGTTGAGCGAGAAGGGGGGATAAGGGAGGTGGGTGGGGGGAGGCGGAGAAGCACCGAGGGAGGGGCTGGATGGCGCTGAAGCGCGCAAAGGGGGGTGGGTTGCGCACTGAGTGGCGGGGAATGGATTGCGCTAGAGGGCTGCACAAAGGAGATGTGGGCCCCAATAGCTTGCGCAAACCAAGCCTGCTGCTCCACGAGGGAGGTCACAAGCGCCTGCAGCTGCGCAACAGAGGCAGAAAGATCAGCTTGCACAACATAGGGACATGGCTCCGCACAAGTGAGAGGGGGCTCCTCGGGGAGCGCGCCCAAGGGGGGAACTCGAGAAGCCTAGAGGCGAGGGGCCCGAGGCCAGAACTGCTGTGGATCGTATCTCCCAAGGGGGGAAGGAGGGATTCGAAAACCAGGAGGAAGCGGGAACAGGAGGGGGCTGCGCTAGGAGGCCGGCGACGCCGGCTCCGGCGGGGCCGAGAGCCCGGGCAACAGGGGATTGGGGATCTGCCTTCGAAAATGGAGGTGGGAAAGAGGGGCCACTCCGTAGATCCAGCTCGGGATGAGGGCCTGGCGGCGCAGAGGGAGGATAAGCAGGCGGAGCGGTGGTGCTAGGAAGGGAAGGGGATGGGAAGAGATGATGGAGCTGGCTGCGCCATGCCAGCACCTCGGGAGGCCAGGGGGGCGGCATCGGGGGAGATGGTCTGAGGAAGACGACGGAGATTCACGCACGGAGACTGGAGGAGAGGAGGGAGGGGAGGGAAGGGGCGGCCGGCCTAGGCCGGCCAGAGGAGGAGCGCTTGTCGCTCGGGAGAGATGGAGACGAAGACCATGGGACTTTTTTATTGATTATATATATATATATATATATATATAATCATATATATATATATTATTTGATTATATATATATATATATATATATATATATATATATATATATATATATATATATATTATAAAAATTAGCTATTGTTCCTCGAAACAGTAGCATCCTCTGCCTGACTCCTCCCTCCCCCTCTCGATATATATGTACATATTTTTTTATATTATAAAATCCCTAACCCTAAAGCATGCCCCACCTCTGGCCGTCTGTACCACCACTGGCCGCCTGTGCCAGCACTGGCCGCCTGCGCGTGCCACCCTACCCGCTACCAGCCGGCGACAGCAGCGTTGCAACCGAGAGGTAGAGCAGCAGCAGCAGTGTAATTAGCAACCCCGTTTTACAGCAACATTTTGCGGTGCTCGATCGATCATTTTGCAAACCGAATTCATTAGTATGCACCCGACCTAACCCTCTTCAATTTCCTCTAATTAGAATTAATTTATTCGCGTTGTACGTATTGTAAATCGAATTCCAAAATCAAGAAAAATCTCGATTTCTAAATTATAGAAATTGTCCCAAAGCCCCTATTTTGATGTCTGATTTTCGTCGAACCAGAGACCTATTAGAAAATCCACTTATCAAAGACAACCTAAACAGCTACAAAACCCTACTTTTAGTTTTTATTTTGGATTATTAAATTATGTTTGAAGTCAGTTCCAAAATACGAGAAAACTGTTTTAAAAACGTTAAAAAAAACCCTGATACGGAGTCCGTTCCGACAATTCGGGCGACTTGGTCATGAACCACTCACATCGAAAGGTGCGTATGGACTTCGTGCATGTGTGGGAATTGACAGAACTCGAATTGGTCACGTGTGCGTGACGAATTCATGGCGTATCGTTGAAAACCACCGTGTGGATGATTTCGTAAAACTATAGATTACTTCGTGCACACTCGTCACATCGCGACGAAACTTGCATCAGTGGACTCGTAGTACTTTTTTGGTCCTGTGATCCAAGTTTAGTCAGATTCTGAAACAGTTGACCGGATCACTGTATCGCGGTCCCCATGATCCAATTCAAACAAAAAAAATTTGTGCATGGTTCATCGGAATCCAAAATTAGACATACCTTTGAGTTTGTATAAAAAATTGGACTCGTAGACATATAGTTGTTGACATTATAGACCATAGGATTTGGCACACTTTTTGGTGTAAAGCGGGTCCAACGGTGAACACTATTTTGACCCGAAATTGTTTTGTCCTAATGTCCAGAATTGGACTTATGGGTAGTCAATCCTAGACATTTTTCTTATTTCTAAAATGTTAGTAATATTTATTTCAGCATCCGGAGACGTTTACGGAAGTCCATCTTTTGTTGCTTATATTGCCTTGACGATTTCGCCTACAGGACGTCATGAAATCATCGCACAATCGCTAGGCAAGATACTTTATCATATTTATTGTTTAGTTACTTTTCAATTCATCCAGTTGCATCCATGTTATTTGTTTAGCGTTTATTTTATTGTGCTTCCAAGTTAAATGTGGTGCAAGAGTGTTAGTCATATTTTTATTGCTTATCTTTAAATTTTGCACATGGAGCTAGAGTTAAGGGACTAACTTTTGTGTAGTAAGCATTTTCATAAAACTTGTCACGAATGTGCCACGAGTTGTGTGTTGTGAGTATCATATAGAGAAAACTTGCATGTTGGCTGATTACTAGTACGCATGTGTTAGGTATAACTGCTAAATAGATGCATGCTAGGAGACTTGGCAGTTATTAGAGGTACAGTGTCATTGATACGACATATATAGGTGCATAGGATGGAGAGGACAGTTCCTTAGCTTATGGGCCAAGTATGCATTTCCCTTTTTGTACCCAAAAGCTCCGTTGGAGATACAGGCATGACGACCCCCTTTACTGTTCTTGCTGGCTTCTGATGCTCAACGAACATCATGCTTTGAGGCCCCTGGTACCCAGAGAGGGGACTATGTCAATCCCATATATCTAGAGTTCCCATGCATTGATGAGTTGTTCTTAACTGTATATTCGCAGTAGAATGGTTAAGTAACCTTTGTTTGATGTCTTGTCACACCTTGTCCCGATCATGGCATGGGACAGTATCACATCGCGGATAGTATGCCACGCCTTGTCTTTGTTTAGTTGTAGGTGTGGTCCACTATTTCAATGATGGAATACTGGACCATTTGTGATCCAAAATATTTTATTTTATCTATGACTATGTGACATTTTATATTCGATTTATATGGCATATTTTTTTGTATCTTGTTACGTCCCTCTGAGGACCTGGTGACCTCTCCCGGTGCTTGTTGGACTTCAGGCATGGAGTTGATGTGATGTGTACTGCAGGATTCAGGTATCGATAGTAGTATCATTTATAATTCCTTTCGAGCTTTTATTTTCGTTTGCATTTTATATTCCTTTCGTGATTCTTATTGCTATTGTAGCCTAGTTTTTACAAGCTATCTTCTTCTTCTTGAGCTTGTTCGAACATGTGTAATACAGGACGACCGACAATATGATATAATGTTTATCCTTGTTATTTATTAATTCTTTATATGGATTAAGATATTGGTAACTAAACATTTTAGACATTATACTTGACCTCCAGATAGCTTAGCTGGCATACTAGTGTACCTTGGTCCTACGTATATTGGAACTGGGGAGTTACATATTTTTGTGGTGGCTCATGTAGGTCAGAAAATATCGTTTCAGTTACATTACTGTACCAGACGAGCCTGTAATAGGATAAAAATTAGGATCTCAATCCACAATTGTCTTTGAAAATTCTTTTTGATCGCATCTATCGCCTTTGGAATTCAAAATTTAAAATAGGTCATCTTTCTTGGACCCTAACCATAGATTCTAGCCTTACCCTATTTCGGGAAGACGAACACTCATGTTTGATGAGCCATTTGGATGATGTTTTTGTTAGCCCAATGATTACATCATATTTTTGAATATGGCTAATCAATTAAGTTTAACATAATGATGTCACTAATATTCATATACTCACTATCATGTTGCTACTTAAACTTAGCATTGTCATAATTGTCCTATATCATATTGCCATGCTTATATTGTATTGCAACATATTTTGATCGCCTAGCATGTATTTGTAGACATACAGTAAGCATGATCGAACATGATCAAACTAGGACATAGGCAATGAAGAATTAATGATGGACCAAAGACGGTGCTATACAAAAAGATTTCTCTGAACCGCCTAGCGACCTATCCGGGGCCTCGTATCGGGGGTTCTGCTGCCCAGTCAGCGGACAGGGGTCGAGGGGGCAGCGCCCCCCATCAGGGGTTCGGGGGCGAAGCCCCCGAAAGGTATTCAGATTTCCAAATTTGCTTATCTTTGGACGACTGCTATCAAGGAAAAAGACGTCTTTAGGTCTGCTCAAATATCAGAAGAAAGGCGTCATCAAAGGGCTCTTGGTTTTCCTATTTGTTCTAAGTCTATAATCTTTAATTTATTGAGTCTAGGAGAATGTGTACGTTGAGTCGCACTATGTCATCTCAACCCCTAGACATATCTTTCCAAGCTCTACCATACAAATAGACCAATTCCTGAACCAAACCAAGCTACCATAGCCTATTGAGAGCTTTTGTCATAAGAGAGACAGAGTTTGGGCCAAACTCTGTCTAAGGCAGAGTTCGGGCCGAACTCTGTCTAAGGCAGAGTTCGGGCCGAACTCTGTCTAAGGCAGAGTTTGGGCCGAACTCTGCCTCCTGATTTTCAGCACCCTAATTTTTAGGGCCTGCTTGGTACAAGTTGTCCAACATTCAAAACTTTGAATTCTTGGGGCAGAATTCGGGCCGAACTCTGCCTCCCCAGAGTAGTATAAATAGAGCTTGAATTCTCTCATTTCAAATTATCTCTTACCTTCAAATATTCAAGCCTCCTAAGCTCTACTACTCTAAGCCTTATTCTTCCATATCTCTTAAGCCACAACTCTCCTTAGCCCAAGGTGCTCAGTGTGATATCAGCTAGAAGTTGTGTGCAAGAGTGAAAGAAAAGTTACTTGAACAATTCCAAGTTTTGCCACCTACGAAACTGTAAGAAGTTGGTGTACTCTTCTGAGTAAAGACATGTGGTTGTACACTATTTCATAAATAGTAGATTTCAATCCTGAGCTAGAGTTCTCAGACCTGGACTAGTCCTCCATGAGGAAAACCAGGTTAAAAATGCTGTGTCTGCGAATGCTCTTTTGAACTTTATTTACTTCCGTATTTCTCTCTAATTTATTTACTATCTTGATAGTTTTTTTGTGGAGGTGATATAGAGTTAATTTTTATTTGGTGATTATCGACACAAACTCTATTCACCCCCCTCTAGAGTTGCCTACACGTTACTTCAGTTCTATTGTATGGTAGAAGGTAGCAATGGAGTATTTAGAAGGGAATTAATAATTTTAGGTAATAGCGGTAGCTAGTCGCATTTGTAAGAATCAAGATTATCTTGAGAACCCTTTATAAATAGCTTATACCCTATTATAAGTTGGAGTTCGTCCATTTCAGACTGACTTAACATCCGAAGCTCAAGATCTGTCACAACCCGCACCCGGTGAAAAGGTACGAGACCGTGGGTACGTCCAGCTTACGTCGCAGTGTCTGTGGTAGAATGCTGTCCTAGGTCTCAACAATGACTAAACAAAGTACATGTCCAATATATACTCTTCAAATAGAGGACAATCTCAGAAGATATATCTCAATCACAAATATCTAAGGAGGAAAAACAACACGATATAGATTAAAAATATATCAAAGTACGATACAAGCCAGAATAGAAATAAGTTTAAGTGTTATCAACACATCACACAGAGTATATGAAATAATAACATAGCATAAGATAACTGGAGACAAATCTAGATAATGTCCTAGCAGTCTAATCTAGGCACTACTGGTGTCTCCTCTAGGCTAGCTGGATCCTCCTGATGATCAAGGTAGCAAGTGTCGTCTAAGTCTGTATCGTAGTAAGTAGTGTAGAAATTCTCCAAGTTCTCTATGAAATTTTCTCAACATATCTAGTCAGGATTGGAACGAAATACATAACTCTGAAAGCAGTTTCATTGCATGGTTGGAAATATAGAACTAGCAATAGAATAAAATACATGACGTGCTGTAATAGAAGTACAAGAATACATGAACATGAATAAGGAAATTGAATATGAATAAGATAAAGAATCTATGAACTATAATAAATATAAGTGATTCAGAGCACAAGACGGTTATGGGTTATGTAATTGGTTTAGGTTGCATATGAGTAATCTACAATAACTCGATTAAACGTGAAGGTATAATCGATATATACATGAGTACACTAGGGAATTTAATTACATAACCATTTCTACTCTCCCGCCCCAATCAATACACAAGGATCCGATAATGATGCGTTACGTACACGATTATTATTTTTACATAGAGCACATGATAGTACATGGGAGCACATGAAAGACACGAATACAAGGAGTACACGATGCACACGATAAAGTACATGAACATGGAATACCCGATGTACCCGAAAAGGGGATAACATCTCGTGACAAGATCCATGTAGTACTAATCCGTGTTAACAATGTGTCAGCATCAAGTAAAGTAGTCTAGAGCAGACAATATAGATACTATCATGATAAAAATAATCAGAGAATGTACTCGTCTGATATCCTGAGCAACGGCTGTGTATCGGTATTCGAACTGGAGTCACAGATATGAAAATTACAGGTTACAGAGTGTTCTAAAGTAAACAATAGCTTTAATAATGTTATCTATATGCTCTAGGCCTCTTCTAGGTCAGTGGAGTCAACTAGGTCAAACTTGGTTCATTTAGTCTAAATCTAGGGTTTTGGTTAACTAGACTAGATTAGTTAATATTACGCCCTAGAACCAGAATACCGGAGAGCGGGAGAGTGACTCAGCTAGCTACGTATTACGGGTAGATGAATACCGTATAATACGATCAATGCTGTCTAAAAGACAAGGGGGTGCATACTATATAAAAGTCTCACTAGGGTTACTCAACATCTATCACTACTAAAATATGCTTAATCGGCGACGTAAATTTAGCGACGTTAGCAAAACGTCGCTAAAATGTGTACATTAGCGACATATAAATGAAACATCGGTAACCGTCGCTACTAGCGACGCAAATAGTAACGTGACAACAACGTATATTAGTTACGTGATCTAGTCGTCGCGAAACGTCGCTACAACGTCGCTAATAGCGACTAACTTAGCGACGGTAATGATAGGGTCGCTAAATTCTAATTATATCCCCCCACCGATTCATTTCCCCCTATTTTACTCTCTCACTCTCTCTTCTCCCCCCTCCGACGCTCCTACTCTCTCCGGCGCTCTCACTCTCTCCGGTGACTCTCACTCTCTCCGGCGACTCTCCTTCCTCTCCGGTACGTGACTCTTCCCCTCCCCCCCTTTCTCTCTCTCTCCGGCTATTTTGGTTGTTGGTGGTTGGAGGTGCAGGTGGCTCGGGGGGAGGTGCAGGGGGGATGCGGGTGGTTGGAGGGTGAGTGGGGGGTAGATGGGGGGGTGGGAAAAGGGGACGAGGGCGGCTGGGGGAGGGGAGCTAGGGTTAGGGTTTGGGTTAGGGTCCATTTCCTTCCATTTTACTCTCTCACCCTCTCTCCTTCCCCCCTCCGGCGCTCTCACTCTCTCCGGCACTCTCACTCTCTCCGGCGACTCTCACTCTCTCCGGCACTCTCACTCTCTCCGGCGACTCTCACTCTCTCCGGCGACTCTCCTCCATCTCCGGTACGTGGTACTCTTCCCCTCCCTCTCTCTCTCTGTCTCTTTCTCTCCGGCTGTTTTGGTTGTTGGTGGTTGGAGGGTGTGCGTGGCTCGGAGGGAGGGGCATGGGGATACGGGTGGTTCGGGGGTGAGTGGGGGTGGCTGGGGGGTGGTGCAGAGGGGACGAGGGCGGCTGGGGGAGGGGAGCTAAGGGTAGGGTTCGGGTTAGGGGTGGGTATGTATGGGCGGTTGGATAAGGGGAGCAGGGGGGTGGGGGCGGCTGGGGGAGGGGAGCAGGGGGGAGTGGAGGGTTAGGGTTCGGGTTAGGGGTGGTGTAGGGGGGGCTTGGTCAGGGGCACCGATAGTGCCAAAAAAATCTGATAATTTACTAATAATTATTTGTTTTCCGACACAAAAAAATGTGATACTCCGATTCGAACACACCGATAGTGCCGATATTTGTAACAAGTAGTTTTGTTGGTTGGTTAATTGGTAACATGGTGATCGGAACATATAGTCCCTACAGCCATTCGACTGGCGAGACAGAAACTATGGTACGACATGGTGATCAGGACATAGTCCCTGCAGCCATTCGACTGGTGAGGCAGAAACTATGTAGCCGTAGATAAAGTTGACTGCCCTCCGACCCTCATCCCTCGGCAATGATGATATGACAACCTATCACTATATCTTATATAGTAGTAGATGATGTCTTAGTATTACATTATATGAGTTCATCTTGATTCTATTACATTCTTCAGATACTAGATATGATAAGAACATATACTACACCATATGTACAGAACATAGATGATTCACACAAATGTATGCTAGAATGAATTTTGAGTTGTGTTCTGAGCCATCCGTTCTCACACTTGGCAAAAAAATCAAATTTTCTGTACTTTATCTGCTTTCGAAAATGTACTCAAATTACATGATGGAAGGATTATGTCAAAACACACGGCTTAGAAAATTATGACATGTTAGTCTTCCGACACCGTGGTAACATGGTTGTCACATTAAGGGTCTTTGACAAGGTGACATGTTGTGAAAAAATTTATCCTTATAGTTCTCCTATGGATGTTGAAGAAAACCTCTGTACTTCCTCCGGGTCATGCCGCCGGCTGTGCTGCTTCCCCCTCCTATTGTGAGAACTGTGAAGAGTGAGAAAGGAGAGGGGGTCTTTGATTTTTGCGTTCATCATCATTAGAGGGAGCAGCACTGGAAAAGTTGTGACGTTGATAGCATGAGAGAGGGAGAGGGGGAATGGAGGGAGGGAAGTGGTTGCATGCCTCTGGCTCATTCGAGCGGTATTTGTATGTCATCTGGTGGTGCTCCTCCTGCTCCGGGTCCAGCTCCAGGCGATCAGTAGTTTCATTTTTGCATTTTTGGACTGTACTATATTTTTGACTTTGTACGTATTTGGGGATATTCAGTTTTTTCGTTGAGGATACTGAGTTTGTACGTATTTGCGGATATTGATTTGGTTTGTTGGGGATATTATATATTGACATTGTTTGTTGCGGATAGTATTTTTTTCTTATTTTTTGTATATTCTGGAATGTATTGTGCGTGCCGGTGTTGAGTGTTCCACCGAGGGGTCAGCAATCCCAGGGATTGGATTCTTTATTTTGTATTTTGGATTCTGTATTTTGGCTCCAGCTCCAGCTCTATTTGCATTAATCTACGGTACGACATGGTGATCAGGACATAGTCCCTGCAGCCATTCGATTGGCGAGGCAGAAACTATGTAGCCGTAGATAAAGTTGACTGTCCTCCGACCCTCATCCCTCGGAAATGATGATATGACAACCTATCACTATATCTTATATAGTAGTAGATTATGTCTTAGTATTACATTATGTGAGTTCATATTGATTCTGTTACATTCTTCAGATACTAGATTCGATAAGAACATATACTACACCTTATGTACAGAACATAATGATCCACAATAATGTATGCTAGAATGAATCTTAGGTTGTGTTCTGAGCCATCCGTTCTCACATTTACATAGATGTGAATTAGTACTGTGAGAGCGCTGAAGATAGTGAGAGCGCCGGAAGGCGGAAGGAGAGAGAGTGAGAGAGTAAAATAGGGGGAAATGAATTGGTAGGCGAATATAATTAGAATTTAGCGACGTTCATACTAACGTCGCTAAATTAGTCGCTATTAGCGACGTTTCGCGACGACTAGCTCATGTAACTATGTAGCCGTAAATGAAGTTGACTGTCCTCCGACCCTCATCCCTCGGCAATGATGATACGACAACCTATCACTATATCTTATATAGTAGTTCCTGATATTTTAGTATTACATTATGTGAGTTCATCTTGATTCTGTTACATTCTTCAGATACTAGATACTAGATTCGATAAGAACGTATACTACACCATATGTACAGAACATAGATGATTCACACTAATGTATGCTAGAACGAATTTTGGGTTGTGTTCTGAGCCATCTGTTCTCACACTTAAAACACATATGAATTAGTACTGTGTGTAAATTATTGTTTTTGTATTTTCGACGAACCCAGGGATTGGATTCTGTATTTTGTATTTTGACTTTGTACGTATTTGGAGATATTCGGTTTTTTCGTTGAGGATACTGAGTTTATACGTATTTGCGGATATTGATTTGGTTTGTTGAGGATATTATATATTGACATTGTTCGTTGCGGATAGTATTTTTTTTATATTTTTTGTATATTCTGGAATGTATTGTGCGTGCCGGTGTTGAGTGTTCCACCGAGGGGGTCGACGAACCCAGGGATTGGATTATGTATTTTGTATTTTGTATTCTATATTTTGGCACGGGTTCCAACTCCATTTGCATTCTGGAACCTATTTTTTTATATTTTTTTAACTTAGCGACGTTTTTAGCGACGTTACCATTAGTCGCTAAATATTAGCGACGTTAATAAATGTCGCTAAAAGCGTCGCTAAATGCTGACGTGGCAACACATGGCACCATAATCTGATGTCAGCTCGTCGTCGCCAAAATGTAGCAACAGTGTCGCTAAACGGCGACAACACAATAACGTCGCCTTATGCGTCGCTAATTAGCGTCAACAAACAAACGTCGCAAATAACGGCGCTAGTTAGCGACGTTAATAACGTCGCCAAATAACGTTGCCCTAGCGACGTTTTGCAACATTTTCTCGTTTAGCGACACTTTTTTTTCGTCGTTTCCAAAACGTCGCTAAATTCACTTAGCGACGTTTTCGTCGAGTTTAGCGACGTTTTGTAACGTCGCTAATCTGACAAATTTTGTAGTGTATTGTCTCAATCATTCAACAAAAAACATTAAATAGAGAACATGTAAGATAAAGCAGTAAGGCGTCCCAAATGCTCAGTCAAAATGTTTTTGAGATCTGGCTTTACAAAACATAGCCAGAGGATATAACAAGGTATACAATCGTTATCAGCTGCAGTCTGACTTAGTAACAATTATGTAAAAGTAATTACAAGACAGTCCGACTAACATGTCGGTGCCAAGTGGCAAAAGTAAAGTAAGTAGCAAAACGAGCGGGAAAGTAAGGAACCCACTCGTGTTCTCCTGCGGTCATCCCTCTAGTATTGACCATCTTGGAGGTAGAAGTAAGCTGAGTCCTCGGGAACTGGCTCAAAATTTGGCCATGCAAAACCAGAGAGGTTAGACCTCTAATAGCAAGTACCACAAGGAAGCACGACATGAGAACTAAAACCAGTGATAAGAGTTTTAGAATATGATAATAAGTCTCCACTTGCTACTGTGGTTCACACAATATCACGACACTTTAAACCAACTTCCTAACCAAACAAGGACAGAAGTTGACCCGTCATGTCCTGACATTCTGATCATCTCAGTTAGTTAACGAAGTAAGTACAGTACACAAACAAAGTAATTTAATTGACAATACAACTACTACGGCTTGCTAACTGTAAGTTCCAAGTTACCTTGGAAATATGCAATAAGGATTCCTCAGTTCTTACTATGCACAAGCAAGGCTAGTCTACCCAATAATCAATTGTGCCAATCATGAATTAGACGAGTCCCAGCGGGACGCCCGTCATCAGTATATAGTAAATAAATATAAGCAGATACCACTCCCTGCCATTATGGCAGATTTGCAGTATCTGTGGGAACCAGCCGACATGTCGGGGCACTAATTGTCCCAAGGATGGCTGCCATGTAATAACTCGGGAATCCATTCTCTCCATGCAATCGTTATTTTATTTAACTTAATAGTCCCTATGTTAATTGAAGTCCCATGCCGTGGATCATAGTCATTCAGAATGAGTACTTTCGTACAGAGTACGATATGTATAACTCTACAACGATGCCCGTACGGTTAGGTTGTAGGTCTTACATAGCGTAATGCAACAATCAAACCTAGCCACGGAATAATCATGCCTTGACTGTAAAGTACACGTGCTGCTTTATAGAAACAAGTTGAAGTATGCACGTATCCATATGGCAATGTTCGGGATCGGCCAGTCGATCATAATGGTTCATAGTTAATATGAACGTGTCTCATTCAATTTCAATAAGACTAGTCAGCCTCTTAGTTCCAACTAGGAATGCATGATCAATCATTTAGTCAAGGTAACAATCAATATCAATTGTGACAAGGCATGAAAGTCAACTAGTATTTAGTATGGTCGAGTCTATAACTCTCAGGGTTTAGTCCAGTCACACTGGATATCATAAACCAATCAAGACATAGGGCACATTCCACACAGCCATATATATTAATATTAACATATCATAATTTTATCAGGTTCATGTCAAAAGGCGTAGGGATATAAATGCCATGCCGACATAAAGTAAATAAAGTATAGAGCAATAGGAACACCGAGGTTGGATTACGCTAAGGCTAATCTATACCATGACTAGTCTACGCCAAAGCTTTACGCTAAGGCCACCGGTTTACACCAAGCTTTACGCTAAGGCAAATACACGAGTAAATAAAGTACGCGTAAAGAAGTAACGTTACGCGTAAACTCATACGCGTAAAAGAATAACGTTACGCGTAAACCAAAATCGCATAAAGGAATTATGCCAAGCCAAGGAGTACGCGTAAAACAGAGCTACGCGTAAAGAACAGGGTTACGCGTAAGACTTGTACGCGTAAAAGACTAGAGTTACACATGAAACACTGTACGCGTAAAGAATGACGTTACGCATGAAATATTGTACGCGTAAAGAGTCGAGTTACATGTAAAACATTGTATGCGTAAAGGGTCGAGCCACGCGTAAAGAGTCAAGTTTACGCACGAATGAATATGCGTAAAGAGTAATATGCCAAGCCAAGTCGACTTGCGTAAAACAGATTCACGCTGACACGAATGATCGTGGGCGTAGAGCTTGATACTACGCGAGCACGTAAAAGTGTGGGCGTAAAGTTAATGCTTACGTGAGCACGTATAACGTGAGCGTAAAACTCCTCCCGAACTCCAAATTCCATAGAACCTTCATTCCAAGCAGAAATGGAACTTCCATGGGTCAAAATGGCGTATAACACGAATCTCAACAATCTGGAACGAACGAAACTTGAAAATAATGAAGTTTGATAGATCAAAACCCACAAAATCCAAAAATGGCAATTTCTAGATCTACTAAAAACTGAACTTTAAAATAAAAAATGCCAAGTTCTAAGCTATCTTAGAATCACGAGAGGAAGATAAATGAACCATAAAAATAGGTTCTCATGTGGAAGCAAGATGTACTTGCCTAAGCTTTAGGTAGGTAGAGAGAGTTATGAGGAAGAAGAAGAGTAAATGAGAAAAGAAGTAATAAAGAAAGAGAAAAGGGGTTGGGGATTTAAATAGAGATGACGTTAGGTAGGGGAGTTGGGTTCGGTTCATGATGGACCATCAAAATTTGGAAACAAACCGAACCAAGCTGAACCCAAGAGCCAAAAATAAAATATAAAAAAATAATTAGCAAAAAATTAAAGGAATTAAATACAGAACAAATGCATGATAAATATTAAATAAATACATTCAAGCAGTACACGTATTAAAATACGTATTCTGGGAACGGAGAGTGACAGTTAACTAGGTACCGGGTTATCAAATCATATCCCTATCATATATTCAAACATCTCTATATCCTATTCATCGACCTATCCTATAGTGAAGTTTATATTACCATACTCAATATATATATATATATATATATATATATATATATATATATATATATATATATATATATATATATATATATATATATATATATATATTATTTTTTTTTAAAACCGATTTTATTGAAAAGAAGCAAAACAGGAAACAACAACACAGAGCCCACACCAGATCGAATCTCCAAAGAGATTCGAAATTCAAAAACAAAAAACAACTAAACACGAAAGGAGCGGGAGCCGGCCGTTCCCGAGGGGGGGTACGTGGCGCTCCAGCGCGGCTCCCGAGGGGCCAGCAGCAAGCGCGCGGCCCGGAGTGGGCGCGGGGCCCGAGCGGGAAAGGGCAGGGCCCGAGGGGGCTCGGGTCCCGAAGGGGCAACGCGGGTCTCCCAAGCGGTGGCCGGGAGCACGACCCCGGTGAGTGACGGCCGCCGGGAGTGGGGCCACGAGGCCGGAGAGGAGGCGACACCACGCCGGGGGAGAGAGGACCGGCCTCAGGGCCTCAGAGGAGGGGGGACGGCCGCAGGAGACCTCAGACGAGGGGGGAGGCTAGGAGGTCCGACCGGAGGGGGCCCAGACAGGGAGGGGAGCAGGGAGGGGAACGACCGTCAGCGGTGGAGGGAGGGAACTAGCCGCCGGGCGGCGGCGCTGCCCCTACGTCGAGGCGGAGGGGGGGTAGGCTCCTCCGAGGGCGGAGGCGAGCCACTGAAGCGCTTTCGTCTGGGTTGGGAGCGCGGTCCAGCGCCACTGAAGGGAAGAGGGGTCCTGGGAGACCCAGAACCACCGGCGGGTGGCGGGGCCATGATAGTAGGTCCCCGCCGCCGCCGAGGAGACGGGGGCCGCTGCATCAGCCTGGACGACGGGCGGTTGAGGGAGATCCGCGACCGAGGAGGCTGGCTGCGCTGCGGAGGATGACTCAGGGAGGGAGGCCGTCGAGGAGAGATGCTCGAAAGAAAGGGGGGCGGCGGGGTGGGAGAGGGAGGCCACCTGGGGGGGCTGCGAGGTGGGGAGGGCCATTGGAGGGAGGACCGGATTGATGGGAGGCGCCGGAGGGAGGGCAAATATGGGGGAGGGTGCGGAGAGGGGAACCGGCGGGGGGAGGTCCACCGCAGGGGCGGCCGGATCCCGGGCTAAGGGAGACGGAGGGGGCGATCCCGTCAGGACGGCAGAGGACAATGGGAAGCCAATCACCAGGGGAGGGGAAGGGGGGTCAGGGGCGAGGGGAGAGGGGGGAGGAGCAGCGACCGGAGGGGGAGGCCGTGCTGCGGCGGAGACGGCGGCGGACTCGACCAGGACCTTCGGGGCTGGACCAAGGAGCAGAAGAGGCCAGTGGTGGCCGAGACCTACGACGCCTACGTCGTCGAGGTTGCCGACAGCTGCACGGACGGGGGGAGAGGGGTGGGGGGCTACCGCACCATGGGCAGCCGCCGAGAGCTGGGGCTCCCCACGGGGAGAACGGCCGGTGGGGGCCCAACCAGCCGCCGATGCCGGGAGGGCCAGGGGGTAGGAGACCTCGTGGCGAGGCAGGGGTCGCCGAGGGGCGACCGGCCGCCGCCGAGGAGCGGGAAGATGGCTCTCGAGGGACGGGAGAGGGACCCAAAACCAAAACCCCGGTTCCATATATATATATATATATTTTTATATATATATATATATATATATATATATATATATATATATATATACACACACATATATATATATATATATATATATATACATATAATCAGACGCGCTCCTCTCCTCTGAAGAGAGCGCCGCGCCTACATGAACCCTAACCCTACGATTCCGGCTTGGCCTCTGGCCGGGCCGGCGTCCTTCTCACGACTGGATCATTTGACCGTCGTGATTTCTGCTTTGACGGTTCATGGCGTCCAAAACTTTCGCGGAAGCGGTCGGGTCTGCCCCGACGCTTCCGTCGATCCCTGTTCGATCTTTCTTCTCGAAAGGGGTCCCTGTTGTCTCCTTCTCGGAGGAGGATGAAGAGATCTTAATCCAACCTTTCAAGTTTGCATTGATTGGGAAGTTTTCCTATACTCGACCACCGATCAACGTGATTAGAAAATCCTTCTTGGGTTTTCAATTCTCTGGTGAAGTCAAAGTCGGGGTGATTGATCCTAAACATATCGTCATTCGTCCTAGTCTAGAGATTAACTTTTTACGTCTTCGGGCACGAGAGATCTGGTATGTTGCTAAAGCTCCTATGCGTGTTTTTCGCTGGTCTAAGGATTTCAATGCGTCTCAAGAATCTCCTTTAGCACCTACTTGGGTTTCCCTCGCTGGTCTTCCTCATCAACTTTTTGCAAAAAATGCATTATTCTCTATTGTCATGGGTATTGGATCTCCCCTTAAGCTAGACAGGGCTACGGAGGAATTTTCTAGACCAAGTACTGCACGTGTTTTTGTTGAGGTGGATGCGAGTAAGCCACTCCCCCCGATGGTGCGCATTAATCTTCCTAATGGGTGTACTTTCTCTCAGAAAGTCGAATATGAACATATTCCTCGCTACTGTTCTTCATGCAAGCACCAAGGCCATACAAGAGATGCATGTAAGGTTCATGCTACTAATAAAGCTCCTTCCCAGCTCAAACATAAAGAAGTTATGATTGATACTGCTATTAATAACTCTCTGGTGGGGACTATTAATGTTGAACATGGTGAAATATCTAATCCACTAGTGGCTTTGATCAATCCTACCATTAATGTCCAACCCGCCTATCGATTCTCTGAATATCCCTGCAGCCAATTCTCCTCATGTCAACTCCTCACTGCAGGCATCAACACCTCTTTTACCTCACTCACCTCAGCTTCTGGAAAACCCTGATTCTTCGTTGGCTGAGCCGCTTGAGGAAGGATAATTTCGGACGTGGGCGGATCAAGTTGAAGCGGAGGAACTCCTCCACGGCAGGTTAGTTGATAAGCCTTCTGAGAATATGGGAATTACTGCTAATTCAACGGTTGCTATTTCGGGGTCTGAACCTCTACCACCTTCGGGAGACGGTGCTAATACTTCGTTGGCTTCCGTGCTTGAAGATATACCTCCCATTCCTTCGGATCATCCCATAGCTGCCAATGGAGATGGTTCAAACCGACCTCCAATCATGTCTGGGACACAGAAAAAGAAGAAAGATCCTCCACCCACCTCCGATCGCCTCCTTTAATCAGCAGCTAAGACAGCCCAAACTCCTCCTCCGCCACCCACCTCTAATGTTTAAAATCCTTTGTTGGAATATTAGAGGAATAGCTAATTACATGGCTCTTAAAAGACTCAAGTCACTTTGCAGAACTAATAAAGTTTCCATTGTGATTATTATTGAACCTAAAGTTATGGTTGAGAAGCTTCTTTCTTATCAGTTGAAACTGGGGATTCAGTGTTCTTTTGCTAATCAACGTGGAAATATATGGATCATGTCTAGACATGATATGGATGTCTCTGTATTAGACTCCTTTGATCAAAGCCTTACTTTGTCGCTTTCTTCTTCGATCATTCCTTCCTCTGCGATTTTAAGTGCAGTCCATGGCAGCAATACCAAGGAAGGTAGGCGTGATCTCTGGGACCACCTTCTCAGGGTTAGGTCTGCCTGTCAGCTTCCGTGGCTTCTTGTAGGCAATTTTAATGCCATTACTAGTAAGGAGGAAAAATTTGGAGGCTCACCTCCTTGCGTCATATCCATGAAGGAATTTTTGGAGTTCCAGATTGCAGCAGGTTTATCAGAAGTTCCGTATACAGGCAGTTGCTTCACATGGGTTGATAGACAATATGGGGCTCCTAAACAAGGATCGCGACTGGATAGGGTTTTGTTTGATTCTAAATGGCTTGATTGGGCTCCTTTGTCGGCTTCTTCTCATCTGAACAGATCGGAATCTGATCATGCGCCTATTTTACTTGCTATTGAAAGTGAAAGACCTAATGCTCCTCGTCTATTTCGCTTCCTGCATTTTTGGAAGGATCATGAGTCTTTTCTTCCTATTGTGCATTCGACTTGGTTGTCGGTGGATCATGTTAATAGTCTAGTTCGGTTTGGCCTTAGACTTGCGGCGACTAGGAAGGCTTTGTCTGCGTGGAGTAGAGCTACATTTGGTGATATTTTTTAGGAAGTCAAGAAGGTCGAAGATGCTGTGACTGCTCTTGAGGTTGCATGTGTGGAGAACCCATCTCTTCGTCCCCAATGGCTTCTTGCTCGTGCTCATTTGAAGCAGCAGCTTCGGATCGAGGATGCATATTGGAAACAAAAAGCAAGGATAAAATGGGATGAAGCAGGCGACCGAAACACGAAATTCTATCATTCGTGTGTTTCCTCCAAAAGAAATAGGCTGCATATTCATAGTCTTGTATCCTCTGATGGGCGCACCTTTTCTTCTCTCTCGAACATTCAGCAGGAGGCTAATGATTACTATGGCAAGGTATTTTCTGCTACACACTTGGTGCCTTCTGATGATAATTATTTTGCTCATATTCCACATATTATTACCCAAGAGGACAATGAGAGGTTAATTGCGAAATCATCAATGGATGAACTCTTAGCCACTGTCAAATGTATGGATCATAATAGCACATCTGGTCCAGATGGATTCACGGGGTCGTTCTTTATTGTTTGCTGGCATATTATTGGATCTGATATATTGGAGGCGGTTAACCTATTTTTGGACGGGTTTGTACTACCCCGATCTTTCACTAGTACAGATCTCCTCCCTATCCCCAAACTTAAACGCCCTCGGTCTCTCAACGAGTACAGGCCCATTAGTCTATGTAATTTTGTTAACAAAATCATCTCTAAATTACTGGCTAGGCGGCTCATTGATATCCTTCCTCGTATTATATCTCAAGAACAAAGTGGATTTGTGAAAGGACGGAAGATTGTAAACAATATTGTATTGGCCCAGGAGATGATTTCTGTCCTTGATCACAAGCATTGGGGAGGGAATATGGCTATTAAGCTAGATATGAGTAAGGCCTATGATCGTATTAGCTAGGCTTTCTTACTGAGGGTCATGAAGAAATTTGGCTTCTGCAATGAATGGTGTACTTGATCCTGCATCTTGTGGACAATATATGGTTTTCCACTCTTATCAATGGCCGTTCTTCTGGTTTTTTCCATGGACAATGTGGCATTAGACAAGGGGATCCTATTTCTCCTGCTCTCTTCATTATAGCTGCTGAAGCCTTAAGTCGTAATCTCATCCATTTGAACAACACAACTGGCTATTCAGGCTATTATTCTCCTCGAGGGTGTCCGAGAGTTTCTCATCTTGCTTATGCGGATGATTTGCTTATTTTTTCAGGGGCTGATAAGCGTTCTATTAATCTTCTTATGGAGGTTATTAATTCTTATAAATTGCACTCGGGACAGCGGGTGAATGCTTCTAAGTCATTGATGGTGCACTCGGAGAAGATATCTTCTGATAGAGCAGATGAAATTCAACGCACAACTGGGTTTCAGCTTAGGCAGCAAGGTCTCGTCTACTTGGGCTGTCCTATTACTTCAGATCGGCGTAATTCTGGCATGTTTGAAGACCTCATTGACAAAATTCGATCTCGTATTTCAGGTTGGAATAATAAAATCCTCTCATATGGTGGTAGACTTGTTCTTATTAAGTCTATTCTCACATCTATTCCTATTCATTGCCTATCTGCTAGTAATCCTCCTATTACTGTTTTGAATTGTCTTGAGAGCTTGTTTGATAGCTTTCTTTGGGGTTCGAAGGATGGCTTGCCCAAGCGTTCTTGGCTTACATGGGATCGGGTGGCCAGGACTATTCCTGAGGGAGGACTTGGCGTTCGTCGTCTTAGGGATGTTATGGATGCAATGACTGTCAAGCTTTGGTAGAAATTGCGCTCTACTAACTCTTTGTGGGCTTCTTTTTTCAAGATGAAGTATTGTGCATATGAACATCCTTCTCAAGTTGATCTTACGTCTGCTGCCTCTCATGTCTGGAAAAGGCTTATTAGGGGACGTCAACTTGGTGATGCTCATATTGCTGAGGATGCTGTGGGTAATTTGATGTGGACTCCGCATCTTGCAGGTAAATTTTCTATTTCTTCGGCTTGGGACAATATCCGCCTGCAATTCCTTCATAATACTTTCTTCAAGAACATTTGGAACAAATGCATGCCGACCAAATGGTCTATACTTCTTTGGAGGATTATTATAAACAAACTCCCGACTGATGACAATATCATTAAACTGGGCTTCTCAATGGCCTCTGCGTGCCATTGTTGTCAAAATCGAAAATCTGAGTCCATTGGTCATATTTTTAGTGATGGAGATTTGGCTTTGGCTGTATGGAATTATTTTGAGGCTATTATTGGGGTTCGATCGAATAGAGTCGATATGCTGCATAGGCTGCAAACTTGGTGGAGAAGACGACGGAAACATCTCAAGCAAATTATCGTGGGTGCTATAAGTTGGGTTGTTTGGAAAAATAGAAACAAATGGAGATATGAAGCCTATACTTTTTTCTCAGATCAACTCATTGCTGAAGTCCGAAGACAAGTGAAGAAAGCTATGCTTCGATGCACTCATGCAGACATTCCTGAATTATAAGTTTGATTGTAATGAGTTATATATATATATATATATATTGTCACTCCCCGATCCTGGAATATGTATTTTAATACGTAAATCGATAAATTGTATTTACTTTGTATTTATACGATATTTATATGCTGTATTTTTTCATGCATTTCCCAAAAATATTCGACAAAATATTATTTCATAATTTATTTTCTGCATTTGGGCCTACAGTTTTGGCTCATTTTGGTAACCTATTCTTGGTTCACCAATGGTTCATCATGAACCCTTTGGTTCATCATGAACCCATGGGTTCAAGATTCTATATAATAACTCATCTCATTCTCTCTCCTCTCATTTATCTCCTCTCATTTATTTTCCTCCACCAACCAAGGCAAGTACCAACTTGCTCAAGAGATGGATCCATAAATGATGTTGATGTTTTCTTACAAAATTATTTGCCAAAATATGTTCTTCTCCTCATTCTATACTAGTTTAGAACTTGAAGTTTTCCATTTTGAAGCTTTAATTTTTGTAGATCTAGGTTTTAACCATTTTCGGATCTTCTTGGTTTTGGTCTAGCAAACTTCATTATTTTCAAGTTTTGATGGTTCCATGTTGTAGAGAATTTTATTCTACCCAATTTTGACCTTTGAAAAGTTGGATTTGGACTTATTTTGACCAAGTTATGGACTTTTGAAGTTTTAGGTTCAAACCATGGAGTTCTTGCTGTTTTGGAGAAGACAATGAGCAGTGCACGAGCTTTTTATTTTGCGCCACTAAGCTGCGTGCGCTCTTTAGCGCAGCGCAGTATGGACCCCATACGCTATCTTTTGGAAGCGTATGACTAGCATACGCTCGCTTGCTTGACAAGGAGTCGTATGGACCCCATACGCTGCCTTTTGGAAGCGTATGACTCGCATACGCTCGCTTGCTTGACAAGGAGTCATATGGACCCCATACGCTGCCTTTTGGAAGCGTATGACTCGCATACGCTCGCTTGCTTGACAAGGAGTCGTATGGACCTCATACGCTGCCTTTTGGAAGCGTATGCTACCGGAGCGTAGGCTGACATGAGCGTAGGACGACCTGAGCGTATGCTGACCTGAGCGTAGGCTGACCTGAGCGTACGCTGACCTGAGCGTAGGCTGACCTGAGCGTAGCCTGACTTGAGCGCGCTCTGACCTGGACTCCCCTATACCTTATATTTTTATATGTATATATTATATTGTATATATATATGTAAATGTTTGTGTATGCTATATATCCTTACGTCTTTTTGTCCTGAGCATGATATGAGCACTAATGTGACCCCGGTGAATAAAGGGTTCCTACCAGATACTTGTACCTGAATGTTCCAGTTCTCGTTCATGCTCGATAAATGACTCGTAACTCCACGTGGCATATTTGCAATGATGTATTACACCAAGGAGGGTAGAACATGTTGACATACTGATTGACATGGATCCTCTTTTGGGGTACTCGTACTTGAGTACGACATTTAGGAGGATAATCATGCAGGCCACAGCATGTGAGTCCAAGATTTCACCTAGGGTTAAACTAGGCAACTAAATATACTAGATACATGGGGAGGGCAGAATCCCGAGATCGTGTTACACCAGCCGCCTTGAGATATTGTCTTGACGCGCTGGCTGGTCTCCACGGATACTGTGTCATCTGCAACGAGTGGATGACTGTATCCGATTAATTCCTGCTATATATTATATGTCTTGGCAAGGTGGCCTTACGAGGGACCTGTGCTCAATGACCCCTGTCTACGCGAACCCCTGGGTTGGCTAGCCTTGCTGGAAAGATACGATATGAGGATTTCCAAATAACATGACGCGAGGATAACCTCGTCCCACTAGAAACTCGTAGACTTGTTTGGCCGTGAAAAACGACTTGCTTGTATCCTATTTACCTTCCGTGAATAACTGAGGGAAGCGGACTGTCATGGTACGTGATCCAACCCATGTTCTTGTTTGATTGTTGGGTTAGTTATCGTACTATGGCAGGCTGTGGACCGAAGTTATGAACGGAAGACTTATTCTGGTTGTGAAGTGCTACTTCTGTGAATGACTGAGGAACATGGTCTATCATGGTACATGATCCAACCCATGTTTTTGTTTGATTGTTGGGTTGGTTATTGTGCTGCGATAGGCTATCGACCGAAGTCACGATCAGGAGATTTTATTGTTTATACCCTTTAACTTATGTGAAAGTTATAGAGTACGACGCGTCCCGACTCCATGCGGCACCTTTTGTCCTTGTTTGGTTGTAAGGGTGCTATATGGGTTCGAGGATGTGGCGCTACCCTATAATGGTAGCATAAGTATTACTATTATCAATCATTTTATTAACTGGGTTTTTAATCTTAACTCTTGTGCCCTTTTGGCGGTACTTGCTATTCGGGGCTGACCCCGCTGGTTTTGTTTGGCCAGATCTCGTAGCAGAGCCAGAGGACACGATCTTCCTCCCTGACATCCATGGTGCATACTAGGTGCATGGCGGTTCGGAGACTCGAGTGGATTTCTTCTCCACCACTCCTGCTTATATTTTGTGCGGCATTTAGCCACCGGCACCTGTTAGCCGGATTACTTGATATTTTGTGTCAGTACAGAATTGTAAATAAACAGACTGCAGCTGTGTATAATTTTGTACTCCTAACTCTCTGAGATAGCTAAATTATAAAGCTAGTCTCTCATGATCATTTTGATGAAGCGTCGGGGACGCCTTACTGCTTTATCTTTAAATGTTCATTTAATTGCTGATGTGATTTGATTGATTGAGACATAGAACTCTGTGGGACCATAGGAGACTTGATTGTAGCATGTACCCCCTAGTCTCTCGACAGTCACGATTGCCGTATGACGTTACGTGCCTCATATGGAGTAGCTGGCCTAGTCCGTCTCCGTATTTTGGTACTGGGGCGTGACAAGGTTTTAGTGGTGGCCCATGCAGGTCTGTTTTTCAGACTTGTGGGGTATTGCAAATTATTAGGAGTCTCAATCAAAACTTGTTCCCCTTGAAATTCTGTTTCGAATTCTCTGTCCTTGCCTTGATCTCTAACCTGACTTGCATCCTCGAAATCTTCCTCGTTCGGACTTGATAATCTTATATCTTTCTCCATAGGGGTGCTTTATTCTCAGTAGCGGGTGAGGCCCAAGAGGAAGAGCAGCGAGAGCATGGCTCGACTGGGCACCAACTGGGGAGAGAACCTTCTCCAGGGCAGACACGAGCAGAAATGGAACCAGAGGCAGTGCAGCCGCAGGTTATTGAAACTCCGGCAGCACCAGCAGCGACGGCAGTACCAGATGCCGTAGCACTCCTGGAGATCATCCGGGGGATTCTTGTCACTCACCAACAGCAACAGACTCAGCAGCAGGAGCAGAACGTGTTGCTGAACCAAGGGATTCAGTTAGCTCTTGAGAGGAGTGTCGAGGTTGACTTGGGAGCATCAGGAAGGTTCCGTCGCTTGAACCCAAGGTATTTTGATGGCACGGAGGATGCCATCACTGCGGATGCATGGATTCAAGACATTGAAGCCATTCTTGTGGCAGCCAAGGTTCCAGATGATGAGAAGGTTGATCAGGTCAAATTAGTACTTCAGGATCTTGCCCGCGACTGGTGGGCATCAGAAGAAGTTGGTATAAGGCGCCCTGTTCGTTGGATCACCTTCAGTGAAAGATTCAAGGCCAAGTATTTTGGCGTAGTAGCTCGATATGAGCTCCAGCAGAAGTTTATTAGTCTCAAGCAAGCAGGCAAAATCGTAGATGGGTATGCAGCAGAGTTTTGCAGATTGTGCCATTTTGCCCCAGCAATGGTAGCAACGGAGCCAGAGAAAGCTATGAGGTTCCAGCAGGGACTTCATTTGGAACTATTACAGCTTGTGGAGGGACACGACTACCAGACGTTTGACGCTATTTTGACGGCCGCTCGGAGGCACGAGCTTACCCAGCAGAGGTTGGCATCGAGGACAGGAGGTCAGAAGAGATCTCATTCCCAGGTTAGAGGAGGAGCAATGCAGCGAACATCGGCACCAGCACCCGGTGTACTTATTCATGATGCAGGAACGCCGCGGAGGACGGTCGTGTCAACTAATTCAACGCCAGTTCGGCATCAGCAGCCGAGGAACCAACAGCAGCGTCAGGGAGCACCCCAGGGCTGAACATTCTGTGGGAAGGCGGGCACACGAGGGAGGTGTGTCGGTCAGCAAAAGACTTATGCTTGAGGTGTAGTTGTTTCGACCACCGTATTTCTACTTGTCCTATGATGCAGAGGCTAGGAGGGCCAGCTCAGCAGTTTCCAGCGTTGCCAGCTCCGGTGGCAACCCCGAGTGGAGGGCCAGTATTAGCAGTGAAGCCCCTAGCCCAGCGTCTACCAACGCAGGCTCAGATGTTCCGCCAAGCACAGGAAGCCGAAGTCCCTCAGAGGCAGCAACAACATGGTCGAAGAAGGCCGCAACAAGGAGCTCCGCGGGGCCAGGGCCAGGCTCTCACATTATCTTTGGGAGAGGCTCTAGCGTCTAGTGACGTGGTGGCAGGTAAAATTCTCGTCACCTCATTTCCCGCTGTAGCCTTATTTGATTCAGGCGCTACTCATTCATTCATCTCTGCACAATATGCTACACGGATTGGACTAGTGTTTGAGGCATTGCCGGAGAGGATGGATATACTCACCGGCAATGGGCTCGTAGAAGTGAGCAGAGTGCGCTTTCATGTCCGGTAGAGGTGTGTGGGCATTTACTGCCCGCATCATTGATTGAATTCCCTATGGGGAATTTTGATATTGTTCTTGGCATGGACTGGTTGAGAGACAGTCATGCAACAATTGATTGTAGAGGAGGTAGGGTCATATTCAGCATTCCTGGGATGGAACAGTTCATCTTTACTCGAACCTTGAAGAATCAGGCCGGAGGCGTCCTCTCAGCAGCAGTGTCAGAGCCAGGACAGATTCCGAAAGTGGTCAAAGATTTTCTCGACGTCTTCCCTTATGAGCTCCCAGGGATACCCCCAGTCAGAGAGGTAGAATTTAGCATTGAGTTGAACCCTAGAACGAGGCCTATTGCAGACAGAGTTTACAAAATGTCGTCGTCAGAACATGATAAGTTGTATCAACATGAGGAAGAGTTGAAGTCTAAGGGATTCATCCGAGACAATAAACTGCCCTGGGCCGTGCCAGTGATTCTAGTTCCCAAGAAGGATGGGTCGACGAGGATGTGCATCGACTACCGCAAGCTGAATGCAGTAACAGTGAAGAATAAGTACCCGTTACCAAGGATTGATGACCTATTTGACCAGTTGAGCAAGGCCAACATCTTTTCCAAGATCGATCTTCGGTCGGGATACTATCAAGTAAGAGTCCGGGAGCAAGACATACCGAAGACAGCATTCAGATCTAGATATGAGCATTATAAGTTTTTAGTAATGCCCTTTGGACTAACCAACGCCCCTGCAGTATTCATGGATTTAATGAACCGCATCTTTCTGCCGTATTTGGATAAATTTGTGGTGGTGTTCATAGATGATATCCTTGTCTATTCCAGCAGTAAAGAGGAGCATGAGGAACATCTTAGGACTGTCTTACAGACATTGAGGGAACATCAACTATATGCAAAGCTCGACAAGTGTGAATTCTGGTTAGACCGCATTTCGTTCCTGGGACATGTAATTTCTGGAGCAGGAGTGTCAGTGGATCCGAAGAAGATTAAGGTCGTAGAGCATTGGCTGGTCCCGAAAACGGTTGCAGAAGTGCGAAGTTTCTTAAGATTAGTTAGTTACTACAGAAGGTTCGTGGCGGACTTTGCCAGGATCTCTGCGCCCTTAACGCGTTTGACGCATAAAGACGTAGATTTTGTTTGGTCAGCTAGCTGTCAGGCATCATTTGAAGAATTGAAGAAAAGGTTGATCTCAGCCCCGATCTTGACGCTTCCAGTAGGAGCGGGAGGCTTTACAGTATATTGTGACGCATCAGGGAAGGGTCTTGGGTGTGTATTGATGCAGCATGGAAAGGTGATAGCATATACGTCTCGACAGCTTCGAGACCATGAGAAGAATTACCCGACTCACGATTTGGAGTTAGCAGCTGTGGTGTTTTCACTCAAGTTGTGGAGGCATTATTTATACAGGGATCGGGTAGAGATCTATACTGATCATAAGAGTTTGAAATACGTGTTCACGCAGCGAGATTTGAACATGAGGCAAAGAAGATGGTTAGAACTGCTGAAGGATTTTGATTTAGGTCTTCAGTATCATCCAGGCAAGGCGAATATAGTTGCAGATGCACTGAGTAGGAGAGACAGTGCCTTATTCTTGACCTCGCAGAAGCATATTCTAGAAGACCTTCAGAGTATGGAAATCGAAGTAGTTTTGCCAAGGGATATAGAAAGAATGACCAGTATGCAGATTCAGTCAACCTTAGTAGAGAGAATAATGGCAGCACAAGCAGGAGATCCAAAGATTTAGAAGTTGCGGTCGGAGTGTGAATCAGGCCGTAGGAAGGAGTTAGTGATTCATGAAGATGGTACGCTCAGGTTTGGAAACAGACTCTGTGTACCGAGTGGAGACCTTCGGCAAGAAGTTATGTCCGAAGCTCATAGTTCTATTTACTCCATTCATCCAGGAGGAACGAAGATGTATCGAGATATCAGGCAGTTCTTTTGGTAGAATGGCATGAAAAGAGAGGTAGCGAGATTTGTATCCAAGTGTCTGGTATGTCAGCAGGTGAAAGTCGAGCAGCAGAGATCAGCAGGATTGCTATAGCCGCTTCCTATCCCAGAATGGAAATGTGAGCACATCACGATGGATTTTGTGATCGGTTTACCTAGATCCCCGGCTGGCAAGAATGCAGTCTGGGTAATAGTATATCGACTCACGAAGGTCGCTCATTTCCTTCCCTTCCGAGTTGGACATACTACTGAGCAGCTAGCAGAAATGTACATGAAGCAGATAGTAAGGCAGCACGGTGTTCCAGTTAGTATAGTATCAGATCGGGATACGCGGTTTACTTCCAATTTTTGGTGGAGCTTACACCAAAGTTTGGGAACCAAGTTAAGATTCAGTACTGCTTATCATCCACAAACGGACGGGCAATCAGAAAGAACCATTCAGACATTAGAAGATATGCTACGGGCGTGTACCTTAGATTTTGGCAGATCTTGGGAGGATCACCTTCATCTAGTGGAGTTTTCCTATAACAACAGCAATCAGGCTAGCATTCAGATGGCCCCGTTCGAAGCATTGTACGAAAGGAAGTACAGGTCCCCTTTGGCATGGGACGACGTCGGAGAACGAAAGTTGTTGGGGCAGAGATGATCACGTAGACTGTGGAGATAGTTAAGTTGGTCAGAGAGCACCTTCGAGTTGCACAGGACCGACATCGTCATTGGGCAGATCAGCATCGTAGGCCTCTAGAGTTTAGAGTTGGCGACCAAGTGTTTCTGCGAATTTTGCCTACTCGGGGTATCATCAGATTTGGAACCCGGGGAAAGCTTAGTCCAAGACACGTTGGTCCTTTTAAGATTCTCGCTCGGGTAGGCGATGTAGCTTATCGACTTGCCCTTTCGCCTTCGTTAACTGGCATACATGATGTGTTTCATGTGTCCCAATTACGTGGGTATATCCCGGATCCGAGTCATGTCCTCGATCATTCTGAGTTAGTCGTTGGTACCGACCTAACTTACGAGGAACAACCCGTGTCTATTTTGGACCGGCGAGAGAAGGTACTCAAGAATCGGACGATAAGCCTTGTCCGTATTTCTTGGAACCATCACTCTTCGGGAGAGTCAACCTGGGAGCGCGAGGACGAGATCAGATCTCGGTATCCGCATTTGTTTGACTAATGAGGTATATTTTTTTACGCCTTATTGACACGATTCCATGCTTATCTGTACCTGCTTATTTTGTACATTGTGATGTATGATAATAACTGCTATGATAGTTAACTTGTATATGATTGTGCCTTGCTTGCCCTGATTTTTACTATCCTGTCTTGGCTGGAATTCCGAGGACGAAATTTTTCTAAGAAGGGTAGAGATGTCACTCCCCGATCCTGGAATACGTATTTTAATACGTAAACCGATAAATTGTACTTACTTTGTATTTATACGATATTTATATGTTGTATTTCTTCATGCATTTCCCAAAAATATTCGACAAAATATTATTTCGTAATTTATTTTCTGCATTTGGGCCTACAGTTTTGGCTCATTTGGGTAACCTATTCTTGGTTCACCAATGGTTCATCATGAACCCTTTGGTTCATCATGAACCCATGGGTTCAAGATTCTATATAATAACTCATCTCATTCTCTCTCCTCTCATTTATCTCCTCTCATTTATTTTCCTCCACCAACCAAGGCAAGTACCAACTTGCTCAAGAGATGGATCCATAATGATGTTGATGTTTTCTTACAAAATTATTTGCCAAAATATGTTCTTCTCCTCATTCTTGGTTTTGATCTAGCAAACTTTATTATTTTCAAGTTTTGATGGTTCCATGTTGTAGAGAATTTTATTCTACCCAATTTTGACCTTTGAAAAGTTGGATTTGGACTTATTTTGACCAAGTTATGGACTTTTGAAGTTTTAGGTTCAAACCATGGAGTTCTTGCTGTTTTGGAGAAGACAATGAGCAGTGCACGAGCTTTTTAGCTTGTGCCACTGAGCTGCGCGCGCTCTTTAGCACAGCACAATATGGACCCCATACGCTGCCTTTTGGAAGCGTATGACTCGCATACGCTCGCTTGCTTGACAAGGAGTCGTATGGACCCCATACTCTGCCTTTTGGAAGCGTATGACTCGCATACGCTCGCTTGCTTGACAAGGAGTCGTATGGACCCCATACGCTGCCTTTTGGAAGCGTATGACTCGCATACGCTCGCTTGCTTGACAAGGAGTCGTATGGACCTCATACGCTGCCTTTTGGAAGCGTATGCTACCTGAGCGTAGGCTGACCTGAGCGTAGCCTGACTTGAGCGCGCTCTGACCTGGACTCCCCTATACCTTATATTTTTATATGTATATATTATATTGTATATATATATGTAAATGTTTGTGTATGCTATATATCCTTACGTCTTTTTGTCCTGAGCATGATATGAGCACTAATGTGACCCCGATGAACAAAGGGTTCCTACCTGATACTTGTACCTGAATGTCCCAGTTCTCGTTCATGCACGACGAATGACTCGTAACTCCACGTGGCATATTTGTAATGATGCATTACACCAAGGAGGGTAGAACATATTGACATACTGATTGACATGGATCCTCTTTTGGGGTACTCGTACTTGAGTACGACATTTAGGAGGATAATCATGCAGGCCACAGCAAGTGAGTCCAAGATTCTACCTAGGGTTAAACTAGGCAACTAAATATACTAGATGCATGGGGAGGGCAGAATCCCGAGATCGTGTTACACCAGCCGTCTTGAGATATTGTCTTGACGCGCCGGCTGGTCTCCACGAATACTGTGTCATCTGCAACGAGTGGATGACTGAATCCGATTAATTCCTGCTATATATTATATGTCTTGGCAAGGTGGCCTTACGAGGGACCTGTGCTCAATGACCCCTGTCTACGCGAACCCCTGGGTTGGCTAGCCTTGCTGGAAAGATACGATCTGAGGATTTCGAAATAACATGACGCGAGGATAACCTCGTCCCACTAGAAACTCGTAGACTTGTTTGGCCGTGAAAAACGACTTGCTTGTATCCTATTTACCTTCCGTAAATAACTGAGGGAAGCGGACTGTCATGGTACGTGATCCAACCCATGTTCTTGTTTGATTGTTGGGTTGGTTATCGTACTATGGCAGGCTGTGGACCAAAGTTATGAACGGAAGACTTATTTTGGTTGTGAAGTGCTACTTCTGTGAATGACTGAGGAACATGGTCTATCATGGTACATGATCCAACCCATGTTCTTGTTTGATTGTTGGGTTGGTTATTGTGCTGCGATAGGCTATCGATTGAAGTCACGATCAGGAGATTTTATTGTTTATACCCTTTAACTTATGTGAAAGTTATAGAGTACGACGCGTCCCGACTCCATGCGGCACCTTTTGTCCTTGTTTGGTTGTAAGGGTACCATATGGGTTCGAGGATGTGGCGCTACCCTATAATGGTAGCATAAGTATTACTATTATCAATCATTTTATTAACTGGGTTTTTAATCTTAACTCTTGTGCCCTTTTGGCGGTACTTGCTATTCGGGGCTGACCCTGCTGGTTTTGTTTGGCCAGATCTCGTAGCAGAGCCAGAGGACACGATCTTCCTCCCTGACATCCATGGTGCATACTAGGAGCATGACGGTTCGGGGACTCGAGTGGGTTTCTTCTCCACCACTCCTGCTTATATTTTGTGCGGCCTTTAGCAACCGGCACCTGTTAACCGGATTACTTGATATTTTGTGTCAGTACCGAATTATAAATAAACAGACTGCAGCTGTGTATAATTTTGTACTTCTGACTCTCTGAGATAGCTAAATTATAAAGCTAGTCTCTCATGATCATTTTGATGAAGCGTCGGGGACGCCTTACTGCTTTATCTTTAAATGTTCATTTAATTGCTGATGTGATTTGATTGATTGAGACATAGAACTCCGTAGGACCATAGGAGACTTGATTGTAGGATGTACCCCCTAGTCTCTCGACAGCCACGATCGCCGTATGACGTTACGTACCTCATATGGAGTAGCTGGCCTAGTCCGTCTCCGTATTTCGGTACTGGGCGTGACATATATATATATATATATATATATATATATATATATATATATATATATATATATATATATATATATATATATATATATATATATATATATATATATATATATATTATATATATATATATATTGCTGCTTAAACTCTCTTTGTAACCTGCGTTGGAACTCACTTTAGTATCAATAAAATTATAGTGTTTTGTTATATATATATATATATATATATATATATATATATATATATATATATATAAGGGAGAAGCCGGTTCGGCTGCAGCCGCGGGCGGGTGGCCCTCTTCTCGCCACACCGCCCTCCCCCGTCGGCTACTGGTGGGTGGGTCGGCCGATTGGCCTACACGGCCCGGCGGTCTCTTTTTTCATCCCCCTGGGCGGACCCTCCGCCTGGCCAGCCCCTCCGTGGGGTCTCCCGTACCTCGTCGCCGGCTTCCAGCCGAGCGGACCCCCCTCGTCCCTCCCTCCCTCCACCCCCACCCCCCTTTCCTCCCAGGCGTCGTCGTTGTCGTCGGCACCGACGCCACCGGTCGAGGAAGGGCTCCCCGCCGGTCAGCGCCTCGCCCGAGGCCGCAACGGCTCCCCCGGCCGTCCAGCCCGTCCCTCCGCCGGATGTGCCACCTCCATCCCCGGCAGGAGCGCCTCCCCACCCAGCGATTCCCCCCACCCTGGCGCCCCCTCCCCTCGTCGCCCCCCCTTTCGTGGCCGACCCCCCCCTCCTGCAGCAACGGCGCCCTTCCTCTCGATCCAGTGGCCGTCGAGCACCGGCGGCTCCGGATCGGTCCTCGCCGCCTCACCCTCGTCGTCCCCCCCACTCCACCAGTGGCCCCCCCTCCGGTCGGCGGTGCTCTTCCCCGTGCGGCGAGCGTTGAGCCCCCATCTTGGACGCTCGTGGCCCTGCGGCGCCCTGCGGAGCGCTCCCCCCCACCCTTCTCATTGCCGGTTGGCCGTGCGATGCCGTCCCCATCGCTCCCTCCCCTGGCCGCTTCCCAGCCTCCCTCCGGGCTACGGCGATCGCTTCGGCTCATGCTCGCGAGCCCCCCTCCTTGCCGTTGTGCGGCCCCCACCGGCCGAACACCCCGGCACCCTCCGGCGGTCCTCTCTCCAGCCCCGACCCCCCACCTTCGACGGAGTTCCCTCCCTTTCGACTTCCCTCCCCCGCCCCTCAGTCGTCGCCATCGCCGGAGCACCCTCCTCTCCGCCCCACCCCGCCAGCCTTTTCCGCTGAGGCTCCAGCGCCACCCTCTCTGGAGCCCCACTCTCCTGGCCGGAGTCCCACTCCTCCTCGCCAGATCCCCGCTCACCTTACCGGAGCCCCGCTCCCCCGACGTCGGAGACCCGTTCCCCTCACTAGCCGGAGCCCCGCTCCCCCATCGCCGGAGACCCGCTCCCCGCCCGCCCGTCCGTGCTGTCGCCTCGGGCTCAGCGCCGCCTCGGGCAGAGCACTCTCGGGCCCCGCGTCCTCTCTCCTTCAGGCTCTGCGCCCGGAGCAGCCTCCTCGGGCCCCGCACTCTCCCGCCACGTGCCCCCACGTGCCCCCTTCTTCGAATCCAGCGCGTGGACCGACCCCCCCTTGGGCTTCGTGCCCTCCCCACCCCGCTCTTTCCTTTGGTTTTTTGAATTTCAAATTTTTCGATATTTGGCTTTTGGACTGGGCTGGGCCCTTCCGTGCGTTGGCCCAGTGGCCGTTTGTAGGCTCTTCGTGAGCTGTTGTCTCCTTCTGTTTTAATAAAATGTCTTTGTTAAAAAAAATTATATATTATAAAATATATATATATATATATATATATATATATATATATATATATATATATAGGATCTCCCCCTCCCCCCAAAAAGAAACCCTAACCCTAAGATCCCGCCATGGCAGGAAGTGGAAGAGGAAGGCCGCCGAAGAACGCCGGCTCCGCCAAAGCCGACAACAAGCTTGCTGTGAAGAAAGGGAAGCTGAAGGCCGCCAAGGACCCGAACAAGCCGAAGAGGCCCCCCAGTGCCTTCTTCGTCTTCCTGGACGAGTTCAGGAAAGAGTACAAGGAGAAGAACCCTAACAACAAGAGCGTCGCCACCGTTACTAAAGCTGGTGGGGCTAAGTGGAAATCGATGTCTGATGCTGATAAGGATCCTTATGTTTCTAAGGCTGACAAATTGAAAATCGAGTACCAGAAAAAGGTCAAGGCATACGAGAAGGGACAAGCTGAGGATGAGACTGAGGACAACGCTGAGATGGACGAGGAGGAGTCGGACAAATCGAAGTCTGAAGTTAACAGTGGAAGTGAGGAGGAAGAGGAAGATGATTAGAATAGAGGAAGCACAGGGTGGATAGCAAGGCTGTGCTGTGCTTGAACTGTGGAAAGAAGTAGACTGCTTACTTTTACTAGAAGTTGACATGTATCTTTCCATGTTTTTCTTGTTATTTTCTATCAACGGAAACTGTGTCCGCTCTCTAAACTGCTATCCATGATGGATTGAGTTCCAAAATGGGAGATATGTATCTGCAGCTGATCATTACTGTCATGTACTTGCTACTAAGTTTCCTTCTAACCATATTTTAGCTCAAAAAAAAATAATAATAATAATAATATATATATATTATATATAAAAAATATATAAAATATATTTTATATATATATATATATATATATAATATATATATATATATATATATATATATATATATATATATATATATTTTTATATATATATATATATATATATATATATATATATAATATATATATATAAAATATATATATATATATATATATATATATATATATATATATATATATATATATATAAATATGTTTGCCATGAAATATAAAAGAGCAGAACAGTTTTATGGGAGGACTGGACTTTTACTTCACGTTACAAACTCGCTTGTACAAAGAAAGCCTAGGGACGAAAGCCTAGGTACAACAATCTAAGTACAATTGTTTATTTTTTATTCTGGGGGGTGACGATAGAGGCTCGGGAAAGCGACGGCAGCTCTGCCTTACTCCTTGGACGATCGGATGTAGTCTTGGCTCCTGTGACGAGATGCTTGGCGTTGACGAAGAAATGCTCTTCTTGCTCTCATCGTATTGCTCTTCTGGCTTCTCTCTCTCTGGATTGATCTCTGTGTATTTTTCTATCTGATTATTGGGGGAGCGTCCTTTTTGCAAGGGAATGGCACCTTGCTATTTATAATAGTGGGGGGCATCATTAGGGTTTGCAATGATTGCCCATTCTCAAAGTGGCGGCGGCCTGGTAAATGATCAATCTGGGCCATTAATCTTGAGCGTGAAGGATCTGGGCCATTAATGAGGATTATGCCAAATCATGTCAGTAATTAATGTTGATCGCAATAAATCTCCATCATGATGATTTGCTGATGTCCGCAAATCTAAATGAATCAATTTAATTGATTCTCCTGCCACGTGTCCCAAATTATTGGGATCTGACCCAAAATTTGATTATCTTTAGGACACGTGTTCTGTCATCGTTGTTGAGCTGCATGAGGAGCGTTCTTGTTTGGGCCGCATGAAGGTCGTCATGACCGAGCCGCATGAAAGATTTCATGACCGAGCCGCATGAATAGTCTCTATACTCGAACCGCATGAAGGTTGTCATGACCGAGCCGCATGAATATGTTCATGACCGAGCCGCATGGGGGTCTTCATGACCGAGCTGTATGAGAGTCTTCATGGCCGAGCCGCATGGATTTCTTCATGGCCGAGCCGCATGGGGGGACCTTCATGATTAAACCGCATAGTTTTCTCTGTACTGGCCGCATGAACTCGTCTATACTGGCCACATAAACTAGCCTCGAAGCTGTGAAGATTTTCTCCAGTTCCCTAGGAAGATAGTGCTCTTGTGTTAGTCATCATGACTACTTTACGTCAGGGCTGTCAGCTGTCAGCTGTCAGCCGTCAGAGCATTAATTGTCAGCCGTCAGAGCATTAATTGTGTTTGAATGACGCTGGGTACAGCCGTTCTAAAAAGACACGTGGCTTCCCTCTGCTGGCCGTATGGAGTCCACTCTGTGTTTGAGCAGCATGGGACTCTTGAGCCGCATGTGGCTCCTTGGCCGCATGGATCATTTTTCTCCTCTTTTTCATGCTTCTACAAGACCCCCTTCAAAGTTTTCAATTTGCAAAATTGAAATACTTTGAATAAGAAGCATGATTATGCCAGAGCCGCATGGATGTATTCTGTCCTAATCGCATAGATTTGACCAGCCGCATGATTACCTCAACCGCATGACTCTCTGAGCTGCATGGGCTATTTTGGCCGCATGAGCTTCTTGCCACGTCTTCCTGCCACGTGTGCAAATCTTTTGTAAATCTTCTGCATTTAATGCTCTTGATTTGCTGTCAGATTTTAAGAGCCATTTTTTGGGCCAGGATCCCAAGAGTCAGGCTATTATTAAGCCGTTTTGCCTCGATGACCGAAGAGTCGGTCATCATATTGCACGCGGATCGAGGCGTTCCTTCCTTGTCTATAAATAGGAACACTTTCATTCTGGGGAGTCTTCTTTTCTATCTTCGATCTTTCTAACTCCTTCCTCTCCCAAGCACCCATGGCTCCCAAGAAGGCTGCTGCGTCGAAGGCTGCGAAGGGCAAGGCGGTCGCTTCTGCAGCGGCTGTGGCGACGAACGTGGCCACTCCTCCGCCGACCGTTGTTCACTCTGTTCATCCCGACGTTCATCCACCTATTGCTGGTAAGGGCGTTGCCTTTGAACCCTAACTGTCATGGCTCTGCTGCATAATTTATGCACAAGCCGCATTTACAAGGTTCTTCGATATGACCGCATAAGCACTTCGCCCAGGTGGGCCGCATGGGCTTGTCATACTCGATCTGAACCGCATATACATTTTTGGTTTGGGCCGCATGAGCGTAGTTCACTTTTGAACCGCATAAGCTCATCTGCTTGTAGCCGCATGAGTCTATCTGTTCAGGGCCGTATGAGTCTGCGTGGACTTTGAACCGCATAGTCTCACCTGAATCCGAGCCGCATCAGCGTCTAGGTTTGTCTGTTGAGTCCATGTGAACCTTGAACCGCATAGGCCCTTCTGAACCCAAACCGCAGAAGCTTCATAAGCTCATCTGAACTTGATTTGTATGGACTCGTCTGACTCGGAGCCGCATAAAGCTATGATGAACCGAACCGCATGGACTCATCTGGTTCTGAGCCGCATGAGGCTGTGACTACCCGAGCCGCATAGACTCGAATGATCTTTCAAATGCTTCTTGTTTTGACTATCCTCTAATCTTATTTCTTTCGTCTCTTCTTCAGTGAATCTGCCAGTAAATCCTACGGGGAAACTTTTGGTTGGCTCAAATCAACTTGCCTCGGATGTGCGACGGGACGATTTAGTTCGTCAAGTGTCAGAGCAGCGCCTTGTTAATGAGCCTTTGGAGCGACTGAATGTTATCAGGATTAAATTTTTCTAATTCCTTAGTGACATGATGAGCTCCGGTGAGCCAAATGGGAAGTATCTGAGGCCGGTCTTCCTCTTTTGGGATGCATTGATCATAAAAAACTCCCGAGTGCTGGATATCTCTGAGAGTTGGGATTTTAATCTGGACGGGATGCCGATTCATATCCCCATTATGAAGCGTCATTTCCCTCTTGCGTGGTTCAACATGATCTTATTGGACAGGCAGATGACAGACTCCCTCACTCCAACCAGACCGGGGATGTTTGTGGGTAACATCCGTTACAATAAAACTACTGGGTCAGTACGCGCGATCAAAGATTCGGCCAGTCGATCTGTGATGGGGTTAACTCCGGGTACCTTTATCAACACACCCGATCCTAACTTCTCATTTTCTCAGGCTGATACCTTCCTGAGCCAGCTTGCTCGAAAAGGGTCCTATCCTGTTGGCAGATTGGCACTGCCGAGCTGGTTACACCCCATTCCCCCGTGGGCTAACCTGACCTCGTGGATCCTGCGGAACTACGAGGCGTTTTTGCAAGAAGTCAATCTTTATGATGCTATCCGGGGTACCAGCCATGGATTGCCCATTAATAAGCCATTGTTCATGGCCCTTCTGGAGATGTATAATCATCGGACAGGAACTTTTTTCACACCTGTAGGGGAGTTGGGGCTCGCTCTCCATGAGATTTATTCTGTCTCCAAGCTTTCCTGGGGAGACGAGCCCTTCGAAGCGTACACTCCAACGAACGAGGAGTTCCAGGATCTAGATCGACGATTCCCAGGCTTCGTCGCTGTGTACCAAGAACTGTTATGTCACCATAGTACCTGTCACCAAACGGCTATCAAGAAAAATGATAGCTCGGAAGGGGACACTCCCCATACCAACTCTTGGGTCTCCTATCTTTTTAAATTCAGTGCTGCTGGCCGAGTTACTTCCCGAGGTCGTCAGACTCATAGGGAAGTAGAAGGCTTGGTGTCGACTGCTAGGAGGTCGAAGTCTAAGGGTGATAAGTTTGGGAGCCAGATTGACTCCTTCAGCTATTTTTATTGTGGTACTCGGCGGCTGTCAGAGAAGGCACTCTTGGCAGGCTTTTTGATGGTGTGGCTGCGCAATTGTGTGGTTTCGGGAGGGGCAGGTTCCATCGAGAGGATCGGCCGTCACTTTATTTTTCCCGCCGTAAAGTTGGCCTTTGGGGTCAGGCTAGCTCTCCTTTCCGCTATGGTGTGCAGCATTTATCACGATCTCCGCGCCTTCTCGTCCAAGGTCATTGCTCGTGACGTGGTGACGGACTTTGAACGTATAGAGCTGCCTTATCATTACCTACTGGGGTGGCTGTTGTTGCATTATCGGTCTTTGATGAGGCCTGGGACGGGAGACGGCGTTACGGACGACGACGCTTTTCTTTTCAGACATCGCCATCAGCCTTGGGAATATAGTACCATGCCGGCGTGTCAGAGAATGCTGGCGAGGGTGGACGGATATGATTTCTTCGTATCCGTTCCCCGTTTCACCGACCAGGAAGTGAGGAGTGTCCATGTTGATGGCGTTGGATCTCCTCATTTCTTACCTGAAAAGATGCATTTCTGGTTGCATAACATTCGCCCGGCGCATTTAGTTTATCGCAACCGCAACACTGTGTTCCTGGAGCCCTACTTGCCCAGTAGGTTTGCCTGTCAATTTGGGTACAGTCAACTATTCCTTGGGCGTCCCAGTTCCAGCCTGGGATTTGAGGGTAGCATCCTTGATGGGATTAGGGCATGGAGCTACTATGACACTTGTCATACTCGAACTAGTTTCTCAGTTCCTGCAGCAAACATGCTGGGGGAAATCTTGCATATGGCGGCCTTATACCATGTTACGGTAAACCAGCCTCCTGTTGATTTTGACCTGAGGACTAGCTTCATCGTGGGCACTCGTTTGGCGGAGAAGGCTACAGTGTCGAAGGCGAAGAAGAAAGGGGCGAATAGGGTTCCCGTGCCCGATTTCGAGTCCTTTGACACAGTTGAGGGAAGTAATAAACGGGACGACGAGGACTCTCTCTCTTCTGGTAGCGGAGCAGCGGCGGATCAACCGCCCATCATGGCAGATGAGATGATGACGGATCAACCGTCGGTCGTATTAGATGAGGTGGTAGATCAGTTGCCACCTGTATCAGAGGTGGTGAGGGTAGAACCACCGCCTGCCGTGCCTGGTCCCTCGCGTAAGCGAGGCAGGCATGAGTCTACTGACGGAGGAGTAGCCTTTTTCGTAAAGAGAGCTGTGGTCAGACCTCATTGTTGACACAAAGTCACAGTCAACCAAATATTGACTACATTGACTAAATAATATTTGTATTAATTCAATACGACACACGACGACTGCATTCAGTTCAAGACAGATGACAGCTCAGTCTCCGGCTCTCAGTGTGTTCTGGAGTCTGTATTTTATAATTTTATTGAGTCTAGACTTGTGTACTCTGAGTCATGCTGAGCTCTTGGAACTTAGTCTATAACCTACCCAAAATCCCAAGCTCCACTGAACCAAAAACTGCCCACTGGTCCTCTTAGAACCACTCTGTGCTCTGGAGACAGAGTTCAGGCCGAACTCTGCCTCCACACAGAGTTCAGGCCGAACTCTGTCCCCTAGAAATCAGGAACCCTAATTTTAGGGATAGCTGGTTGCTAGTTGTCCAACGGCCAAATTTTTGAATTTTCCTACCCGAATTCTGGCCGAATTCTGCCTATAAAAACACTATAAATAGGGCATGAATTCTCTCATTTCAATTCATCCAATCTTCTCTTCTATTCTCTCTTATAAGCTCAATAAGCCATACCCTTCCCATCTACTAGCCACAAGCCTCCTAAGTCTCGAGTGCTCAGCATCTCTCAGTTAGGATTCTTGTGCAAGAGTCGAAGAAGTCGCTTGGACAATTCCAAGCAAATCGCCACTGCGATCCTCTGTTAGAAGTTGACGTGCTCTTCTGAAGAAAAGGTACGGGTTGTAAACTACTATTTCACAAATAGTGGATTTAATCCTGAGCTAGAGTTCTCAGGCCTGGACTAGTCCTCCACGAGGGAAACCAGGTTAAAATCGTTGTGTTTGCGTATGCTCTTCTGCTCTTCATTTATTTTCCGCACTTTACTCTGATTATTTATTGTTGGTGAAAGAGTTATTTTTAATTGGCTATTTTTCTATATAAACTCTATTCACCCCCCTCTAGAGTTGCCAAACTGTTCTTCAATTGGTATCAGAGCTCTGTTCTCTTTATAAGGACTAACATCCTAAGAGCTGATCCATGGCAACCACACAATCCTTGATTTCCAATCATGGTGAAGGTCAGTCCACTCATAGGCCTCCCCTATTTGATGGGACTAACTACACATATTAGAAAACAAGGATGAGCTTCTATCTTAAGTCTCTAGACTTTGACCTGTGGACTGTCGTTACTGACGGTTACAAAAAGCCCGCCAGAATAGTTGTCGATGGTGACCTCATTGAGAAACCACACGACAAATATTCTGTCGAGGAGAAGAAACAAACAAGTCTAGATGCTAGGGCTATTAATGCTTTATTCTGTGCTATAGACAGGAATGAGTTCAACAAGGTCTCTACATGCACCACTGCTCATGAAGTATGGAGACTTCTAGAAGTGACGCATGAAGGAACCACACAGGTCAAGGAATCCAAAATAAGCCGTCTCACTCAAGAATACGAAGCTTTCAAGATGAAGCCAAGTGAGACGATCACTCAAATGTTCACAAGATTCCTCGACATCATCAATCCTCTATCCTCGCTTGGAAAGCAGTACTCAAACCACGAGAAGATTCGTAAGCTACTCAGAGGGCTACCAAAGATTTGGAACCCTAAGGTGACAGCCATCATAGAAGGAAACGATCTCACAACAATGTCAATGGAGACCTTGATGGGTAAGCTTATGACTCACGAGCTTGACCTCAAGGACTTCGAAGAGCCTGCTCCGAAGACCAGGGAGATCGCACTCAAAGCTCATCAACGAAGAGCTAATCATGATGAGACCGAAGAAGATAACTCGGATGATGAAGACCAAGCTCTCATGGTTCGCAACTTCAGGAAATTCCTTCGCTTCAATCGAAGGAAGAAGGAATCTCAAGAAGACAATGAAGAAGAACCAACTTGTTACGGTTGCAAGAAAACTGGACATGTCCGAAAAGACTGCCCATTCCTGAAGAAGAGCAACCGCTATGAGAAGCCATACAAAAAGAACTCATCAAAGAAATATGCCAACACAGGCATCTGGCATGAAAGTGAAGCGAGTGACTCTGAGGAAGAAAAGGACTCTCCTCAAGATACAGCAAATGTGTGCCTAATGGCAACTTCCAACAAGGTATCTAACGAAACTCTGGATGACTTCTCTTTTGATGAACTTGGCGATGCTTTCACTGATTTACTCGATGATCATAAAAAGGTCATTGGTAAATATAAACATGCCAAGGACAAAATCAAAAGTCTAGAAGATGAGATACAAAGAATTTCTTTACTTGATAATGTTAGAAACACGTCACCCACTAATGACACTGATGAAGTATCCAAGCTTAAATTAAGCTTGCATGATGTTGAAGCACGTATTGAGCAACAAACTCAAGAAATCACTACACTCAACACGTTGCTTGCTGAAGAAAAGAGTAGACACAAGATTTCCATGACTAAGATATATGGCTTAAATATTAAGGTTGATGAACTGCAAGCTGTTTCTAAAAGATTAGAAACCAAATTGGGTAAACAGGTTGTTCAACCTCAAACCCAATCACATGGGCACAATACCACTCATGCTAGTCAATCACGTCATTCTCATGCAGCACATAACCATGCATTTATATAAACAAACTTTCACAAACTACGTGCACGTAAGAACAATTCTCACTCAGTACACACTCATCATGCACAAAGACACAATCAACATCACTCCACACATAAACATCATCATGCCATGCCATATAGACAAAATCATCATGCAATGCCATATAGACAAGGTCCTCATACACCATATAGACAAAATCATCATGCCATGCCATCTAGACAATATCAGCATGTCACACATCATAGACAATACCATCATTCTATGCCTCATAGACACCATCACCATGCCACTTATTCCATGCATAATCATCTTCACCATGCTAACTCTTCACATCATGTCCATCCTCATCCTGTTGCTTATAGATATTATTCTCATGCTCCTAGTATAAATAAGAATGCTATCTGTACTTATTGTGGATTACATGGACACATCTCACCACAGTGCAGAGTTAGAAGACTTGTAGATAAAAGGATATTTGCTTGGTTCCCAAAGACTAACTTTTCAGGCCCTTCAAGAACTCGGGTACCAAAGGTCACATCTACTCTTGATGTAGGTGGACCTTCCCTCCTCAACTGAAAGTAAGTGGATTCTCGATAGTGGATGCTCGCGACATATGACGGGAGACGCAAATCTTTTTGCATCACTATCGATGAAGAGAGAAGGATACGTATCCTTCGGTAACAATCTCAAAGCGCTCATTATAGGTAATGGTATCATTGGTCATCCTCCTTCTCCTGTAATAAAGGATGTCTGCCTAGTGACCGAGTTAAAGCATAACCTGCTCAGCATTAGTCATCTTGCTGATCATGGATATGATATTAACTTTGGACAAAACAGTTGCTACATCTATGATAGGTCAACAGGAGACATTGCTTTTGAAGGAAAAAGAGAGGACAACATCTACATTTTCTATCTTTCTATAAATACTAACAATGCAGGTAGATGTCTATATGTCCACAAAGACGAACGACTACTTTGGCACCAGCGTCTTGGTCATGTCAACATGGATGCTATATCCAGGCTTTCTACCAAGAAGCTAGTGAGAGGATTGCCTGACATCACGTTCAAAAAGGACACGGTATGTGCCGAATGTGAACTAAACAAGGCAACTAAATCCTTATTTCATTCTATCAACTCTGTAAGTACTACTAGACCCTTGCAACTACTTCATATAGATTTATTTGGTCCTAGTAGAATAGCTAGCCTTGGAGGCAAACTTTATGCATTTGTTATTGTTGATGATTTTTCGAGATTTACATGGGTTTTCTTTCTCGCTAATAAGAGCGATGCTATTTCTGCTTTCAAAATTTTTGTAAAGAAAGTTCAAAACGAAAAAGGCTACATGATTACTCGAATCCGAAGTGATCATGGAGGCGAATTCGTAAATTATGATTTTGAAAGTTTTTGTAATGCAAATGGTTTTGATCATGAATTCTCTTGTCCTAGAACTCCTCAACAAAATGGTGTTGTGGAGCGAAAGAATAGGACTCTTGGCGATATGGCTAGAGTCATGTTGAATAAATTTTCTCTTCCGAAATATTTTTGGGCAGAGGCTGTAAGTACAGCATGCCACATTTTAAATAGGGTACTTATTCGTCCCATTACGAAGAAAACACCCTATGAGCTTTGGTTTGGGAGAACCCCCAATGTTTCCTATTTTAAAGTTTTTGGTTGTAGATGTTTTATCCTTAACACCAAAGACAACTTAGGCAAATTTGATGCCAAAGCTGACGATGGTATCTTTCTTGGTTATGCCGCCAAGAGTAAGGGATATAGAGTTTTCAATAAACGCTCACTTATTGTGGAAGAGTCAACAAATATGACTTTTGATGAAGACAACAGTTCAGCAAGTACTCTTGATGATGACGTTGAGCCATCAACTTCTACTCCAATGAATACTTCAACCGAAACTAATTCTCTGGAGGGTTTGCCTAAGAAATTCTCTTTCAAACCTTCTCATCCAGAAAATTTAGGTATAGGAGAAGTTTCACGTGGAGTAACTACTAGATCATCACTAAGAGACTCCGTTGCTAGCACTGCCTTCATTTCACAAGTAGAGCCTAAAAACATTTCTGAAGCTTTTAATGATGAATTTTGGATTTCTGCTATGCAAGAAGAACTCAACCAATTCGTGAGAAGCCAAGTATGGAAACTCGTTCCTAGACCGGTTAATCACTCGATAATTGGTACTAAATGGGTTTTTAGAAACAAAGTAAATGAAGATGGTTCAGTCACACGTAACAAAGCTCGTCTAGTAGCTCAAGGATACAACCAAGAGGAAGGTATCGACTACGATGAGACGTATGCTCCTGTTGCTAGACTAGAATCCATTCGGATGCTTTGTGCTTTTTGCTAATTTTCAAAACTTTAAATTATTTCAAATGGATGTGAAAAGTGCTTTCCTGAATGGTTTTATTAAGGAGAAAGTTTATGTGAAACAACCTCCTGGCTTTGAAAATCACAAATTTCCCGACCACGTGTTCAAGCTAAAGAAAGCACTTTATGGCCTCAAACAAGCCCCCAGAGCTTGGTATGAAAGGCTAAGTAGCTTCTTACTTGAGAAAGGTTTTTCAAAAGGGAAAATTGACACTACACTGTTTATAAAATCTTTCAAAGACACTATTTTATTAATTCAGATTTATGTTTATGATATTATTTTTGGGTCTACTGATGAAACTCTTTGTCAAGAATTTGCCAAGTGTATGCAGACGGAATTTGAGATGAGCATGATGGGAGAGCTCAACTACTTTCTTGGTCTGCAAGTAAAACAATTGGCTAATGGAACTTTCATCTGTCAATCGAAGTATACCAAGGACATGCTGAAGAAGTTCGATCTTGACAACATCAAACCAATCAGCACTCCAATGGCTACTTCAACCAAACTCGAACCAGATGAGAGCGGCAAACCCGTTGATCAACGTAAGTATCGAGGTATGATAGGCAGCTTACTTTATTTAACTGCAAGTCGCCCCGATATCATGTTTAGTATTTGCCTATGTGCTAGATATCAAGCAAATCCTAAGGAATCTCACATGACCGCGGTCAAGCGTATCTTTCGATACCTTAAGGGTACGGTTACAGTGGGCCTATGGTATCCCAAGTCAACATCATTTGACCTCATCGGTTACTCTGATGCTGACTTTGCTGGATGCAAGATCGACCGTAAAAGTACGAGCGGCACGTGTCATTTATTAGGAAAGGCTTTAGTCTCATGGTTTAGCAAGAAGCAGAACTCTGTCGCACTATCCACAACAGAAGCTGAATACATAGCAGCTGGGCGTTGTTGTGCACAAATTCTGTGGATGAAGCAAACCCTTGAAGACTATAAATTATCTTTCATGCATATTCCTATATTCTGTGACAATACTAGTGCCATCAATTTGACTAAGAACCCTGTCTGCCACTCACGCACTAAACACATTGAGATCAGACACCACTTTTTGCGTGATCATCAGCAAAATGGCACGATTAACTTAGAATTTATTGACACTGATCATCAGCTAGCAGATTTCTTTACTAAGCCATTATCCGAAGAGCGCTTCAATTTTCTTTGTCGTGAACTCGGAATTTTGGATGAAGCAGTTATAAGTTGAGACTTACTTGCGTAAATATCGAGTATATTTTGATTCTTTTATGACGAATTTATTATGGGTACAAGCCGAAAGGGTCCTTCTGACAAAAAGGCGTAAAAGCCTAAGCGACACGGTGCACTAGTCCTCAGGACTACCGCTAGCTGGGATCCGGCCCCTGCAGCTAACCCATGGCAAATTTGAAATACTGAATTACAATATATTTCCTTGTTTATTATATGGTTTGTTCCGATTTATTATTGCCTAATTGATTTTTCCTAAAGTTCATTCTGACCTTTGTGTACCTCTCTATGTACTTCATTGTTTTCATCAAACTTTTATCCTCAAAATCTCTTTGGTTCAACACTTAATTAATTTTTCTATCTTCTCTCAATATGATTCTTTATTTCATGACCTCTGCTTTGATGAGCTTGTCACTACCACTTCTGCTATCTATCGTCATGCTGTCCAAATGTTCTACTGCAACATGACCTTTGATGATCTCCATATTTATTCACGAGTTGCAGGTATCAATATATCTTTTGATGACTTTGACTTAGCCGAATATCTTGGTCTTCAAGAGCCCAATTCTTGGGAAAAGCTAGTTGACGCTCGCTCGTTCCGTTTTCCCGACGGAATTTCCCTTGAGAGCTTCAAGGACGATTTGTGTACTCCATACACACGTCCTCGCAAGCTCACGGCTAAATATCTCAACCCATATTTTTCTGATCTTCATTGGATTATTTCTAACACCATTCTACCCAAAACAGGTTCCCATGATGACATCACTTATCTTGAGATATCTGCTCTTTATCATCTTCACTTTGGAATTTCTTTCAATCTTCCACGTACAATGATGGACTGGATGATTCACTGTAGGAAGAAACCACGAGCTCTGGTTTATCCTTTGTACCTTCCTATGATCTTTCGTGCATTTAACATACCACTTGATATCTGTCCATTCTTGCCTGCTCCTGCTTTCCTGTCCAAGGCACGACATACTCAGGCAGTTGTCGCCTCTCCTGAGGCTTCTGAGCATTCTGATGATGCGGAGTCTAACTCCCCTCCTTTCTGTCAGGATGCACCACCTCCACCTGCCACTCTTGACTCCATCCAGACCATGCTCCAGGATCATTTCTACTTAGAAGCTGATCGGTGGGCTCAGATGGACTACCGTACTACCCTACAGATGAGTGCACTCTGCAACTCGCTGCATGATATTCGGTACTCCATGTCCCATCATCCTACTATGGCCATTTCCATGCAGCAGGATCCCGATCGTAAGGGTTATCGCATTGATGATCCATGGGTCATGCGTTACCTGGATCCGGGTACTGCTCTTGTGGATCCCAGACGTTCCAACTCTCCTGGACCTTCTCATGCTCCGTGATGGAGATTGGCTACTACTTGCTGCTGCTGCTGATGATGACATTAGTTGATGCATTTTCATTTCTAGTTAGTTTCAGTTTTATGTACTTGGATATTTTTAAACTCTGGTTATGTGTTTGACATTTGGTTATGACACTTTATGCTAGTACTTCTTTTGATTATTTCTATACTGTTTCTTCTCTGCTTGGTGTGGTTGTATTACTATAATTATCTTCTGCAGTTTCTCTATTATTCATTCATCTGCAGTCTATATTGCTAACTGCCAAAAGGGGGAGAACTATGTATATTCTGGCTGGATATATATGTCTGGATATATTCTCTTGGTATTGGTATCATATCCTATCTTTTGGTATATCTGTGCTTGTTTGTGCTTTTTGGGAGATATTATACAGGTTTCATGCACTATTTTCGGGGGAGCTATTGCACCGTTCACTGATTACGGGGGAGCTATTACATTCTAGCTCGGCATCGAGTATGGGGGAGCTATGTTGCTATAATCAACTGTGTCCAGGTATGAATGTTGAATATACATATATTATTTTGTCAATTATCAATATGGGGGAGATTGTTGACACAAAGTCACAGTCAACCAAATATTGACTACATTGACTAAATAATATTTGTATTAATTCAATACGACACACGACGACTGCATTCAGTTCAAGACAGATGACAGCTCAGTCTCCGGCTCTCAGTGTGTTCTGGAGTCTGTATTTTATAATTTCATTGAGTCTAGACTTGTGTACTCTGAGTCATGCTGAGCTCTTGGAACTTAGTCTATAACCTACCCAAAATCCCAAGCTCCACTGAACCAAAAACTGTCCACTGGTCCCCTTAGAACCACTCTGTGCTCTGGAGACAGAGTTCGGGCCGAACTCTGCCTCCACACAGAGTTCGGGCCGAACTCTGTCCCCTAGAAATCAGGAACCCTAATTTTAGGGATAGCTGGTTGCTAGTTGTCCAACGGCCAAATTTTTGAATTTTCCTACCCGAATTCTGGCCGAATTCTGCCTATAAAAACACTATAAATAGGGCATGAATTCTCTCATTTCAATTCATCCAATCTTCTCTTCTATTCTCTCTTATAAGCTCAATAAGCCATACCCTTCCCATCTACTAGCCACAAGCCTCCTAAGTCTCGAGTGCTCAGCATCTCTCAGTTAGGATTCTTGTGCAAGAGTCGAAGAAGTCGCTTGGACAATTCCAAGCAAATCGCCACTGCGATCCTCTGTTAGAAGTTGACGTGCTCTTCTGAAGAAAAGGCACGGGTTGTAAACTACTATTTCACAAATAGTGGATTTAATCCTGAGCTAGAGTTCTCAGGCCTCGACTAGTCCTCCACGAGGGAAACCAGGTTAAAATCGCTGTGTTTGCGTATGCACTTCTGCTCTTCATTTATTTTCCGCACTTTACTCTGATTATTTATTGTTGGTGAAAGAGTTATTTTTAATTGGCTATTTTTCTATATAAACGCTATTCACCCCCCTCTAGAGTTGCCAAACTGTTCTTCACTCATAGGCTACTTATTACGGAGAGGGGTGAAAATGCTGACGATGTTCCGGAGGTAAGACTATCTTGGAGCTATCTCCTTGTTGTGGCTTTCTTTTTCTTGGAGATATGACCTAATCATTTTTTCTTTGTAGGCGTCTGACGAACCAGGCTCTCCTGAACCGTCTGCTGCCCCTGGAGTTGATCCGGCCCTTGCTGCTTTGATTAGTGGCATGTGTGCCACGGTCCTTTCTGCGGGGGCTCTCTCAGCGACGGCTGGGGACTCCTAAATTGTCGAGGCCTCGGTCCGGGGTGACGAAGGTTTCCTCGGGCCTGTCTCCGAGATTGCTGAATTTCAGCAAGGCGACGCCGATCTCGTCGTATCCCCTTGTTTCACTTAACAAAATGCCTGGGAGGAATTGGCTTTTGAAAATAAAATAAAGAAAAGTACAAGAAGTACAAATTTGAATCTGGGAAAGTATTGCTATGGAAGTCTGATCTGTAAATGATCACTTTGTTCCTTGGACCATATGATGATGATGAAGATCACTGCTTGAAGTAGAACAACTTGGAAGAACTAAGTCACCAGAAAGGTATCGACGCACTTGGGCACTGATGGCGAGGCCGAATGCTTTCCTGCTTTGCTTCACTCTGTTCTGGAAAAAAGATTGAAGAATAATGCTCTGGAGAATCAAAATCTCGAAGTTCTGATCTCTCTCTTCTCTCCTGTCTCCGTGTCTTGTATGAGAAAAATGAGTCTATTTATAGACTGGGGCTTCCGTGCGTAAAAGAGCATCAAAATCTGTCTTTACGCTAACAACTGCCACCCATGATCAGAATCATCCTTTGCGTATGTTGACACGCGTCCCATCATTTTAGTAAAAATAGGATACATGTACACACGTTCTTCGAAATATGTGGCATGAAGGCCATGTAGGCAAACCACGTTCTAAACTTGCCAGAAAGAATAGGGCGTAAAATAGCCCTAACATCCTCTGGGCGTAGTAAGATGAGCGTAAACTAGCTCTGTCATAGGTTTCCAGCGTAAAGTGGTTATTGAATAACCTTGAGCGTAAAATGGCTCAAATAGACTTCACGCACACATTATTTTTTGTGAGCGTAAGGACTCATATAAAACTCCGTGCGTAAAAGAAATCATACAGTGAGCGTAAAGTAGCTCGATCTCTATAAACGACAACAATGGTCTTTGTATAAGACAAATTCCATTGAATTCTGTGGTAAATGCCATCAATGATATCTTCATGTCAAAGTTCGCATTAAATGCGAGATTTGACAGCTTTGTCCAGCGTAAAAGAGGCTGCTCCGTCCTTGGCGTAAAATCACTGATGTAGACCCAAGCGTAAAATGATTAGTCTGCTTAGGCGCAACGCGATTAGCCTTGTCTTGGGTGTAAAGAAATTACCCGTTCTGTTAGGCGTAAAGCAGACCACTTATGAATGAGATGACTCTTTCTTTGAAGCACTTTTTACGCTCCTACAAGACCCCCTTCAAAGTTTTCAAATATCTCCAAAATTTGAAACACTTTGAACAGAAGCGTAAAAGTGGAGATTTGATCAGCCAGCGTAAAATGCGGGATATGCAACAGTCAGCGTAAAGTTCAAGAAAAAGAGAATAATGTCGGTCAATTCTTAACCGTCACAATAAATTTCTTCTTTGTAACTTTCAAATGTTTCTTCATCTTTCCGAGTGAGCGGTTTCCAATGAGGAATGTGAAGAGTTGTTTTGATTTGTGTAAATAAGGACAAATTCCTTACTCTTGACATTCAGTCTCATAGTTGTCATGGCGTCAAAGAAAGAACCAATCGTGGAGGGGACTTCGATCGCCAGGCTTAACCTCGAGAGAGAGAACGAGCGAGCACAAAATCTTCTAGAGTGCTTTGGACTGACCCCAGCGGTCTTCAGTCGTATTGATGGTGGTCTTTCGACTGCATACGAGGGACCGGGTGACGCAGAAGCATTCTTTCGTCTGATGCGTCGCTCTGGGATTCACAATATGCGTGAGTTGGGTGCATACCTTCGTCAACCCAACGAAAGAGAATAATAAAATTCCATGTATTGCAACTCTTTTATATGTAGGGGTCCGCTCCCATCCTTTATAAATAAAATCTTTGATGTTTAACCTCATCTATTGACGCGCATTTGTTAATACACTTCTGTTGACTGCTTCTGTGATTATTAATTCCCGAGAAACAAACCAACACGTGGCACTGTCTTGTGGTCACGAGAGCTTTAAAATAGGATATTCTCCCGAAAATAGACTTATCCCAACAGTCTTCAGTCTCTATAAATAGTCGAGAATGTTTCATATACTCTTGTACTCATTTTTCTGAAGATAATTTTCTGCGATATTATCCTTCATCAAATGACGATAGCGGAGCTTTCCAACGGCGTTCCTTTGTATGCCCAGTCATTAGACGCAGATTCAACCACTATTAGAGCCAAACCATTCGACTCGAGTGGTAAGTCCGATCGTAAGCAAATATCTGTCTTTGCATTTTTGTTTTGAAGAACAGCTATTTTACGAGCGTAGGGCCTTGCTGAAGCAAATGGCGTAAAAGCCTTTGTGAAGCACTGGCGTAAAAGCCTGACTGAAGTAATGGCGTAAAAAGCCTTGTGAGGCGCTGGCGTAAAAGCCTTGTTGAAATAATGGCGTAAAAAGCCTTATGAAGCGCTGGCGTAAAAGCCTTGACATCTGTCTTTAGTTAGCGTTCAATACGCATTTGATGACACTTCTTCTTCTTTGTTTTCTGCAGAAGCCTGGCTGAAGAGCTTTTTCAGAACTGGCATTGGTGACTTCGATGCTGTGTAGAGCGTTATTCTGACATCAACATCAGGGAGCTCATGCGCTTTTGACGCGTAAATCAGACAACTCAAAACTCTTCATGGAATAGAAGGGTCTTCCTCTGATGGTAGGAAGAGCCTTTATACATGGAGAGTTGGATGGTGGAGTCAACTCTACCCCGAAAAATCGGGTAGTAGAGTTCCTTTCACGGCAGAACTAGGAATTGTATCCCAATGATGGATACGTTCCTATCTCCTCTGAGAGGCCGCTCCTAATCCACCAGTTGTATTGGCAGCAACACACCTACGGGCTGCTATACTCTGGGGTTCTCCTCTTTTCTGAGAGAGAAGACCAGAGTTTGATTCCTGCTGTTCTGATTGCCACTAGGGCTCAGACAGTAAGGAACTGCCACCAACAACGAACCCGACAGAGAAGATCCGAAGAAGAAATAGATCTCCATTAGGTTATTGTTGTGTGCATAGAATGAAAATCTCAGATGTAATAGATTTCCATTGTAAAGAAAAGTCTAAGAAATGTAATAGACTTTTATGATGATATGAGAGTGGAAATGATAATTCTTCTATGCTCAATAATTTGTATCTATCTGGATGTAATATGGACATGATAGATAATGAAATCTTCTTTTCTGATTTAGAGTACACAATACTATCAGAGGTAATGTGGACATGACAGTGTGTGAGAACTCAAAAGAAAATTAGATTGATTTCTATGCAGAGGTCAAATGGAAAATGATAGATAAGAAAAGTAGGTAGATTTAGTATCTATCCAGAGGTTATGAAAACATGATAAATAACGAATCCCACTTTTTAATCAATCGATAAAGAATAGAAGATTTTAAAATCCCACTCCCAGGAGACGAGAAGTCAGCTTAACCGAACCTTGGTAGCTGGGGAATAAGGAGACATATATTGTGAGCTCATACGTCAAAACGGTAGACGAATCAACGTATTTCTTGGGAATAGAAAGGACGATTCAATTCCATAATTAAATGGATGAACCCGGTAACATGAACGGACGAGTCTTTTCGGAAATGGAAAGTTGTTCTCAATCTTCAAAGACCGGTTCATCAATAGTACTCTTCTATAAATAGGCGAGAAATCTTCTGTAATCATTTCATTCTCATTTCTACTCCTCACTTAAAAATGTCTTTCGAGGATGCACAGCAAAAGAATAAATTCTGCAGAAACATTGAGGACATCGTCGAGACACACCCCGTTGAACCAATAGTGACGGGCCCGACTGAAGTAGGCAACAGTTCTTCTATGCCCAAGCCATCTCACGACATCTTTGCTTTCTTAGTAGAGCCAGAAAAAACTTCTGAAGAAGAAGCATTGAGGATGGTCGTCTGTAAATTTTTCATGAGTTCGGGAAACGATGTCTTCCATGCATTGGCTGACTATGTATTCAATAAGGAAGGGAGTGGCCTTCGTCCTTAATCTTTTATCCTGAACAAAAATAATAAAAGAAGTTTTACTTTTGTTCTGTCTTCTTCCTTTTTTTTATACATAGTATTTTTTGAGAAATTTGCCATTGATCGGCAACATGAGTAGATCTCCATTGGGTTTTGACAACCGATAAGCACCGTTGGAGAACACGGACTCAATTACATACGGGCCTTCCCATTTCACTTGGAATTTCCCTTTGCTTTTATGAGTCATCACCATTGGTCTCCGAACGGCCAACACAAGCTCGCCAATTTTGAATACCCACTCCTTGACTTTACGATTGAAAGTTCGAGATATACGGGCTTGATATAGCTCAATATGCTGTTATGCTTGAAGACGCTTCTCGTCTAATCCTTCAATTTCTTGGAGGCGTAAGCGATCATTATTCTCTGAAGTAAGCTCATTAGCAATAGCAATTCGAAGAGAAGGGATCTGGATTTCCAATGGGAGGACAGCTTCACATCCATAAACCAGTAAAAATGGCGTAAAACCAGTAGGAGTTCGGACCGTTGTTCGATATGCCCATAAACATTCTCCAAGCTTCTCATTCCAATCTCTTTTATTAGAAGAGATAAATTTTTGAGAAGTTTGATGATCGTTTTGTTGAAGGCTTCAACTAAACCATTAGCAGCTGGATTATAAGCCGTGGAAGCCAGGTTTCGAATTCGATTCTTGTCATAGAACCGATAAAATGCCTGGCTGACAAATTGTGGTCCATTGTCATGAATTATTCGTCGGGGAATCCCGAAGCGATAAATGACATGATGTTTAATAAAGCTGATTATATTAGATGTTTTCACTTCAGCAAGTGGAACTGCTTCTGCCCACTTCGAAAAGTAATCGGTTATAGCTAGTATAAACCGATGTCCTTTGACAGAAGGAGGGTTAATAGGACCAATGATGTCCATACCCCAGATGAAGTTTGAGTTCTTCCTTTAACCTTGATTATCAAAGGTTGATCATTGACAGGTCGGTATTGGATTCGTCCCTTGACTATGATCTTCAAAGGTTGCTCCTCTGGCGGATCTTCATTAATAGACTGATCCTCAGATGATGATTGATCTTCAGCCATGTCTGATATTTCTTTCATATGCTCTTGTTTATAAAGCCTTAAATCAGAGAAGTAGGCTTCGACACCCTTGAAAGGATTAATATCAGCGAACTCAGTTTTCACGACTCCTTGGGAATCCACATATTTGAAGCATTGGTGGAGAGTTGAAGGCACAATATTGTGCTCATGAATCCACGGTCTTCCAAGAAGAATATTGTAGGATACGTCCGAGTTGATAACATAGAAAGTTACCATGGTTCGAAGATCACCAATCTGAATCTGCAGACGAATCTTTCCCAGTGGTTTGCTCTTGCCAGAGTTAAAACCAACAATCGTGGTACTAGTGTAAGTCAGCTCACTAGTAGGAATCCTCAGGGGTCTTAGCATACTCTGAAGAATTATGTTAATTGAGGACCCGGGATCAATGTAAATCCTGTCAATTTCAGTGGATCCGATATATCCAGTGTAGCACAGAGGCCTATCATGCTTGTTGTGTTTCAATAGCATATCCTCTTGTGTAAAGGCGATGTTGGGAATTGCTTCCATCACGCTATGACATTGCGGACATGACACTGGTATATTATCGGGAGTCTTGAGTTGAGCCAAGCATAAATCTGCTTGAAGTAAAGCTTCACTCAAAGTCTCTCTGCTTTCTCTGGAAAGGCGAAGCAGTTCAAATATAGATAGTCTAGCCGGAGTATTGGCTAACTGAGCTAAAATATCGAACTTGTAAGGCATCATCATGACCCCCTGACTGGAAGCAGATTTCAATGGGATATCAAAGCGTACTGCCTTCTGTTTCTCCTTTTCAACTACAGACAGTTTAGCAGGAATAGGAGAAGGTTGAACTGGTAGTGTTTCCACTACATCTTCTGCTTCTTTGGAGGATCCCTCATAGTCTTTGTGGTACTCTTTTCCAGATCTTGTACCAGCAAAAGTTTCTTCTTCAGACTCAGGAGAAGAAAGTACCATATTACAGGATTTAGTCTTTCTTCCTTTAGCCTTCTTCTTGTGAGAGTTGCTACGAGGAACTTCAGAACCCAATCCAGCAGTGGAATTCTGATTTTGAATTTGTAAAAGAAGATGTATTCCTTTATCATAATTCAAACCTTCTGCCTTTTGAAAGTCGTAACCCATCTTTTTCATGAGAAGGACAGATTGCTGACTATACAAGTGAATAGGCAGTGAACTTTTGACAAGTGTCTCAACACATGAAGAGGAAGGAACCTCTGTAACTACAGAAGAATAAAGCATAGACGTCTCTGTAGTTAAGGGAGGGGAAGGATTTGGGATACGAGGAGAAATCCCAGTTGGAGCTTTTTCATAAGCAGCAAAGACTTGTTGTGCCCGGTATAAAGGAATACTATTCATAGCCAGCCACTACTGATGGGTAAGCTTGAGCTTGGTAGGAGGAGCTAGACTTGGAGGACAGATATTTAGTCCTTTCAGTCTATCTTCAAGAGGAAGGCCATCCCATAGATGATCAGGATCTGGAATAACATGAGAAATCATGTTGCAGGTCTTGACTTTCTTACCTTTCTTGGATTTTGAAGTTTTACCTTTATTTTCCAACTCAGGTACTAAATCAGGATGTACCCACATGATTTCACCATTGTTCAATGTGAGCAGCAGCAATTCTGCACTTTCTTCCCTGGCAGATGGGATATTCACAATCTTCATCGTCGCCTTCGAAATTGGGATAATTCCATCTGGGACTTGCTGTGGAGGAAAATCCCCGAACTGAAGAGAAACCATATTGGTTGTGACAGTATGGTCATCATTGGTTAAAGTGATAGCACCACCATTTATCAGCTCTTGGATCTTCTTTTTCAAGACATAGTAAGCACTGGTAGGATGATTAATGTATCTATGATAGATACAATATTTAGGATTGTCAGTCAGATTCACCTCATTAGGCCTTTTTGGCTCTGGAATCTAAAGTTTATCACTTTTTACCAGACATTAAAATATCCCTGGGATATCACTTTCGTCAAAGGAGTATTCTTCCTTTGGCCTGAAAGATTCCTGATTACTTGGCGTCGTTTTGTTCTTGGAAAGATTGACCATAAGAGTATCTTTTCCTTTCATATTACGATTGCCAGGATTATTGCCAGGATTATTTTTTCTTCCCTTTGTCTTCTGAAGCGAAAATCATCCCGTGTTTACGAGCCAACCTACCATTAGTCTCGACAGAAACTGCTGCTATGATAAACGAAGCCCAATCTGTGAATTGGGAACCCGTGAAGACAGCAATGGATGGTCGCAGATTCATCTTGCATGTATCAATCAACGCTGAATCTGGCATACCAGGAGGCATCTTTAGAGTAGCTTGTCGAAAACGTTCAATGAACGTCCGAGTATCTTCTTTCTCCTTTTTTTTGATTTCAATCAAGGAGGACATGTTCATGTCCATACCTCCTTCATAGAAACGGGAGAGAAACATTGCCTTAAATTCGTCAAAAGACGAAATAGAATTCTCGGGTAAGCTACGATACCAGTCATAAGCTGAACCCGTACTGAGGCACCCGATGAACACTCGAGTGAGAAGAGCATCATTTTTCTGCAAGTGTACAGTCATAATATCAAAGTAATTGATATATTGACTGGGGGATGCTTTTCCATCGAATAAAACCATGGATTGTGGCTTGAACTTCGGTGGAAAGGGTACATCATTCCAATGAGGAGGATAAGGTTGCTTAATCCCTAACTTCTGGAGCTGATCTTTATGCCTCAAAACTTTAAACTGTGCTTTGAGTTCACGCACTGCTTGAATGGCTTCACTGGTTTGAGGAAGCATATTTGACTGAGTAGTCGTTGGATGTACCATGACCCCCACTGGAGGTGGTACATCTTCAGGAATGATAGGATTCGGAGATGCAGAATTTTGATTAGCAGTAGGCTCTTGAATGTTCAAAGGTATTTCAGCCCCTTGACTATCTTGAGTTTGTGCTGCTACTGGTGCCGGTGTTATTACTGTCGGCTGAGTAGTTTGCTGATTCAAAATTATTTGATGCATGCTTTGCACCATATTAAGCATATCCTTCAGTGATTGCTCAACAACGGTGAGATGCTGCTCTGTATTAACAGATGATGTCTCTGGTTCATCCCCAACAGCGTAGGATTCGACCTCCCTTGAAGATACAGAAGGATTTGTATAGAAGTACGAGTCCACACAATCGGTATCAGACTCAAAAGATTGAGTACCCCCAGCTTCCGAGTCAGAAGTCTGTAATAGTCTTTGCCTTCTTGACCGAGTATTCTGATATACTCCTTCAAAGGAATCAAGAAGCCTGTTGAACTGTTGTTGACCTGGAATTTGGGACGTGTTCCATCTTGGTTGTCGTCCTCTGTTAGTATGAGATGCCATGTTAACTGACACATATGGCAACTCATGTTCTTGGTCTTCAGCTTGATGTGGAGGCGCATTGAAACTCAACCGATCAAAAACTGATCGTTTTGATGCTGAACAACAACAGTTGATCACAACCTGGTGATATTCACAATGATGTTTTTCTTGGGGAAATGTCACCGGTGATTGTCTATTCTTACGCTTTTGCATTAGCAATTCGCGTAAGTCATAAGGAGTGGATGGAGTATTCTTCTTTATTACATTTGGGGTAGAAAAACGTTTAGTCCCTTGTGTATAAAGAAGATTACTGGCTGCATTCGCAGAACCAAACTGTACATTTTTATGCATTTGAAGTTGTGTGCGTAAATCTTGAGATTTAGCACGCAAGACTCCATTTTCTTGGCGCGTGATTTGTAAGTTTGGTACCTTGCGTAAAGCAGTATAAGAAGGTTGTTGCAGGTATAGAACAGAAGCTTTACCAACAATATTTTTACGCTGCACATGTTTAGATACATTCACATTAGACGTGTGAACATCATTATGAATTTCATCTATACTGTCATAGACAGGAGACTTATCGTTACGTATGGAACGTAAAGTTTTGTTATCTACCACGTTACAAACGGGAGATTTTGTTTTACGCGAGGAGCGTAATTTATTTGGGCCTACCACGTCACCGACGGGAGACTGATTCTTACACCCAGAAGCACAAACTTTAGAGTCTGCCCCATTACAAATGGGAGACTCATTCTTATGTACTGAGCGTAAAACTTGGTTCTTATCTACTGAGCGTAAAACTTGATTCTTACGTAGTGGGCGTGAAACCTGATTATCTTCACCGTTACAAACGGGAGATAAATCGTCACACTTTGAGTGCAACTCTGAAGTAAAGACTGCCTCGTTACGAACGGGAGTCCCTACGACAGGAGTGGAAAGAATTCCCTTGTCATCAGAAGCAACAGAGAGATCGGAAACCACTTTAGATTTGGGAATCCAAACTTTTCGCGCTTTGCGAGACTTTTGAACATTAGAGTGGCGAGAACCACCCCCAGTTCGGAGCATTTCTTCATAGACAGTCTGGTCGAAGTGCACAACCAGAGTCTTCTTGGTCGAACCGACCGAAACATCATCATATTGAGCAATCACCTCCTCGTCAGAGGAGAAGGTAGTCCCCAACAGAGTCGCCATTTTTGTTTCACTTAACAAAATGCTTGGGAGGAATTGGCTTTTGAAAATAAAACAAGGAAAAGTACAAGAAGTACAAATTTGAATCTGGGAAAGTATTGCTATGGAAGTCTGATCTGTAAATGATCACTTTGTTCCTTGGACCATATGATGATGATGAAGATCACTGCTTGAAGTAGAACAACTTGGAAGAACTAAGTCACCAGAAAGGTATCAACGCACTTGGGCACTGATGGCGAGGCCGAATGCTTTCCTGCTTTGCTTCACTCTGTTCTGGAAGAAAGATTGAAGAAGAATGCTCTGGAGAATCAAAATCTCGAAGTACTGATCTCTCTCTTCTCTCCTGTCTTCGTGTCTTGTATGAGAAAAATGAGTCTATTTATAGACTGGGGCTTCCGTGCGTAAAAGGGCATCAAAATCTGTCTTTACGCTAACAACTGCCACCCATGATCAGAATCATCCTTTGCGTATGTTGACACGCGTCCCATCATTTCAGTAAGAATAGGATACATGTACACACATTTTTCGAAATATGTGGCATGAAGGCCATGTAGGCAAACCAAGTTCTAAACTGGCCAGAAAGAATAGGGCGTAAAATAGCCCTAACATCCTCTGGGCGTAGTAAGATGAGCGTAAACTAGCTCTGTCATAGGTTTCCAGCGTAAAGTGGTTATTGAATAACCTTGAGCGTAAAATGGCTCAAATAGACTTCACGCACACATTGTTTTTTATGAGCGTAAGGACTCATGTAAAACTCCGTGCGTAAAAGAAACCATACAGTGAGCGTAAAGTAGCTCGATCTCTATTAACGACAACAATGGTCTTTGCATAAGACAAATTCCATTGAATTCTGTGGTAAATGCCATCATTGATATCTTCATGTCAAAGTTTGCATTAAATGCGAGATTTGACAGCTTTGTCCAGCGTAAAAGAGGCTGCTTCGTCTTTGGCGTAAAATCACTGATGTAGACCCAAGCGTAAAATGATCAGTCTGCTTAGGCGTAACGCGATTAGCCTTGTCTTGGGTGTAAAGAAATTACCCGTTCTGTTAGGCGTAAAGCAGACCCCTTATGAATGAGATGACTCTTTCTTTGAAGCACTTTTTATGCTCCTACACCCCTCCCGAGGGTGTCGGGGCGGAGGGGTCTATTATATTCGACTCGGAGGCCGCTGGTGGAGAGGTTGTGGTGGCCGTAGGCGAACCTCAGCCTCCACACTCTTCTGCTGGTAAGATTAGCCAAATATTGACTAGCGAGGGGGCTTATTTACTCTATCAACATATCCTCCAAGTCAAATCGATTCATAGTTGTCTTGGCCCTACAGGTCCTGACCCTTTACTTCCTACAGCAGATGTTCTTGGAGAAGGCTTGGCCTGCTGCGATCTGGGGGAAAGGAGCATTTCTTCTTCTTTATCGACTCATGTCGAGGGGCCTTCCGCCAGCTCCGGGCAGATGGGAGTGGATCTTGTTCCGGGAGCGATGGTCTCCGCCTCATCCTCTGCTGCTTATACGGCTTCGGAGATTGACTTCTCGGTCCTGCCGAGCATTCAAGTTCTGCGGGCTGCTGAAGAGGAGTTGGCCGCTGTTCAGGCGTCCTTCCGTACAGAGTTTGTTTCCCTCGTGGTAGGAGCGACAGATTCTGTCACGTCTTCTTCAGTGTTGCCAGCTACACTCCCGTTGACGCCGGCTTCTTCGGAGGCTTTGGACGAGGTGTCGCGGGATGTGGTCGACTACTTCTATCGCCATTTAAAGAGGGGCGTAGATGCTGCCGTAGAACGAGGGATCCCTTTTTCTCTGTCCCTGTGGTGCGCTCGGGGCCAGATTGAAACTTTGAAGACTCTTCCTGGCGGGGTGGGGTTGGCTGCGCTCCTGGAGCCCAAGTTGGCAGAGGCTGATCAGCTCGTGACTCGATTGCTGGTGTTACGGTAAGCTGACTTGCCTGCTGCGATTGAGCGGGAGCGGGGCTTCCTTATTGCCGCTCGGGATAGGATAAAGCTCGCTCGAGACACTGCCGGGCCAGTTGTGAAGGGGGACCTTGACGAGCTTTCCGCTTCGTATGACAGGCTGGGTCGTCGAAGTCAAGCTTGTAGGGCTCGGGAAGAGGCTGCTTCTCGCGGAATAGCTGACATGAAGGAACGATTCTCGCACTTCAGAGGGAATTGGCCTTCCTAGAGTCGGAACTGAATACTGCTCATGCGGAACAGGAGTCAATCGTTGAGGAGGTCGAAAAGGTTTCCCGATCTTCTGTTAACCTGGAGCGGGCTTTCAAGAAATTCGAGGACAACTGGCAAGCTCATGCTCATCTGGAGGACGCGGCGGTGCTGACCCAAGAGGCGGAGCGTCGAGCTAAACAGAGGTTTGGGCGGTCGGTTGCCTTGCTGACGGACCGTCTCACGGTATTATGTGCCCCGGAGCAGTGATCAGTTTTCTGTTTTCTTTTGCTCTTTTTCCCTTTTTTTTGTTTTCATTTTGTAAGGGATGTGATCCCAAATGATGTAGCACTTCAAATTTTGAATAAATGAGCATGTTTCAACTCATCTTCTCTTTCTTGTACTCGTAGTGTTTGTGGAATTGGACCTGCTGGGGGATTATTTGTGGACCTGTTACATTGGGCGTACCTTGGTTTTAGGTACGAGTAACAAGTTTTGGAGAGGAATACCTAGAACAACTTCACGATAAGACAGCTATAGAAGTTTTTGGTATTCGAGAGAATGCCAGGGAGCAACTGGGCTCCCAGGCATGATAGGGAAGGGATGGACGTGTACTGGAGACCCAGTACAGCATCTATGGTCGACTGAGGACATTTGTGGTCATCAGAGGACATTTGTGGTCAACAGAGGACATTTGTGGTCAACAGAGGACATTTGTTGACCTATTATCTTTGTCGTACTCCGGTTGTGGGTACAGATAATAGGTTGAAAGGGAACCGACATACTTACTCAGAGGTAATGAGGACATGGCAAGTATGAAGGTTTCTTCTACGAAGCCTTCCCACGTAGAGGTAATGAGGACATGGCAGGAGTAGGCTCAATGAAGAGGGGGTACATAAAATGACTCAGAGGTAATGAGGACATGGAAGTTTTATGTAGGGGTGATTTGTTTTTGGCGGAAGTGAAACGACTCAGAGGTAGCATCGACATGGTCGTACCCGTTACCCTTTTTGTGCACTGGGAGTGCGGGTAGTGGATCATGAGGGAGGATCTCTTATAGGAAGAAAGTTCAGAGGTATGATCATACATGACTTACTATCTGAAAGAGTGACCGGGGTGTGAGTTCAGGGGCACCAGCGGGTACATGACTCGATATTGTGAAAGTGTGAGTTCAGTGGCACCAGCGGGCACATGACTCGATAATCTGGGATGTTGTGGATGTGAGTTCAGCAGCACGAAAGGGTACATAACTCAGGAATCTGGAGAATGGTGAGTGTGAGTTCAGCGGTACCAGCGGGCACGTGACTCGAATGATTGGAAAATATGGGAATGAGTTCAGAGGTACCAGCGGGCACGTGACTCGAATAATTGTAGAATATGGGAATGAGTTCAGAGGTACCAGCGGGTACATGACTCTATACATGGAACCAGAATGTAAGTTCAGTGGTACGGGAAGGTACATAGCTCGACACTCTGAGATGTCTCGAGGATTTTGTTTCAGACATAATACTTCTTCCGGAACTTGCCGTTGATGGGCAACATGAGCAAGTCTCCATTTTGTTTTGCGAGGCGGTAGGCGCCGTTGGAGAAGACAGCTTCGATGATGAATGGGCCTTCCCATTTTGGTTGGAATTTACCGGCGGTTTTATGCGTCATAACCATCGGCCTCCGAACCGCCAGAACGAGATCGCCTACTTGGAATGTTCTGACCTTGACCTTCTTGTTGAAAGCTCCGGAGATTCTAGCCTGATATAGTTCGATTCGCTGTTGAGCTAACATGCGTTTCTCGTCTAGGGCCTCCAATTCCTGTAGTCGGCGATGGTGGTTTTCGTCTGTCGTCAACTGATGTGTGAGGGCGACGCAGAGTGAGGGGATCTGAGTCTCTAATGGGAGAACTGCCTCACTCCCGTACACCAGGAAAAATGGTGTATTCCCGGTGGCTGTTCGAACTGTGGTGCGATACGCCCATAAGCATTCGCCGAGCTTCTCGTTCCAGTCGTGCTTGTTAGAGGACACGAATTTCTTGAGTAGCTTGATTATGGTTTTGTTAAATGCTTCTGCTAACCCGTTGGCTGCTGGGTTGTAGGGTGTCGAAGCAATATTCTGAATTCGGTGCTTGTCGCAGAACCGATAAAATGCGTGGCATGCGAACTGTGGCCCATTGTCGTGAATGATCCTTCGGGGCAGTCCAAAGCGGTAGATGACATGACGCTTGAGGAAGCTGATCACGTTTGAAGTTTTCACCTCTGCCAATGGGATGGCTTCCGCTCATTTGGAGAAGTAATCGGTAATTGCAAGGATGAATCGGTGTCCTCTGGACGAAGGCGGGGTAATTGGGCCGACGATGTCCATACCCCATGCTTCGAATGGCCAGGAGGCCACAGTCGGATGTAGGAATTCAGATGGCTGGTGGATGAAGTCGGCGTGGATTTGGCAGGCTTTGTACTTTCTTGCATAATCTATTGCGTCTACAACCATCGTGGGCCAGTAGTAGCCCATTCGACGAAGGCGGTCTTGCAGTTTCGGGCCAGGTTGATGGGCTCCACAGACACCATCATGGGCCTCGCGCACGGCTTCCTTAGCTTCTGTATTTGATAGACACCGAAGCAGTAAACCATCATAGGATCGGCGGTACAACATTTTCGTCTCTGTATCGTAGAAAAATCTGAGAGAATGTCTTCTGATAGAAATAGCTTCCTTCGAATTCTCTGGCAGAATATCGTATACTGCGAAGTCGATGAATGGCTGTCTCCAGTCTGGTGCTTCGTCGACTGAAAGAGCAGAGTAGCTTTCCATGCATCGAATGTTATCCTTAGGACAGACCAGTTCACGGCCTATTATGTCGACCTGATGACGAGCGTAATTTGGCACAGCCAGGAAAGCGGCCAAACCAGCTAGTGCATCAGCCTCAATGTTCTGGAGTCTGGGAACATGTTCTATGAAGAATCCTTCCAGAGACGAGATGATGTCGATTGCTATTCGATGATACGGGATCATGTCTTCGTGGCGGACCTCGTACGACCCCCGAATCTGATTGACGATTAACTGTGAGTTGCCGTATACTTCAAGATACTCTACCCCCAGCTCCTTCGCGAGTCGGAGGCCAATGACCAAGGCATTGTACTCGGCCACATTATTTGAACAGGGCTCTATGAGTGAGTAGGCCCAATTGATCACCAAGCCGGAGGGAGAAATCAGCACCACTCCAACTCTAGCGACGATATTGCCTTTGGGTCCAGTTCTTGAAGCGCCGTCGAAGAACATTCGCCAGATGGCATCATGGGAGACAGCATTTGAACTGGTGACCTCATCCGGTATTTCTTTATATACCCTAGTCGTTTCTGAACCTGGATGGACTGCTAGAAAGTCTGCCAGAGCCTGGCCTTTAACAGCCTTTTGCGGGACGAAGATCATGTGGTATGGTGATAGTAATATTGCCCAGGTAGCAAGGCGAGAGCTGAGTGCCCCAGGTTTGGTCATGAGGACCCTGAGGGGGTTGATCCGCGATATCACGTGGATGGTTTGTCCCGTGACGTAGTGTCGCGTCTTCTGGATGGCGAACACGAGGGCAAGACATTCCTTTTCTACGGCAGTGTATCGGTATTCTGGCCCAATCATCTTCCGACTGAGGTAGTATATAGCTTGTTCGTGGCCCGCATCATTGTTCTGTGCCAATAGGGCACCAAGAGAATGTTCTATAGCTCGCACATAGAGTAGGAATGGCTTCCCAGCAACAGGAGCTACTAGGACTGAAGGATTCGACAAATATTCTTTGATGCTGTCGAAAGCGCGCTGGCATTCCTCATCCCATACGAAAGAGACTCCCTTCTTCATGAGATGGATGAATGGTTGACATCGTCCGGAGAGATTAGAGATGAATCTCCTGATGTAAGCTAGCCTGCCTTGGAGGCCTCGGAGTTCGTGGAGATTTTTCGGGGGACCCATCTCCATGATTGCCTTTGTTTTCTCGGGGTCGATGTGAATGCCCTGAGAAGTGATGACGAAACCTGGGAATTTCCCGCTGGAGACACCCAAGAATGATTTTGTAGGGTTCATCTTTAAGTTGTGTGCTCGCATTAGGTCGAACACTGTCCTGAGATCTTGCAGATGATCTTCCTTCGAACGGCTTTTGACGGCGATGTCGTCGACGTAGCATTCCACTGTCTTGCACAAGTAGTCCCTAAAGATGACGCTCATAGATCTCTGGTAAGTAGCGCCAGCATTCCTTAAACCGAAAGGCATAACGGTATAGCAATATGTACCAATTGGTGTTCGGAATGATGTGTGCTTCTCGTCGTCAGGGAACATCTTGATCTGGTTGTATCCTGAGAAGCCATCCATGAAGGACATACGTTCGAAGCTGCAGGTGTTGTCGATCATAATATCCGTGATAGGGAGAGGGAATTCATCTTTAGGACATGCCTCATTCAGATTCCGGAAGTCAATGCATATTCGGATCTTCCCGTTCTTATTGAGAACTGGTACTATGTTGGCTACCCAGTCTGGATGCTGCTCTTCGCGAATGAATCCGCTGGCTATCAATTTGTTGACCTCGGCTTCGATAGCATTCATGACATCGGGACGAAACCGTTTTTGCTGTTGTTTGACAGGTTTTACATCAGGACGAATGTTGAGTTTATGGAGTGCGGTCTCGGGGTCCAATCCTGGCATATCTTCATAGCTCCAAGCGAACACATCGATATACTCCTTGACGAGTTGGAGCAGCGACTCTCGCTCTTCATCTGTCAGACTCTGGCTGATGAAGATCGATTTCGGGGAGGCTTCATCACCAAGATTAATTTCTATGACCTCATCCTCGGTGGAAGGTTCTCTTTGCTGGAAACGCTTTTTCCATTGTTCATCTAGCTGTTGGGCCCACGGTTCTAGCTCAAGGATTTTCGGAATGTCTTCATCTTCTTTGTAAGCATCGGCAAATGCCATGTTGACTGACAGGACATGTCTGAATACGTCTCTGATGCTGGTATCTGAGTCGGAAGTTGGTGACCCGGTCGAATGTGAATGCCAGTCGCATTCTTCATCTGAACTTTCAGGGGTTGTCGTGGGTGTTACATACCCTAATCTATATCGAGTCTTGCTATAGTAGTCCCGTGGTTTGCCAGCCGGGACCGGGGTCTTCAAAGGTAGTCGTCGTCCAGTACCGTAGTTCAAACCCGGTGTCGTTTCCAGGTCATACCCCTGTTTTTGCATGAGATATTTAGATTGGGGGCTATAAAGATACAGAGGTAGTCTCCCGGCATCCGATCCAAGGTCGACTTCTTATATGGTGAAGGGATGCGGATCGTCCTTCCGACCGAAGATGATTGGTTGGTCCCCTCCCTCGATTATTCGGTAAGCATCTTCTGCTGGAGTAAGCTGGATTGTGGTGTAGACATTTGTCACCTGTGTGTGTAGGTGAGTGCCTATACCGTGTTCCATAGCGTACATTTTACAAAGCTTATTAAGCTCGAGGTAGTTCAAAGATAGCCCTTTATTGATGAAGTAAGGTATCTTTTCTAAGGGGATTACATCATCTGCGGAGGGAACATCAGTGTGGGCAGCTACATACTTGGCTAGCTCCGGTTCCTCTTCGGCTACCCCATGTGTGAATGAAGACTGAGAGGACGACCAGGGGAGCTTGATCGTCAGCGGTTCAGTTGATGGAGCTGAGCATGGAGTTGTCGGCAGACTAGCGACCCCCAGTTTGGTACTTGATGTGGGGCGAGGAGTGGCACGTTCGCTAGAAGTGTCAGACCTTGCATCGGGGTGACGACCCTTCTTGGGAAGGCGTATCGTCAGTGGTTTATCGGAGGGATTGAGCTTCTCCGTTTGGGGCTGGCCGACTCTCGGTAGTCTGATTGTTAGTGGCCTTATTGTGGATCTTGGCACTTGGCCAGACCTTGGCAGCCGAATTATCATCTGTTCCTTTTGTGCCGAGAGGCTGATTGCGTCCTTACGCAGAGTGGCGGTAAGGGGTGCAGACTTGCCCGGTTTGCGAGCTTGGAGGTGGATCGTCAGAGGCTCTTCTGATCCTGTGGCTGTCTCGGTATTAGCTTGTACATCTCCTTCATCAAGATGCTTCTTCGATTTTTTGTACAGGCAGGAGTCTGAGTAGTAAGATTCGACCCCTTTGAAGGGATCGATATCAGCAAATTCCGTCCTCACGAAGCCGTGTTTGTTGACGTATTTGAAGCACTGGTACAGCGTGGAAGGCACGATCATATAATCGTGTATCCATGGGCGCCCCAAGAGGATGTTGTAAGAAGTGTTTACATCGATAACGTAGCAGGTGACTTCTGATTGGAGGTCGCCAATTTGACACTTCAGACGAATTTTTCCAATAGGGTAGCTCCTGTCCGAATTGAAACCGCTGATGGCGGTATTTGTAGGCGTCAGGCGATGCATTGGGATGCGGAGATGATGTAGCAGACCCTTCGGAATAATGCTTATGGAAGAGCCAGGATCAATGTGCATCCGATCCACCTTTATGTCGCCGATGTATCCAGTGTAGTATAGTGGACGATCGTGCAGATTAGTTTTGATGAGCATGTCCTGCGGAGTGAAGACGATGTTGGGCATTGCTCCCGTGCAGGCGCTGTCTTGGAGATCTGCAGGCGGGTCCTCCCCGGTGAGGTTGGATTGAGCCAGGTATGCGTCGACGTTTTGGAGTGCATCGCTCAAAGCCGCACGAACATCCTTGGAGAGTCTCAGGAGCTCGTATAATGATAACTTGGCCGGTGTGTTGGCCAATTGTGCCAAGATGTCAAAGTTGTAGGGCCTCTCTAACCCCTGGGCTGCCTCTTTTCGGAGGGATTTATCGAAGCGAGTCTCCCTCGGCTTAGGCTTGTCGGTCGTCGAAGGCGTCACGCCCCAGAACCAGAATACTGGAGAGCGGGGGCAGACATAGCCAGCTACGTATATTGAAGTGCAACCCACCTCGCTATACGGTCACGGCTGTCTAGGATACATGAGGGTTTATCTACAAGCCAGCAGTCTCTTAAGGTCATGAACAGCCTATTGTCTCAATCACAAGCAAGTAAGTAAAAGTTACAAGATGTATGATCATTAAATATACAATAATAAGGCGTCCTAAATATTACATATTCAGTTGATCATGAAGCTAGTCGTTACAAAATGTTAGGACTAGCAAGAGTTTAGTCATACATGATCAACCCTAGGATCTGTTAATCATGCTACAGCCCGTAGGCAGACAGTAAATAAGTGCAACCGAGCTAAACAGGTGCTCGTCGGCTAAACGCCTCAAAAGAATATTTTACAATAGAGTGGGAGAGCCAAAAATAACCCACTCGTTGCCAGGGTTCCGTCTAGTGTTCACCATCTGGCTGGAAGGTCGGTAGATCCTCTGGAGCTGCTCCAAAATCTGGCCACACAAAACCAGCTGGGTCAGACCCCAGAAAGAGCAAGTGCCACAAAGGAGGCTTCACTTAAGAACTAAAACCGGCAATCAGCACAAGATATAAATAAAAGTAAGAACTGAAAATAAAGAAAATACACCAGGATGACATACGACGAGATAACCATAGAACTATTCAGATAACCAGGTTACAACCCATAAACCAAACAAGGACCGGGGTTGTAACCCTTCGTCTGAACAGAGCTTGGAATTCTCACCATTTATCGGTAAAATAAATACAAGCATTCTGGTCATTCAATAATCTGGAACAGGATCAGGACAAGACTAGACTGGTTAGACTCCATCCAATCATTTCACGGCCAAGCAAGAACTACGGCTTGATACTTTAACTAACTAGGGTTATCACAGGCCTAATTACTAACAAGATGCAATGAGATTATTCCACAGCCACAAGCCCTACAGACCATCCAGGTTCCCCGGGTTAAAAGATTAGGGTTGAATTCAGGTGGGTACATCGTCCAGGAAACGAATGTACCCTTAGGTAGCTTGAAGGGTGCAACACATGACAGTGTGCTGGAAATGTGCCCTACTCGATGGCAGGCTACAGATCCCAAGGCGTGCCCAGGTAACGGGATTGCCTGTAGCTGGGAAATCTCTTCATGACTAATGTATTAATCTAGTTATTAGCCCTTAGTTTATTTCAATAGGTACTCGTGACCGTGGTACTCAGGAGTCCCCTCCTAGACATGATGCAAGACAAGACTGGATTATTTATACAAGCACAATCGCCCACGGTGTCCAGGTTATTATACAGGTCATGTCATGTCAGGTAGCCGTCGCAACAGCTTATCAAGGTATAACATGTCAGGTTAACAGGTCAAGTGTACTTGTTAGGAGTGCGCCACGACGGGCCACTATCAGGTCATGTCGGGTTACTCATGTCAGGAGTGCACCACTACGGGTCACTATCGTGTCAGGCTCAGTTATCAATTCCAAACATATCAAGTAAATTCGCAATTATCAAGTTCAGAACAAAAGGCGTAAGGATATAAAATGGGCATAAAATATCTAATAAAATATCAATATACAGGGCTATAGAAGAGCCAAGCTTAAGGGAAATAAAACCAAATCTGACACGCTGACATAAGGCCAAGTCAGCCAAAGGCCATACGCTCAGTGCAAGCTACGCTCAGGTCAAGCTACGCTCAGGCCAGCGTACGCCTTGCTCGCTTAAGCTAGCGTACCAAGGCACGCGTACGCTAAAGCAAGCGTACGCATCAGGTCTGCGTACGCTCGAGCTAGCGTACGAAAGGGTCCATACACTTCCAATGGGAAGCGTACGCAAGGGTCAGCGTACACAAGGGCACGCTCAAGCTACAGGTCAGCGTACGCTCAAGCTAGCGTACGCTCAAGACTGCGTACGCTTGAGCTAGCGTACGAAAGGGTCTAGGGCACGCTCACGCTAGCGTACACAAAAGACACGCTGCCAACAGGCCGCGTATCAAGGCTAGCGTACGCTCGCTAAAGAGCAGCGTACCAAGGCTAGCGTACGCTCGCTAAAGAGCAGCGTACCAAGGCTAGCGTACGCTCGCTAAAGAGCAGCGTACAGCTCAGCGGTGTAAGCTAAAAAGCTAGCTCACTATTCACTGTCTTCTCCAAATGGCAAGAACAGCAAGAACTCTAAAGTTGAATCTAAGCTTCAAAAGTCCATAACTTGGTCAAAATAAGTCCAAATCCGACTTTGCAAAGTTCTATCTTGGGTGAAATTCAATCCTCTCCGACATAAGAATATCAAAACCCATAAAAATACAACTTAAATAGATCAAAACCATGCAAAACCGAAAATAGAAAAAACTTAGATCTAGAACAATGGAGACTCTAAATCACAAAATGTCAAGTTCTAATGTGGTTTAGAATCATGAGGAGAAGCTAATGAAACCATCAAAAGGAGTTCTCTTGTGGAAGCAAGTTGCACTTGCCTATGGTGTTCTTGGTTAGTGGAGAAGAGTAATGGAGAAGGAGAAGAGAGTAATGAAGAGAGAGAGAAGAAGAATAGGTAATAAATATCAAAGGTGGTGGTAGGTAGGGGGTTGTGGTGGAAATGAAGGAGAACATAGGCTAAGGTGCTCCACCCTTGGCCCATGATGAACCAAGCATTGGGCCGGACGAACCAAGCCAACCCAACCCGAGAGTTAAACCAAGCTGAGAGCTAAACAAGGAATCATGCAATACAAGAATAAATACGTACACGTATTCCAGAAATATGTAATACGAACCACAGGCATTACAGCTGAGCCGGTCCCGGAGCATCAGTTGTAGTGGGTTGATGATCTTCAGCTGGATTGTCAACCACAGATTGGGATTGCGCCCCAGACCGCGTGACGACGGCAGCTTCTTCGATGTCTGCCGAGATTGTGCGGCAGGATCTGATTTTTCTATTCTTTTTCTTGTAGATAAAAGACGATATGGGCCGAGTCACTTCTGATACCAAGTCTGGATGGATCCATATGATCTTCCCTCGTGATGTGGTGAGGGGCACTAGACCAGCAGCCTGATCTCGGGGAGGTGGAATATTAGCAATCTCCATCGTCGCCAGAGGGATGGGGACCACCCCGTCTTGAGTTTCTGTCGGAGGGAAGTTGCCGAATTGTACGGACACCATATTGGCTGCTACGGTTACCTCTTCAAAATCGATAGCCAGAGCGTTCGAATCGATGAGATTTTGGATGTACCGTTTTAGCTGGTAGCAGTCGTGTGTGGCATGGTGGACATAACAATAGTAATGGCAGTACTTCGGGTTCTCCATGTCTACCTGTCGCGGTTCCCGTCTTGGTAGAGGAAGCTGGATTCTGTCTCCTTGTATGAGCATGTTCAAGATGGGATTAACGTGACCGTCTTCGAAGGAGTAAGTGATTTGCGGCCATTGTTTGTCTGCCGGCTTTGGCTCAAGTTTCTGTGCTGTGTCGGTCACCATAGCCTGCTTTCCCCTGCTGTCTCGATTGTTGGAGGGGCTACCCCCATTATCGTTGTTGGGACGCTTGCCCTTGTTCTCTCCGTCCGAGATGTGCAATCCCAGTTGGCGAGCCTTCTTCAAACGTTCTTCGGTGCTTGTGGCGCTGATGATGAACGTCTTCCAGTCCTTGAATTAACTTTTGCCCATCCAGAGACTGATTGTTGGGAGGAGTCTCTTTTGGCAAATTTCAATTAAGGAGGAATTTAGATTCCCAGAGGGCAGCTACATGGCGGTTTGGCGGAACCGCTCGATGTAGTTCCTTGTCAGCTCTTTCTTCCCTTGGACGACGTCCATGAGGGTGGACATGGTGATGTCCTGCCCTACTTCGTAGAATCTCTCCAAGAACATGCGTTTGAAGCCGGCGAAGGAGTGGATGCAGTTGTCTGGCAGGTTGCGATACCAGTCGAAGGCGACTCCTTCCAATGCCCTGATGAATAATCGTGTGAAAATGGCATCGTCATGGGGCAGATGGTCGGTGGTGACCTCGAAGTAAGTGATGTACCGACTTGCCGAGGTCTTGCCATCATAAGGATTGATATTGAACGACTTATATCTTGGTGGGAATGGAACATCCCTCCATGCAGCAGGGTACGGTTGCCGTATTCTGAGGTCTTGAGAGTTTTCTCGAGCGTGGAACATGGCTCGGAGCTCCTGGACCTCTCTTCTCGCTTCGCGTGCTTCGTCCACGACAGTGGGGGCCGTTGTTTCTGGAGGATTGTTGCCCGGGTTTGGTGTCGCTGAATTCGAGTCCGCATTGACCGCGGGACCCGTGCTTGTTTGGCAAGGCGTCCCTCCTTACAGAGTTGGAAGGGCTGCTTTAATCTCGTCTACAGACTTGACCAAAGCAAGCAATATGGCTTCGAGAATATCGATGCGCTGGCGATCACTGGAACCACCTTGGTTGCTGTCTGTCATGAATACCGTCTTCACATGAGGAGAGATAGACGGAGCGGTAGAGGAAGTCCCCTCTGAATCGTATCCCTATAGTGAGAAATCATCGGGGTATGTGGGTATATTCCCTTCTGACTCAGATTCGGAAGGAACAGTACCCCCAGTCTCCGAGTTCGCCTCGTCATGGGAGTTGCGGGCGTCCTCGGGGACGTCGAGATTTGCTACATCTGATGGGAGAGTTGTCTCCTCCGGCTCGTCTTTTTGGAACATTGGGTTGCTGTGGAGGCTCGGAGGGGTGCTACCCCCAGCCCCAGCAACCCCCTGCATTATGGACGACGAATCCCCCACTGTAGCAGATTTTGTCTTAGAGCGAGTACCTTAGAAAACTCCGGTGGTGAGCACCCGCTTAGACGACAGTCTTTTAGTCGCAGTGGTTGAGATCTTCGGGCTAGAAATATTCGTCTTCTTCCCCCTTTCATCAGCGGGGACTTTCCGAGCAGAGTTGCAGGAGACGACGGGTAGTGCCTCATCTTCTGAAGATGGCTGTTGCAGTCTTTGAAAGACAGACTGCCGGTCTTCTTGCATCATCGTGCTATTACAGCAGTAGTTGACGATGACTTGGGTGCAGTGACGTCCTTGGGAGGACTCTTTGCATCCCGATGCATCTTCTCTTTCCTTATGTTTGTGGAGGATGGCCTCACGCAAGTCACTTGTTTTGCTGGCTCAGGAATTCCGAGCACGCGAGTGTGTATACCTCCCGCCTGCTCCCTGATTCGAAGGTAGTTCGTATACTTGCCTTCGTTCGTCATTGGGAGATGCTTGATGACTATCCCGCCCATTGGCCGCAGGGGGCATGGTACGAGTAGCTTTATACAACTTTCCATTAGAGGCCCGCGTGATAATCAGCGGGACGCTCCGATAGTCAAAGGTTGGGGCAGCTGACTGGGCTTGGTGAGCCCGCGCTGCCCTAGACTTCTTCCTTTTAGCACTTACGGGTGCGTAATAGGAAGAGTCCAAGTTGGATACCACAGAGTCTGGCTTATCATCCAGAGAACCATCAGGGTCAGGACCGCATGAGAGACGGTCAAAGACTGATCGAGAGAAGCGTGGAACAGACGCTATGCGGCTAGGATTGGAAGCCGTGCAGGCTGTCTGCATGCGGCTATCTTTAGCTGTCGGATGAGTTGTTCTTGTGCGACTAGGAGTCACGACCGTGCAGGCTGGCCGCATGCGGTTGGCATTTATGGCCGCATGGGTTTTCTGCAAGCGATTGACTTCAGTAACCGCATAAGTTTCATCCATGCGGTTGGCAACTGTAGCCGCATAAGCTATGTGGCTGACAGATGTGGTCGCATGAGTTTTCTTCATGCGGCTGACGGATGTAGCCGTATGAGCTTTCTTCATGCGGCTAGTACCCTTATGCGGCTCGGATCGCATAGAGTTCCTCTTTGCCCCTGCAAGTCCAGCATCATAATATTTTCTTCTGCCAGACTTGGGGACAGCAGAGTCGTCTATGGTCTGAAGTGGGGCCGCAGGAGAGTCTTCTCCGCCGTCTTGAGCGACAGAGGGTATCTCTGCAAGAGCTTCAGTAGGAACGAATGATCGGGGTCTCCACTCCTTGCGGGCCTTCTTCGTGCGAGCTTGCTTCTGGACCGGGCCAGTGCTCTTGTCGGAGAGCATCTCTTCAAACGCCTGTTGGTCGAACCGGGCGACCATCTTCTGTTGAGTGGAGCCAAGTTTGGCTGCATCCGATTACGTCACCAACTCCTCGGCCGTGGAGAATTTTGTCCCCAGCATAGTCGCCATCGTGTTTGCCATGAAATATAAAAGAGCAGAACAGTTTTATGGGAGGACTGGACTTTTACTTCACGTTATAAACTCGTTTGTACAAAGAAAGCCTAGGGACGAAAGCCTAGGTACAACAATCTAAGTACAATTGTTTATTTTTGATTCTGGGGGGTGACGATAGAGGCTCTGGAAAGCGACGGCAGCTCTACCTTACTCCTTGGACGATCGGATGTACTCTTGGCTCCTGTGACGAGATGCTTGGCGTTGACGAAGAAATGCTCTTCTTGCTCTCCTCGTATTGCTCTTCTGGCTTCTCTCTCTCTGGATTGATCTCTGTGTATTTTTCTATCTGATTATTGGGGGAGCATCCTTTTTACAAGGGAATGGCACCTTGCTATTTATAATAGTGGGGGGCATCATTAGGGTTTACAATGATTGCCCATTCTCAAAGTGGCGGCGACCTGGTAAATGATCAATCTGGGCCATTAATCTTGAGCGTGAAGGATCTGGGCCATTAATGAGGATTATGCCAAATCATGTCAGTAATTAATGTTGATCGCAATAAATCCCCATCATGATGATTTGCTGATGTCCGCAAATCTAAATGAATCAATTTAATTGATTCTCTTGCCACGTGTCCCAAATTATTGGGATCTGATCCAAAATTTGATTATCTTTAGGACATGTGTCCTGTCATCGCTGTTGAGCCGCATGAGGAGCGTTCGTGTTTGGGCCGCATGAAGGTCGTCATGACCGAGCCGCATGAAAGATTTCATGACCGAGCCGCATGAATAGTCTCTATACTCGAACCGCATGAAGGTTGTCATGACCGAGCCGCATGAATATGTTCATGACCGAGCCGCATGGGGGTCTTCATGACCGAGCTGTATGAGAGTCTTCATGGCCGAGCCGCATGGATTTCTTCATGGCCGAGCCGCATGGGGGGACCTTCATGATTGAACCGCATAGGTTTCTCTATACTGGCCGCATGAACTCGTCTAGACTGGCCGCATAAACTAGCCTCGAAGCTGTGAAGATTTTGTCCAGTTCCCTAGGAAGATAGTGCTCTTGTGTTAGTCATCATGACTACTTTACGTCAGGGCTGTCAGCTGTCAGCTGTCAGCCGTCAAAGCATTAATTGTCAGTCGTCAGAGCATTAATTGTGTTTGAATGACGCTGGGTACAGCCGTTCTAAAAAGACACGTGGCTTCCCTCACTACACCAAAATAGCCAATTTTGAACACTAAGCATTTTTCAATCTGGAACGCTTATTTACCGTACCTAGCTTTTGGAACGGACAAAAACCGTGCCAAAATAAAAAAGTATTCCAAATATTTTATTCTTTATTTTTAATAAAAATTAATTATTCTGGAACGCACCCAAACCATTCCAAATAAAACTTTAAACACTTTTTAAGTCACGTGCTTTTCACGTGTATTAGCAAAAGAGTACAACTTCCCTGTCACACATCCTTTCTTTTTCCTTTTTTTTTATTTTCACAATTCCCTCTACCAAAATCTCTGGCGGGAACTAAAAGCTCGCCTCCTCACAACGCGGGATCTCGTCTGAGATCATCGACGGGATCACGACCGTCCTCGTCTCTCTATCGTCATCGTAGAATCATCGTCGGATCTCTCGTCCCTCTTCGTCTCGCGTCCACGTCTCGCTGTTCTTCGCTCTCCCTGTCCTTGCCACTCACTGTCCTCACACTCGCTTGAAACCCTAAGGTACTTGTATGAGCTTTTTTTTATGTGTATGATTGAAATCTATGATTATTTTGAAACCCTAATATATTTGTGTACCCTTTATTTGGTTTATTTGCAAAATATTGGGGTTTTTGTTTGGAATTTTGTTGTTAGTAGGTAGTTTCGGAGAAATATTCTGATTCTTCTTTGGTAGGAATTTTTCCACTAATTCTGATGGTTAACTTAATGTTCTGTTCCCAAGTGGACACCTTTTGTCCAACTAGTTTTGATGCTTAAATTAATTTTTCAACTAATTCTTCATGTGTACTATGTGATTGCAAAAAAAAGTTCTTGTCTGACTGCAACTTGTCGGACATGCATGCTATTTGTGTTGTTGTCTATCATGTAGAATTAATTATATGCACTTCAAAATTTCTGATGGCATCAAAAATTCATCAGACATGGTAGAAATATACAATCAAAATTGTTGAGGAGGTTCTACAAGCAGGGATGCTTCAAGAAAAAGGAACCTTGTCCACGTAGAATAAGTTCAGACATCTTGTATTACATGTCAGACATACTATTTATATATAGTTTATGTTATACTACTAGTCTAGGACAAGAGATGTATTCAGTAGGTGTAGCTTGTTGTATCATTACTTCTTAATGGTTATGGAGTAAGATTGAAATGATGCTTGAATGACAACATCTAACTTATTACAAACAACGATTTGTAGATGTGTTATAATCAAAATTTCCTTTAATTTCTTGAGATAAAATTTTTCTTCTGTTGAATCACTATAATAATGTATAGAATTTTCTTATGACAATGGAGTTTGGTATGCTATGAATATACTATGTATAGATAGGGGAGTATGCCTGGCTATGCTTCTTAATATTGTCTTCTTTTGATTTATTTGTTAGCACACATTATAATAACAAGAAATAATTTTGTTATTTTCACTTTCAAATTGTTTTTATTTTCAATTTCACTTGGTAAATGATCTTACATTTTGTAAGAGCTATTTTTTGTAGGGATTGGGCAACTTTACTACAAATAAAAATAACTTTAGACAAATCGTGGATAAGCAAAAGGGGTGGTACAAGTTATATCAAAGGTGTTCAACAGTTTGTGAATTTTGTTAAGGAGAATGCAGCCGGACAAACACAATTCCCATGCCCATGTAAGCATTGTAGGAATTCGAAGGGACACATAGATCTCGATGAAATTAGCCTTCATTTGTTGAAGAATGGCATGTACCAAAGTTATGTGGTATGGAAGCATCATGGAGAAAAGGCAGAAGACTTAGGGGGGAAGATACCAACAATGGCTAACCCAATCGAAGAACCACCAATTGAAGAATCGAACTTTCCTAGACTGGAGGATCTCATATAATATTCATACCAAGGAGGCCGAACATTCACCAGTTGATGTGAGTGTAACAAATGAACACGGCAAGGGAGATGACACAATTGTTGAGCCAGGGATGCAAGAGAGCAGAAAGTACAAAAAATTTAGGGATATGGCATCAGAACCTTTGTATCCGGGTTGCCATAAGGGAAAAACCATATTGTCTACCATTATTGAGTTGCAAAATTTGAAGACACGGTTTGGATGGAGTGGCACTAGTGTAAAAGCACTACTTGAGTGGCTAAAGGGCTTGTTCACAGAAAACTGCAATCTTCCAAAAAATTATCCAAACATGAAGAATATGATCAAAGACTTGGGAATGGAATGTGAAACCATCCATGCATGTAGGAATGGATGCATTCTATATCGTAAGGAATATGAACATCTCCATATATGTCCGAAATGTGGAGTGAGTCGGTATAAACTTGTCTTTGCAAATGATGCAGGGACAAAAAAGAATTTCAAGAAAGAACCTGCAAAGTTTGTGAAATATTTTTCGTTAATTCCAAGGGTAAAAAGATTCTTTAGCATTCCTTGGATTGGGGAGGCAATGACTTGGCACCAAAAGGCAAAGAGTAATGGAAATCTAATGAGACATCCTTGTGACTCAGGTCAATGGGATTCAGTCAAAGTTTATTGGCCAGATTTTGCTGCAGATGCTAGGAACCTACGACTTGCAATATCAACGAATGGTTTCAACCCACATGGCACTCTAAGTAGCAATTACAGTTGCTGACCAGTGATTTTAGCACCATTAAATCTTCCACCATCGTTGTGCATGAAAAAAGAGTTTGCTTTACTGACTTTGTTAATTTCTGGGCCCAAAGGACCTGGAAAACACTTCGACATATTCTTGGAACCTTTGGTTGAAGAGTTGAAAGAGCTATGGTTTGATGGCGTGTCAACGTGGGATGCATTTACCAAAAACACATTTACAATGAAGGCGATGTTGCTTTGGGGTGTCCATGATTTTCCTGCATATGGGAATCTATATGGTTGTATTGTTCATGGCTATAAGGCTTGCCCAGTGTGCGCTGATGATATTGACTCTATGCGGCTTGGAGACTCTTCCAAAGTATATTATCATGGATATCGACGATTCTTGAAGTCCGATCACAAGTTTAGGAGTGATAAAAGATTCAACAAAATACTCGAACAACGGCCTCCTCTACAAAGATTGTCCGGGGAAGAAGTTGAACAAAAGATAGCCGAAATTCTTAAAAATAATGAAAGGACACGATTGAAGCAAGCTACTCGTGGAAAGCGTAAGAGACGAAATCAGAAGCATGAAAGCAAGGTGTGTGAAGATGAAATTGAAGAAGAGGCGTCTACTAAAGCGACACCATGGTCTAGAAGGTCTATTTTGTTTGATTTGCCTTACTGGAAGTTGCTTGAAGTGAGACACAACATTGACGTTATGCATACAGAAAAGAATGTCACAGACCACTTATTGAACATGTTGATGGATGTGAAAAAGAAAACAAAGGATGGGATACAAGGTCGGAAAGAAATGAAAAAATTAGGGATAAATAAGAAGTTATGGGTAGTTAAAGATGAAGAAACTGGAAAAACATCAATGTCGAAGGCATCTTATGCCTTGACAAAGAAAGAAAAGGAAGAGTTTTGTCGAACCTTGAAAGATTTAAAGCTTCCTACGGGATTTTCCTCTAACTTGAGTAATTGTGTCACCATCCAGCCTCCTGAGCTAAGGGGACTCAAATCACATGACTATCATGTGATTATGCAATACTTGCTTCCAGTATTGCTTAGACATTCTTATCATAAAGATAGGGACATAAGAATTTCAATTCAGAGGATTAGCTTATTTTTTAAAATTTTATGCGCCAAGGTGATCAATAAAGAAGAGCTTAGGCAAGCAAAGAAAGCAGTGGTTGAGGCAATGTGTATTCTTGAAAAGGAATTTTCGCCTTCCTTCTTTGTTATAAGTGTGCACTTAATGGTTCATCTAGCTGATGAGGCCCTATCGTGCAGGACAGTTGGATTTCGATGGATGTATCCATTTGAAAGGAATACTTTTAGTGTTTTCTTCCATAGTTAACTTTTACTATTAGTTTATTGATGATATAAATTTATGTATATTTTTATAACAGATTGATGAAGTGCTACAAAGAATATGTCCTTAATAAGCGATACATTGAAGGTTCGATAGCTGAGGCTTACCTTGTTGACGTATCTATAATATATTGTATGGAGTATATGCCAAGCTCGAGTGCTTTTGGTCACAAGTCCAGTCGAGAAGACTGGCTAGATGAGAGTGTTGACTTCACAGATGAGAAGCCCTTGGAAGTAGGGGGGTTGTCGAGCTCAACCATGTTCAGTTTGAGCAAGTGCGTAGATGGGTTCTCAATCGACTTGCAGACTTGAGTGAATGGGAAGAGTATGTGTGCCCTTTGTTACAAGCAAAATAAGTTTTATAATTATAAGAATGGTTAAGGACACAAATAATAAGTATTATAATAATAATATAATATGGTTATGTGCATGACAAATGTGGTAATCCATGCAGAAAGTACAACCGTTATTACCAATGCATTTTCACTCAGAATCGGAAAGGTGGTTCGACAAAAGAAAACACAACAATTAAGGAATTCATTCCTTGGTTGTGTGATGAGGTAATTTTTTGTTTGTTTGTTCATTATGATTATGTATTTGTGCACAAACTAAGTATATTTCTATGCAGTTATTGGATGCAGGGCAAACCAATACAACTTTATGGAGATTAGCCAATGGTCCACAACATAGAGCTACACGATTCAAAAAATATCGGGTTAATGGTTTTGTATTTGCACCAAGTTCTTCCGATGAATGTTTGGTAACACAAGATAGTGGGGTGTCTATGGAAGCATATTCAAATTTTGTTTCAAGTCGAAAAGACAAAAACCCAAAGGAAGGGAAGATGACCTTTTATGGAATTGTTAGAGACATATTGGAGCTGGACTATATCGATTTCAAAGAAACAGTGTTCTATTGTGATTGGGTTAAAGTGGAGGATTCTAAAAATGGTTGTAAGTCTGATCCAATTTGGAATCAAGTGATGGTAAACTTGAAAAAGCTCAAGAACAAGGAAAGAGTTGAGGAGGATCCATTCATTTTAGCTCAAGAAGCAACGTCAGTTTTTTATTCCAAAGATCAAAAAAATGATGGGTGGTATGTGGTTATAAATACTCCAAAAAGGTTAAATAAACAAGTGGATGCAGTTGACATTCCAACTGACTACCAATCTTGTTTGAACGACAACCCCAATTTAAAGAATTTGTTGATGTTTGATGATTGAACTAAATCATATGTGGTCTTCTTTACTTCAGAATTTTGTTCTTTTTTAATGTGCTTCATTGAATGAATAAGTTATTCTGAACTGAACATCAAAAGATGTCTTTTAATCTAATGAAAGATCTCATTGCATTTCTTCAGCCGCCTCGACTGTGTAGCACCCAGTTTCCCAAATGAGGGTAATTTTGAAATTTCGTGTTTATAATTATTTTAATAATGATATTTAATTCATGATATAATTTTTGGTGATTTTAAATCATTTTAAAATTATTTAAATCAATGACTTGTGGTTTTGACGTTTTGCTAGTGAAACCCTAGAGACTGTTTGACCTAGAGCCTAACCATGTGATTATGATATTTTAATGTCATTTTTGGCCTAAGGATATTTTTTGCATTTGACCTCTTTGAATTATTTTGATATTATTTTATTATTTATGATATTGTTTTGGGGTTATTTGAGTCGGGTTCGAATTTCAACTCAATCCGACTTGAAACAGGGACCCGGGGGTAGTTTCACTCTAGTGGGACCCACACACTAGTTAGGCATGGCCCACATGATATTAATTTTAGTCCACATGATAGAAATAATTTAGTTAGAGGTTAGACTAATTATTATGGATAAGGTTAGTGTGATTAGAGACTTTAGAATGACTAATTTAGCCCCAACCAATTAGCCCTTTCCTAATACTCATAGAATAGGTTAGTGGGGGCATTTTGGACCTTACCATAATAGGACAAATAGCCCCATATGGCCAGCCACTTTGGGAGAGGATAGGCTCAAGTTTATTTCATTATTCTCATCCACACTCTCTCTCTTGTTCTTCCCCAAATTCCTAGAGGGCAATCCCTAGCAATTTCTCCACCAAATCCTTCTATTTCACCACCAAATCTTCTTCTTTCCTTCTCCATTCTAGCCAAGGAGGAAGCTACCCAAGTTTGGGAGGATTCGGAGCTCGTTCGTGTCCTTTTGGAATCTCTACGTGTCGGTGTCGCTCCGGGAAGGCTTTTTTTCGATTCGATCTACCGGGAGATATAAATCCCTTCTCCTTTTCATTTCCTCATGTATATAGATCTATTTTGAACCCATAAAAATGACCCCCATGGTTGTATCTCTATTTGTGTCCATTTCGTGTCCATTTGGATGTCATAGGAGTGTCCTTTGTGTTGTGGTTGTGTCCATGTGGGAAAATCCCAAATTTGGACACACTATGTGTTGTTGTTATGTATGAATGAATTATTACATGTTTAATCTCATATTTTTGTATTGGAGATGTGTTCTATAGTGTCTCATATATATATTAGTGTAGAGAGTGAGTTCTTGATATATTATGTTATATACTTGTGTTCTTTTGTCTCAAACTACCTAAATCCGTCATGATTTTTATCCACGCTTTTAATTTCAGCCCTAACTTAGAAATGTCATAACTTCTAGCTCAAAGCTCGGTTTAATCTTCCATTTTTTCTAAAAGAAGCGTATTGAAGTTAGCTTTCCAAAAACATGTATTAATAGGCCTAATTATTTCTGTAACTTTCTGGAGAATTATTTGAGTGTCAGCTGTACGAAAGACAAATGCGTTCTCGGTGTTTTTGCGATTCCGGGAGTTTCCGGAAACGAAAACGCGATCCGTTTGAAGTTTCGGAAAGCTAACACATAGATCTATAATGTACTTTAACCCTAAATTTTAATTCATGCTGAGATGGTACAGTATTGATTATTAGTAGGAGTTACTATTCGGCATATGCATTTTGTGCACCCTTGTGTGTAATATAATGTTCTATTTGATTTTAACCCATGTTAATGTATATACATTATGTAATTAAATAGAGAATGCAAGCATGAGTAAATGGTTAAATAAATGATGTATGAGGTGTAAGTATCCTATCTAATGTAAGCATGTATAAGTATGGCTTGTAATGAATATGTAGGTTCCATAGTATGTAATGTATGGTGCATATAGTGGTGCAAGAGAATAAATGAATGATGAATGAATGCAAGCATGAATGTAATGTAATAATAGATGTAATGTATGCAATATACAAGTTAATGAGATGTAATGTTCTATGTTAACACAAATCCTATATTACCTCATGTACCCCATTACACTATGTTGACACTATTACACTTGACACATTGTTCACTTACACTTTGACACTCTTTGATATGTATACACTATGTATGCCCATTTAACCCTCACTTGCCCCTTTGCCATATTCACATACACACACATAGCCTCTTAAATAAGTATTTATAAATATAGTTAACTTAGCTATGTATGTATATTATATATATGTTAGCATATTGTGTTGTAATATATAAGTTTATATAACCATTTGAAATGCCATGATTATAGACCTAATGTTGAATACCAATATATACATGTGTATATATGTGTAGACATATATAGCTTAAAGTAATAGATTACCTAGTGTATATCCAATGTGAATTCTTGTCTATTTGAGTATTGAATAATTGCATGCTATATAGAGTTGGGTATATGTTGGCTTGTATAGCCTTGTATTGATGTGTGCTTGCTAGGATAGTCTTGGTTAGGCCTAGTAAGACTTACTGGGTTAGGACATGACCTAGTTTGACCTAGTTTGACTAGTGCAGTTGACCAGAGTTGACCAAGGGTTGACTTTGGCCTAGTTTGACCTAGATTCATGTAGAATGCATTGTAGTACTTTATATTACCCTTCTGGATATGTTGTGACTTGTGTTGTTCTAATTAGGAGCCAGACACCTCTCCTCGGACAGTATCTTTACCTTGGACATTCAGATATCAGGCGAGTACATTCTCTGATCATTTCATATCCTGTTTAGAATTATTTTCCTGCTTTAAATTACTTTACTTGATACTGTCACGTTGGTCACACGGATTGGTACTATATAAATCTTTTCATGAGATGTTATCCCCCTCGGGAGCATCGGATACTGCATGTTTTGTGCGTTTCACGAATCATCACGTATCTCTATGCTTCCTCTGATTCATGAATCGCTTGTGACACATGTACTCTCATGTTCATAGAGCCATCATGAATCACCTTCACGTATCACTCATTTTATGAGCCATGTGAAGTTTCACGAATCTTAACATAACTTGAACAGATCCTTGTGTATTGATTGGGGATGGAGGAGTAGAAATAGACATGTAAATATTATCCAAGTAGCTGTAGTCATGAATCACTCTCTTAGCTGTAGTCATGAATCTTCTATGCCATTCACATGTTTATATTTTACTCTGACTCACTAGTCACTGTTAGTTCTCTATGTATAGTAGATATTTCTATTACAGTTCTCTTTCTCTGTTTACATACTGTATTTTCTTCAGATCCTGTATCTCACTTTACTGCATGATTATATTTTCTAACCTGCTATGATCTGTTGAGATGTACTGTGCTCGCTCCAGTCCTGACTGGACCCATTAATAAATTTTACAGATAGCCTGGAGGTTGCCTGCTAGCCTAGAGGAGACAGTAGAGGTTGCATAGATAGCTAAGGTTTTTGCTTATAGTTTATTTTCAGTCATCTTGAGTTGTATTTATGGATTACTGTATTTGAGTTTTGAGATGTATTCTGAGTTTGTATTTTAGACACTTAGACTTCTATCTGTTGTATCTCTTTTCGATTTCATGTTTTTTCTATCTTCCTTTATGCTCTACCTTAGATGTGATTGAGTTTACACTGTGCTATGTCACCCCCATTCGGGGAGTATAAACTGTTTAGTCTTATACTGTTAGATGCATTGAGACCTAGGACAGCATTCTACCGCCGACACTGCGACGTAGGCTGGGTGTTGTTACGTTCTCGTGCCCTAACTCTAGGGTGCGGGTCGTGACACGTTTTTAGTGGTGGCCCATACAGGTCGAGATTCGCATTAGTGCGATTTCGTAGTAGCGCAATGACTTAGTTGTACTACTACGAGCCTGCTATAGGATATATAAATTAAGATGTTAGGATGAGAGGATACTCAATCACTGTTAGGATTTTTTGAGAGATTCCTGGGATGACCCTTGAGAATCTCATTTTGAATTCCGATTTAAACTCCTTTTCCTTGTTTTGATTCACCTTTTTCCTTGATTTGAATTTGATTTTGTGGATTCATTGTAGAACTTTGAATCCTGGTATTAGTTGATGATTTTGATAAAATTTTGTAGTTGTTGATTTAATTTTGTATTTAGATTAATATTTTCAAATCCAAGGTACTCAATCACACTTAGGATTCTTTGAGAGATTTCTGGGACGACCCCTGAGAAACACATTTTGAACTTCAATTGGAATTCCTTTTCCTCTTGTTTGGATTCACCCTCATTCCTTGCTATTGAATTTAAGCTTGATGGGTTCCTCTCGTTTGAACCGATGAGAAGGAACATATCTTCATTATTCTTTCTCGCCATTATTCTCTTGCCTTCTTATTTACCTCTTATCTTAAACTCTGTCTCATTACATTAATTACCCATATCTTGTCGTCCCTACCAGATGCACTTCAAAACCATTGAATCTTCGTATCTTTTGCATGGGGAAGGCTAAGGAAGTGACGTAAATTATGTAGCTCAGAGAAGACGTAACTGGTTATCAGATGACTAACTCGATCTTCATTATTTTTGTGCATTAATTACCACCTCTTGAACTCCCACTTTCTAATTGAGATCCTTGACGTTCCTTATCGTGACTTTGATATTTGGAATGTAATACTAGCTGTTACCCTCCAACAAATCTTATATGCAAGACCTAGACGAGCTCACCTTCGTGTAGGTATATCATGCCCACTAAAACCCATCTTCTTGTACTCTATTTTCTTGATATGATTTTCTGGTCAACTGGCTAAACTATAACCTCTACCATTATACTAAATTTCTTCTTATTTCAATTAGAAATCCAGCCTTGACTCAATTCTTTCGACCCGACATGTGATGATGTTCTGCTTGTTTCCTTAGATGCTTAACCTTGTACCTCATCTGATTACTTGGCCCGTTGGTTAAGAAACTTGGACTATGTAATTCCTTTCATCATTACCACCTTTATATCTTGTGCTGCTAAATTAGCCTTAGTTTTGCAAGCTTATCTATTTTCGAGCTTGGTCATGACATATTTTATTGGGTGGCCACCCACTAACATATTGTCTAATCAGAACCGGTACATGATGGTCTGATCAACCTATTGCACTTTGGTTCGCTTTTTCATGTATCAATCTACGAGAATGGAGACATAGTTAAACTTGACCCTAGAGTCTCATTCGCGACAGCCTTGATAATTCTCCTTGAAATCTTTTCATCGCCTATGAACCTCGTATTCGTACTCAGTCGAATTAAATTTAATCGTGACCTGAACCTCCATCATTGGATGCTCGTGCTCATACTTTGATTTCAATGATTTCCCTTCTTGCCCAAGTTTCGTTTTATCCCGAAATTGATCAACTTAGATCGTGTCAAGACAAAAATCTATTTGTGATTTGTTGTGCCTAAATTTTCAATTTTTGCCATTTTATGGAATAGTAACCTTTTAATAATTTCTTAGTTGCTTGTTAATGACCAATTTTCATATAGGATGGTAGACAGCCCTACAACCTTGATGATTGTTGTTCCCTTACCTTCCCAATTAGGACACCCTAGATTGTTTGTGTGTTGATACCATAGTACTGTTTTGACCTAGAATGATTAGTGTACCTAGGTGAGACTTCCAACTGCTACGGTATGCCCAGACCTTGTATACTATTCCTTTAAATTGCATGATTTAGATAAAAAAAAAATTTAGACCTTGATTGTTGGGAAATAGGGACGTCACTCCATTAGTATCAGTTGTAGATATATATGGGTTAGTCCTTGATGTGGGGATGTGTGTCTACAAACATGTAGCTTAGGAGATTTAGGAGAGATTATAGTATCAGCCTTGATAGGATGTACTAGTCTTTTGGTGAGTATAAATGTGTTATGAGAGATAGGGGCCTATATGTCTTAGTAATGCATCGTTCCTATGGTAATAGAATGTATTAATAGATGGTTAATAGTAAGATAATAGTTTGAGCATACCTATAGCCTATGATCAGTTCCTTTTCATCCTTAGTTAAGACCACTTTAAAATAGGTCCAGTCCCTTGGATATAGGTTCCAGTCCATATTCTATTGAAGTTCCATTACCGCCGTACAGCAGAGCAGTATTTGAGGTATTCCTAGATTGACACTTTTTAGATGTCCGTTTATTATTCCAGTGTTAGGAAGTGTTACCTTAGATATTGGGTAGGTTAGAGACTCTAGAAGGAGTACTATCGATCTTAAATTTCGAGGACGAAATTTTTCTAAGGTGGGTAGAGTTGTAGCACCCAGTTTCCCAAATGAGGGTAATTTTGAAATTTTGTGTTTATAATTATTTTAATAATGATATTTAATTCATGATATAATTTTTGGTGATTTTAAATTATTTTAAAATTATTTAAATCAATGACTTGTGGTTTTGACGTTTTGCTAGTGAAACCCTAGAGACTATTTGACCTAGAGCCTAACCATGTGATTATGATATTTTTAATATCATTTTTGGCCTAAGGATATTTTTTGCATTTGACCTCTTTGAATTATTTTGATATTATTTTATTATTTATGATATTGTTTTGGGGTTATTTGAGTCGGGTTCGAATTTCAACTCAATCCGACTTGAAACAGGGACCCGGGGGTAGTTTCACTCTAGTGGGACCCACACACTAGTTAGGCATGGCCCACATGATATTAATTTTAGTCCACATGATAGAAATATTTTAGTTAGAGGTTAGACTAATTATTATGGATAAGGTTAGTGTGATTAGAGACTTTAGAATGACTAATTTAGCCCCAACCAATTAGCCCTTTCCTAATACTCATAGAATAGGTTAGTGGGGGCATTTTGGACCTTACCATAATAGGACAAATAGCCCATATGGCCAGCCACTTTGGGAGAGGATAGGCTCAAGTTCATTTCATTATTCTCATCCACACTCTCTCTCTTGTTCTTCCCCAAATTCCTAGAGGGCAATCCCTAGCAATTTCTCCACCAAATCCTTCTATTTCACCACCAAATCTTCTTCTTTCCTTCTCCATTCTAGCCAAGGAGGAAGCTACCCAAGTTTGGGAGGATTCGGAGCTCGTTCGTGTCCTTTTGGAATCTCTACGTGTCGGTGTCGCTCCGGGAAGGCTTTTCTTCGATTCGATCTACCGGGAGGTATAAATCCCTTCTCCTTTTCATTTCCTCATGTATATAGGTCTATTTTGAACCCATAGGAATGACCCCCATGGTTGTATCTCCATTTGTGTCCATTTCGTGTCCATTTGGAGGTCATAGGAGTGTCCTTTGTGTTGTGGTTGTGTCCATGTGGGAAAATCCCAAATTTGGACACACTATGTGTTGTTATGTATGAATGAATTATTACATGTTTAATCTCATATTTTTGTATTAGAGATGTGTTCTATAGTGTCTCATATATATATATATATTAGTGTAGAGAGTGAGTTCTTGATATATTATGTTATATACTTGTGTTCTTTTGTCTCAAACTACCTAAATCCGTCATGATTTTTATCCACGTTTTTAATTTCAGCCCTAACTTAAAAATGTCATAACTTCTAGCTCAAAGCTCGGTTTAATCTCCCATTTTTTTAAAGAAGCGTATTGAAGTTAGCTTTCCAAAAACATGTATTAATAGGCCTAATTATTTCTGTAACTTTCTGGAGAATTATTTGAGTGTCAGCTGTACGAAAGACAAACGCGTTCTCGGTGTTTTCGCGATTCCGGGAGTTTCCGGAAACGAAAACGCGATCCGTTTGAAGTTTCGAAAAGCTAACACATAGATCTATAACATACTTTAATCCTAAATTTTAATTCATGCTGAGATGGTACAGTATTGATTATTAGTAGGAGTTACTATTCGGCATATGCATTTTGTGCACCCTTGTGTGTAATATAATGTTCTATTTGATTTTAACCCATGTTAATGTATATACATTATGTAATTAAATAGAGAATGCAAGCATGAGTAAATGGTTAAATAAATGATGTATGAGGTGTAAGTATCCTATCTAATGTAAGCATGTATAAGTATGGCTTGTAATGAATATGTAGGTTCCATAGTATGTAATGTATGGTGCATATAGTGGTGCAAGAGAATAAATGAATGATGAATGAATGCAAGCATGAATGTAATGTAATAATAGATGTAATGTATGCAATATACAAGTTAATGAGATGTAATGTTCTATGTTAACACAAATCCTATATTACCTCATGTACCCCCTTACACTATGTTGACACTATCACACTTGACACATTGTTCACTTACACTTTGACACTCTTTGATATGTATACACTATGTATGCCCATTTAACCCTCACTTGCCCCTTTGCCATGTTCATATACACACACGTAGCCTCTTAAATAAGTATTTATGAATATAGTTAACTTAGCTATGTATGTATATTATATATATGTTAGCATATTGTGTTGTAATATATAAGTTTATATAACCATTTGAAATGCCATAATTATAGACCTAATGTTGAATATCAATATATGCATGTGTATATATGTGTAGACATATATAGCTTAAAGTAATAGATTACCTAGTGTATATCCAATGTGAATTCTTGCCTATTTGAGTATTGAATAATTGCATGCTATATAGAGTTGGATGTATGTTGGCTTGTATAGCCTTGTATTGATGTGTGCTTGCTAAGATAGTCTTGGTTAGGCCTAGTAAGACTTACTGGGTTAGGACATGACCTAGTTTGACCTAGTTTGACTAGTGCAGTTGACCAGAGTTGACCAAGGATTGACTTTGGCCTAGTTTGACCTAGATTTATGTAGAATGCATTGTAGTGCTTTATATTACCCTTCTGGACATGTTGTGACTTGTGTTGTTCTAATTTGGAGCTAGACACCTCTCCTCGGACAGTATCTTTACCTTGGACATTCAGATATCAGGCGAGTACATTCTCTGATCATTTTATATCCTGTTTAGAATTATTTTCCTGCTTTAAATTACTTTACTTGATACTGTCACGTTGGTCACACGGATTGGTACTATATGGATCTTTTCATGAGATGTTATCCCCCTCGGGAGCATCGGATACTGCATGTTTTGTGCGTTTCACGAATCATCACGTATCTCTATGCTTCCTCTGATTCATGAATCGCTTGTGACACATGTACTCTTATGTTCATAGAGCCATCATGAATCACCTTCACGTATCACTCATTTTATGAGCCATGTGAAGTTTCACGAATCTTAACATAACTTGAACAGATCCTTGTGTATTGATTGGGGATGGGAAAGTAGAAATAGACATGTAAATATTATCCAAGTAGCTGTAGTCATGAATCACTCTCTTAGCTGTAGTCATGAATCTCCTATGCCATTCACATGTTTATATTTTACTCTGACTCACTAGTCACTGTTAGTTCTCTATGTATAGTAGATATTTCTATTTAAGTTCTCTTTCTCTGTTTACATACTGTATTTCCTTCAGATCCTGTATCTTACTTTACTGCATGATTATATTTTCTAACCTGCTATGATCTGTTGAGATGTACTATGCTCGCTCCAGTCCTGACTGGACCCGTTGATAAATTTTACAGATAGCCTGGAGGTTGCTTGCTAGCCTAGAGGAGACAGTAGAGGTTGCATAGATAGCTAGGGGTTTTGCTTATAGTTTATTTTCAGTCATCTTGAGTTGTATTTATGGATTACTGTATTTGAGTTTTGAGATGTATTCTGAGTTTGTATCTTAGACACTTAGACTTCTATCTGTTGTATCTCTTTTCGATTTCATGTTTTATCTATCTTCCTTTATGCTCTACCTTAGATGTGATTGAGTTTACATTCTGCTATGTCACCCCCATTCGGGGAGTATAAACTGTTTAGTCTTATACTGTTAGATGCATTGAGACCTAGGACAGCGTTCTACCGCCGACACTGCGGCGTAGGCTGGGCGTTGTTACGTTCTCGTGCCCTAACTCTAGGGTGCGGGTCGTGACAGACTGTGTATATTAGATTTCTCAATAACAAGTAATGGCTTTTAAGGCTATAAAATTACTGTTAACAATGGGTACTTTGTGATGGACCCATATAGCTGGTCTCTGCATCATTAGTAATTTGCCATGGTGTGTGAAATATTTGATATTGTACTCTAAATTCCTGTGTGGTACATGACCTGTACTATTTGTTGTCAAGCAGCTAATTTACTACTTCTCGTCTCAGAAGTACTCTCTTTAAGTACTCTTGTTGACAAATGCTTGTACTCAGTCTAGTAGACAGTTTTTTACTTAGAAATTCATTGTGATGTTATTTCTGTCACTATGATTAAGCACAGCTGGAACTCAAGTGTGTATGCTTGTCATCATCATCACATTTTTTATGTTTATATTGTTTTTTCCTCTCTTTTATTTATTATTGTTTCTATCTTTGTTTTTTTTAATATATGCAAATGACTTTATTAGCCTGATTCTTCTATATACATAGTTTTGTATCATCATATTGTATTTTGAATAAACAGACTTTATTTCATTGCACGATGTCTTCGAGTGTTGCCGACATATCTAATCAGCGAGAAGAAGATCCCATATCAATGGAAGTCAATCAAACGCCAACATCTAAGAAGAGCATTGAATTTAATCATCTTGGACAAGCAGTTGGACCCAACGCAACTCACTTTAAGAGTCAAGTTGGTAAATACGCGAAGACGTATGTGCCTATCAGGTATACAAGTTGGCTAAAGGTACCTAAGACCTACAAGGATGATGTTTGGAACGAGATAGTGGTAAGAAAAATGAGAATTCTTTTACTTTCCTGTCATTGTTATATATATTTTTGATATACATACTTATTAGCCACCTGACATGAAGTCATGTGGTAGCACCTGACATGAAGTCATGTGGTAATTGGTAACCACCTGACATGAAGTCATGTGGTAGCACACTAACATGAAGTCCTGTTTGTATTCAGGTAATTGGTAACCACCTGACGCATTTGAGGTAGAAATGTTGTGCCAATAGGTTTAGTTGGTCAACTCTATAACATTTTGATCGGATGAGTAGATATTTTCCTGACACACGAGGTTGTTTCTCAATAACACGTTTACCCTGCAAAAGAGAAAAATGTATAAAGTACAGATAAAATCTAAGAAATATGTAGTATTGTTTTTCACATGTTTAATATGGTAAGACAGTTATGCATGTTTAATATGCTAAGAAATATAAACAGATGGCTATTAGACAAATGGCTATTAGACAGTTCTGCATTTTGATCGGATGAGTAGATAACATGAATTCTTTTACTTTCCTGTCATTGTTATATAATATGTTTAATATGGTAAGTTGTAACATTTCAACAGTTCTGCAGTATAAGAAAAGGTTCACTCAGTTTGAGCATGATGCATAAATTACTTTCTAGGTAACTTGAATCATGTTTGAGGTATGATCTTTGTATGATAGTGCTACATGTAAAAGTCTTTTCTGAATCCATAAATTAGCTTTTTCTGAATCCATAAATTAGTTTCCTACTCTCTATGGAGTTATGGGACTGAATCCTTAGTTTCCATCTAGACCCTAAACCTTTTTTTTTATGTTGTCTCCTCGTAGAGCATGTTTTAACATGAACAAATGGCTATTAGACAAATTATGTTCTCTCCTCATATAACATGTTTTATTATTTTACATTTATCATAGTTTGAATGGCACCACCGTTATTCTGAAATTAAGCATTTCAACAAATATTCTAACAAAGCATTTTAATTGCAGGCAGAATTTGATATCCCAGGTTATCTCAGAAAAGATATTGAAAGAACAATGCCGGATGCATTCAGGAAGCTAAACCATACGCTGAGAAAGGATTATTTGGATAAGCAACCTAATTTAGAGGCAAAAATGCTGGCTATTCCGAACGGAATTAAAAAGGAAGATTGGGAACAATTTTGTATCAATGAGATTGATGAAAAACAACTAAAGATAAGAGCTACAGCCGTTGAAAGCAGAAAGCATAGTGTGTATGGTCATACTGGGGGTCGTAAGAGCAGTACAATGGTAGAGTATGAGATGGTAATTTTCCTCTAGAAGCAACATTAGAATTTTATAATTTTGTATTCCCAATGTTAAGCTTATATATCAAAACTAATCCATGAATTATCTAGAAGGCAAAGCGGGAAGATCCTACTATCCCTATTACACGGACTCAAGTGTGGATAGAAACCCATACGAGAAAGGATAGAACAACGATGCCTAGTGCTGAACTGTTCATGGTGAGGTCACATAAAACTTTGTTATCCCCTTACATTTAATTAAATGTTAGCTTTTTTACAAATGATTTTACAGAAATTAGTCAAAGAGAAACTTGTCGAATCCACACAAAGTGAAAGTGACAACAATAGCATTCATCCTTTATCAATTGATAATGATCCTTTGACTCAAGTGCTTGGAAAGAAAAAAAAGGGCTGCCAGGTGTTGGAAGCTCTGTTTCGAAGAGAAAGTATGATGATGCCCTTCATGCTCATATAATATACACAAAGGAAAGAGGTAAGAGGGAGTGTCTGAAAAATAAGGTTGATGAGATGCAGACGAAGGTTGACTTTATTTTTAATTATTGTAAGGTAAGGCAACCAACCGTCGCAGATTAATTTTATAAGGTTGACTATATATATTTAATTTTATTTCTTGTCTAAAAAATAAGGTTGACTATATATATTTAATTTTATTGCTTGTACCACAGTCACAGATTGGTGGGCCACTAACACCCATTCTTCAATCAACTGGTGGGTCAACAACAAACGTGCCCGTACCCCATGTAGGTGGGTCATCATCACCCATTCCTATGGAGCAGACAACTGGTGGGTCATCAACACCCATGCTTCAACAACTGCAAGCAACTATTGGAAAATCAACAACCGTGCCACCAATAACGAAGAACAATACACGTGGGCCATCTTTAGGCGAAAGGGAAAGGGATTCAACGACTTTGGCAGGCACTGAACCAACTACCACAGCAAGGTTGTGTGAATTATTTGATTGGAATTGGAATTGTGTTGCAGTTGCAAAAGAAGTAATTGATCCAATGCATCGAGGTAATTTTCATAATTATCAACTGGACCCTCGATACAAAATGAAGCTCAGCATGTGTGTTAGAAAGATTTTTTCTGCAAAGCTCTACAAAGAAACTCCTGATGCAAAAACAATTAAAGAAGTTGTAGTCGGCGAATTCCTTGTATGGCCCAAATCACACATTAAATTTATGGAAGCATAATTTGTGAGTATTTTCTTATCTTACCTTTCCAATGATTCATGGTATTTTGCACTGTTGGTTCACTGGTTCTTTATAGGTCTGTGCAGTCATGGTATTTTGCACTGTCATGGTATTTTCTTATACTTCGGATTCATGGTATTTTGCACTGTTGGTTCACTGGTTCTTTATAGGTCTGTGCAGTCAGTAATATTTTTGGGTTTGTATCTGTGGTTTTCACATTCTAGGTATCATAACCTACCATCTGCTAAGTGACAAGATGCAAATATCCTGCTCTTGGCTCAGTCGAGCCTAATGTTGCACTGTCATGTAGCTCCTTCAGAGATAGTTCCCTGCATTCAATTACATTCCCTGCTACTTAGGTGTTGTCCGGCATACCTTGAATCAAACCAAGTATCTGGGATCTTGCCACTGTCCTTCATCCTTAGATGTCACTTGGGAAAACGTCAATCCATTCTTATATAGATCCTACATATATGTTTTAGTCGATCACTTTTGTGTTTAGACCCAACCTGACCTGTGCAGTCCCATACATGTATCTGGACTGTATGATACTTACTGCACTTTTCATTCATCCATTGCATTCACCTTGCTCTGTCATATTATGTAAGTATTAACCCATTTGAATCTTAATCAGTTCACAGGTGCTCATGTGATTTGTCAATGCATTTCACTTGTAATTAATGCACTTCCATTTAACCACTATATTCTAAATTACATAGTATACTTCGGATTCATGGTATTTTGCACTGTTGGTTCACTGGTTCTTTATAGGTCTGTGCAGTCAGTATTTTTGGGTTTGTATCTGTGGTTTTCACATTCTAGGTATCATAACCTACCATTTGCTAAGTGACCAGATGCAAATATCCTGCTCTTGGCTCAGTCGAGCCTAATGTTGCACTGTCATGTAGCTCCTTCAGAGATAGTTCCCTGCATTCAATTACATTCCTTGCTACTTAGGTGTTGTCCTGCATACCTTGAATCAAACCAAGTATCTGGGATCTTGCCACTTTGTCCTTCATCCTTAGATGTCACTTGGGAAAACGTCAATCCATTCTTATATAGATCCTACATATATGTTTTAGTCGATCACTTTTGTGTTTAGACCCAACCTGACCTGTGCAGTCCCATACATGTATCTGGACTGTATGATACTTACTGCACTTTTCATTCATCCATTGCATTCACCTTGCTCTGTCATATTGTGTAAGTATTAACCCATTTGAATCTTAATCAGTTCACAGGTACTCATGTGATTTGTCAATGCATTTCACTTGTAATTAATGCATTTCTATTTAACCACTGCATTCTAAATTACATAGTGCATTTGATCAGTGGTCAGTCCATAGTGTACTTAGGATTTCCTTGAGAAGATGATTCCAGCTCTGTTATCATCTGGGGAACTTTGCAATTGGTAATTTCAACAGTCAATATCTGCACCTATGCTAACTAATGATCACGATCATCTCTTACTTCTTGCAGTTCAATTCTGAGGCCTTTGACTTAATTCTTTAATTCTTCGTTTTGCTTTACAGCCTCTTGTTGAGACGACTGGGGAAGAAAACCAGCAAAGCAAACTGCAAAGCACCAGGCATGCCTAAGGTTTTGATACTCTCTCTACCCCATTTAGATATTTACTGATACTTCACTAAATGAGCTATCAACATGTAATAGTACATATAACTCCTAAACCACACATTTTTACTTGGGGTCTGCTCCATACTTACGGATTCTCATGTCCAAGGACTCTCTCACCTGAGTATTGCTCCCTGGTTGCTGAAACACATATAAGAGTAATACCAGTTCTTAGATTTGAATGGTACATGCCACCATTTCCCTCTGGTTGTTGTACTAGCTGGTTATCACTTGGGTACTTGGGTTATGGGATACATCCTGTTCCAGTGTACTAAAATCAGTATTGTGGAATCTCAATTGATACACAGGAGTAATCCTGGTATCCCTTGGTTTTCAGGATGTGAGATGGGTCCCCAGGTCTGATAATTCATGTGTTTGATACATGAGTCTCAACAAGGACTGAGTCAAATAGGTTCAAGTGTGGAACACATGGCTATATTGCTAATGAAGGTACCAGCGATTTCCTTATGAGAACTGGTTCTGAATCATCAGTGCAATGATGATACTGATACAAGATATTAAATATTTGGAGACATTTATTCTTGTATCAGGATTCATGGAGTGACTTAGTTTGCCTGTATCACACATTATCTCCACAAAATAGGAGCAGTATCCTGTGTTCAGGATTTATATTCTCAGATTTGGTGATTCGATCCCTCCCCCTAGTCATTACAGTTGGGTCACCCAAATCACCTACTAGATGGGTCCCCAGGTCTGATAATTCATGTGTTTGATACATGAGTCTCAACAGGGACTGAGTCAAATAGGTTCAAGTGTGGAACACATGGCTATATTGCTAATAAAGGTACCAGCGATTTCCTTGTGAGAACTGGTTCTGAATCATCAGTGCAATGATGATACTGATACAAGATATTAAGTATTTGGAGACATTTATTCTTGTATCAGGATTTATGGAGTGACTTAGTTTGCATGTATCACACATTATCTCCACAAAATAGGAGCAGTGTCCTGTGTTCAGGATTTATATTCTCAGATTTGGTGATTCGATCCCTCCCCCTGGTCATTACAGTTGGGTCACCCAAATCACCTGTTAGATGGGTCCCCAGGTCTGATAATTCATGTGTTTGATACATGAGTCTCAACAGGGACTGAGTCAAATAGGTTCAAGTGTGGAACACATGGCTATATTGCTAATGAAGGTACCAGCGATTTCCTTGTGAGAACTGGTTCTGAATCATCAGTGCAATGATGATACTGATACAAGATATTAAGTATTTAGAGACATTTATTCTTGTATCAGGATTCATGGAGTGACTTAGTTTGCCTGTATCACACATTATCTCCACAAAATAGGAGCAGTGTCCTGTGTTCAGGATTTATATTCTCAGATTTGGTGATTCGATCCCTCCCCCTGGTCATTACAGTTGGGTTACCCAAATCACCTGTTACCCCATCAACCCAACACTTCTCTTCAAGTCCTGATACCATTTTCTCGTATCTGGTGTTTAGGGGGGTCCTAACTGATCTCAGTATGTACCATGGCCTTGGTTTTGTTCTGATACAAAACCGTGTCCAGTAGCCAAGTCCCTGCATTGAAATCAGGCTCCAGATACCATGGTTTATCAGCTCGACCCTAAAGTCCTGTCCAATAGGTTTATACTCATCTGCAACCTAACCCAGGATGTCTTGATTTGCCAAACCAGCCTGATACAAGCCCTGGTACTCGAGATAATAGCCTAACATGGTTTTGCAGGTTACACGAGGATTGGTGAGGGTTGGAATACCTTGCTTGGTATTTCTGGCTGACATCATTAGTAGTCCCAGGGTTTGGGATCAGCCTTCTTATCTCTGAATTTTCGATCCTAATGATTCACAACTCAAAGTTATCAAACCCTCTGTATCAGGTATCCATGTGATACCCGACCCAGGACTGATCTGTTTGAGATCATATTAGGTGTATCCGGTCTCCACTGATATTCTTCGGGGATCACAAGGTTTGCAGATGGTGCTATTGGGTTTTGAGGATTTCTTGGTATCGGTATGGTGGTTATTCCCAACATTAAATATGATTTTCAAGGGATCAACTTGCAGCCAAAACTCGATTTCCTAACTGCTATCATCTCCTTGTATTTATTTACGTTTTGTCAAAACTAATAGAAATCTGAGATTTCAAATAAGCTGAGGGGTTTGGGGAGTCGGTTTACCATGGATTAGAAAGTAGAAATTTGAATACTAACATCACTCATGCTTTAAACTAGGAACATACGCATACCCCCCCCCCCCTTAGGACTTGGGTCCTATGCAGGAAGTTTAAAGTTTGCATATGCACCAGGACTATGGGTTTGGACTTGTGTTTTACCTCCTGCTTGTGGGATCTAATCTGAGATTTTCAATAAAGCCCACTATACTACATTCCTTTGCAAGGCAGCCTTTTTATGAAAGGCTTGAGTTACACACATATATATGTTTAGGAAAATGCCTAGTGCAATACGATAATTAAATAGATAATAATTAAATAAAAAAAATTAACATGATGGAAAATTGATCAAGAGGTTTACAATGTGGATATATGCCCCCTCCCCTTATTTTGACTCTTCATTTGCCCACCACCAATGACAACAGTAATAATATAGGCTCTTATTATGAGAGATGTTGTTGATGGCCATATGCATGCTTTGATCTCTCCTGCCTCTTTCTTTTTGCATATTTTTAAACAAAACTATTTATCACCCACTGCCGAAGCATGTTGTATATATAAGAAAAAAGTAAAAGGATGGCTTTGTGGTCAAATTATTTTGTCATGGTTCTAAATAATCTTTGAAATGTCTACAGGTTGTCACTATTTTTGCTTCCTCGGTAATCATCGCTTCAGGCCTCCGGTTACTAACAAGAACGTCATGTGTCAGATGAATGGAAGAGGAATTGTTTTCACAGCTCTTAGATATTATTTTAGCATTATAGTTAGTTTAGTAAAGTTGTATTAACAATATTTATGAAAGATATTCTGATTTTATTAGTCTATGTATTTTGCAAGTACTTGTGCCAACTTGTTTACTTTCATTTCTATTTTAATGAGTTACACTGATAAAATCTTTTGATTACAAGATATTGTCAATTGCCATTTTGTTACAAACTTCTTTAGATTTTCTTGAAATGTTACAGGTTGTGTAATTCCTAGCATAACCACTTATGTTGTAATATGTTCTCTATATATTATTTACGATACGGACAATGAAATGGGAACAGTTTATGTCCTTCACACACTCGAACATTTTTTAGCTGCTCCAACACTAATTGGTGCAAAAAATAATTTGAAACTCTTTGCTAGGAACGCTTTCCTGTTGAATTACTTTTTAGTCGTTACAGTAAATGGGTCAAAAAAAATCTAAAACACTTTGTTAGGAACGCATTTATGATGTTCCAAAATTGGAACACGTTTTAGCCGTTACAGCTTTACAGCATATAAAACACGAAAACAAATTTGTCACACTTTGTTAGACACGCTTTATTGATGTTCCAAATCTGGAACGACTTTAAACCGTTCCAAAATATGATCGTTGGAACACTCTAATTTCGTTCCCATATATGATACTTGGAACACTTTAAATTCGTTCCAATATATGATATTTGGAACACTTTAATTCCGTTCCAATATATGATATTTGGAACACTTTAATTCCGTTCCAATATATAATATTTGGAACACTTTAATTCCGTTCCAAGCAATCTGGCAGCCCATAAATAGGCACGGAATATAGGTGTTCCTAAAATTATTTGGAACGAAATTCCTCCATTCCAAAATGGCTATTTTGGTGTAGTGTCTGCTGGCCGCATGGAGTCCACTCTGTGTTTGAGCCGCATGGGACTCTTGAGCCGCATGTGGCTCCTTGGCCGCATGGATCATTTTTCTCCTCTTTTTCATGCTTCTACAATATATATATATATATGAAGAGGAGATCTGCGTGCGCAACCCTAGCGTCGCGGTGAAATCCACTTAGATTCCGTCGTCTTCGCTCGACTCCGGCTTGGCCTCTGGCCAGGCCGACGCCCCAATGGCTGCGCCCAAGTCCTTTATGGAGGCGGTGGTTGGTCGCGGAGAGGCTTCCACAAAATTGCCTGCTCGTGAGGTCTCCTCGTTTAAGGGAGCACCTGCGATCACGTTCTCTGAAGAAGAAGAGGTCGCCCTTGCGGCCCCCCTAAAATATGCCCTCATTGGGAAATTTTCCTATAACAAACCTCCGATCGAGGTGATTCGCAAAGCCTTGCAAGGATTCGAATTCAAGGGTTCTATAAAGGCTGGAGTTATAGATCGCAAACACATCCTGATTCCACCATCAATTGAGGAAGACTATCTCAGGCTTCGATCAAAAGAGATGTGGTTCATTGCTCGTGCCCCCATGCGTATATTCAAGTGGGAGCCTGACTTTACGCCATTGGTTGAATCGACGTTGATGCCGGTTTGGGTGACTCTTCCGGATTTACCTTATCACCTATATGCAAGGGATGCTCTTTTTGCCATCATAACAGCCATCGGCACTCCCCTTAAGATAGACAAGGCAACGGAAGAATTGGCCCGACCTAGCATGGCTAGGGTTTTCGTTGAGATTGATGCAGAAAAAACCATTACAACGAAGGATTCGTATCAATTTAGCGAAAGGGAGGAGTTTCTGGCAGAACGTAGAATATGAACATATTCCTCTTTATTGCAACCATTGCTTTCATCAAGGCCACACAGTGGATTCTTGCAAATTGAAGAACAAAGGAAAGGCGATCATGCATGAGGGATTAGCCGAAGCTAATATTCCAGAAAAGGTGGACACGCGTCGGGCTACAAATCCCCCTCAGGTCACGTCGATATTACAAATAGTGGTCGATGACATACCAGCCATTAATGAAGCTGCTAATCCCTCGGGGATTAATGATGGGCATGCAGCCACTAATGCTAAAGTAAGTTTGCCGCCATCTCACGTCCCCCCAGATGATCCAGGCCCAAGTGGACCAACCAGCGATGAGCCTTCGAAAGTTCGAGTGGATGTCGACGTGATGGCTCAGGCTACTGTTCAGGCCACTACCGTTGTTTCTTCATCCTCATTGGAGGACCTAGAGGAAGGAGAGTTTCGGGGACTGCACAGTAATTAGGCAGATATTGTTGAGAAGAAGAACGTCTGGGGCAGGGGGTTGCTGACGAGCCGTTCAGAAAAGATCAACATATAGACCATAAAGAAGGCAGTGAAGCGGGAAGACCAGAATTGCCTCCAGAGTCTTCACAAAGAGCTCCTATTGAAGAAGAACCTACACAAAAGCGTCCGAAGGGAAGAAAGATGGTGGAACCATCTGATAGAGTCACGAGATCGGCGGCAAGCAAGGCACAAGCTGGTAGCTCTCAAACCCTTAATGTATAATTTCCTTATTTGGAACATAAGGGGTCTTGCAAATGCGATGACTTTTAAAAGGTTGAAGTCTCTCATTAGAACACACAAAATCAATTTCGTGGCGATCATTGAACCTAAGGTTGATAGTGAGCAACTCACTCGCTATCGGGTTAAGTTAGGGTTCTCAGTAGCTTTTTCGAATGCTCGGGGTAACATATGGGTGATGGCTAGAGCTAATAGTGATATTACTCTGGTGGAGTCATTCGACCAGGCTATATCTATTCGTTTGGTAGACCCTATGTTACCGGAGGAGACTCTGATCTCCATTGTGCATGGGAACAATAAGAAAGAAGGTCGCAGGCTGTTATGGGAGAGGCTTCTTCAGCTGCAAAGCTCGCAGAGCCTACCATGGATAGTTGGTGGCGATTTTAATGTTGTTCTCAAAACAGAAGAAAAACTTGGGGGCAAACGAGCAGATGCGATGTCCATGCAGGAGTTTGCAAATTTTCAGTTGGATGCGGGTTTAGTTGATCTGCCGTACACTGGAAGCTCTTTTACCTGGGTGAAGTCCGAGAAAGCTGATCGTCGTGCGTCACAGTTAGATCGGGTGTTCTTGGATTCTAGATGGTAACATTTGGCTCCCTGTACGATTGAGGAACATTTAAATAGAACTGAATCGGATCATGCTCCAATTCTTGTTCGATTATTAGCTCAACAACAAGGTAGTTTCAAGCCATTTCGATTCTTGGATTTCTGGACCAAACATCCAGATTTTAAACAACTCATCTCTGATGCTTGGACCTCAGTGGATCATCGACATGGCCTTACCAAGGTCGCGCTTCGATTGGCTGCTTGCAGGAAGGCTCTCTCGAAATGGAGTCGGGCAACGTATGGGGATCTTTTTCAAGCAGTGAAGGATGCTGAGGACAAGGTGTTAGCAACAGAGCTTGCTGTTGAGGCTGATGGGTCGGAGAGAAACACAATTATACTTGGCCAAGCAATTGCTCTACTGAAACAAAGAGTGAGGATTGAAGAGGATTTCTGGCATCAAAAGTCTAGGTTGAAATGGGATTTAGAAGGTGATAAAAACTCGGCGTACTTTCACGAGTGTGTGAATTATAAAAAGAAGGCTCCCAGGATACACACTATATCAACTCCGAATGATACAGTCTTAGTTGAGAATTCTCATATTAAAGCATATACGGTTGAATATTTCTCAGCCTTGTACCAGAGGGGGACATCAAAGAGGATGAAGAGCTACTATCGGTTATCTCCTGTTTGGTGGAAGATGCTGACAATGAGACATTGATTGCTTTGTCATCTAAAGAGGAGCTGTTTGCAACGATTAAATCGTTGGGCATGAATAGTGCGTCGGGGCCAGATGGGTTCACTCCTAAATTTTTCTTTCATAGTTGGGAGGTTGTAGGTGATGATGTCACAGAGGCAGTAGGCATGTTCTTCGAGGGGTTCTCGCTACCAAGAGAGGTTACCAACACTTCATTGGTGTTGATCCCGAAGATTAAACAGCCGAAGTATTTTACAGATTATCGACCCATTAGCCTGTGTTCGGTTTTGAACAAGATAATTTCGAAGAATCTAGCTATCAGATTGGCTTCTATTCTGCCGAGACTCATTTCCCCCGAGCAGAGTAGTTTTGTTCGTGGTCGGGAAATTTCGGACAACATTGTGCTTGCTCAGAAGATTGTAGCGAAGATGAATAAGAAGCATTGGGGAGGAAACATTGCCATCAAATAGGATATGATGAAGGCCTACGACCGTTTAGATTGGAGATTTCTGTTGAAGGTCTTGCGCAAATTTGGTTTTCACAATAAGTAGGTTGATATGATGCTCCGTATCCAAAACAATGTTTGGTTTGCACCTCTAATCAATGGAGAATCGGCAGGCTACTTTCAGGCGTTTAGGGGTGTTCGTCAGGGAGACCCATTGTCTCCTGCATTGTTCATCCTCGCGGCAGAGGCCCTGTCTCGTAGTTTGAAGTTATTGCCAGCGAATGAAGGATTTACTCCTTTTATTTCTCCTAGGGGTTGTGCCCCTATAACTCATTTATCGTACGCTGATGATGTGTTACTATTCTCAGCAGGAGATCTTCGTACAATAGGCCTGATTCGGGACACTTTGAGCAGATATGAGGATGCTTCAGGACAGAAAATCAATGTTGCTAAGACAACATTATATGTTTCGACGAAGACGCCAACTGATCGGGTTGCTGAATTGGTGGATCGCACGGGATTTGCAATTAGTTCACCTCCATTCACATATTTGAGTTGTCCTATGGCGGCTGGGCATCAAAACTCTGATATGTATGAGGATCTTATTTATAAGATTCGATCTAGAGTCGAGGGATGGCATAACAAGCTTTTGTCTCCTGGGGGGAAATTGGTTTTACTCAAGTCCGTTCTTACCTCAATTTCTGTGTATACTCTTGCAGCATGCAATCCTCCAATTGCGGTTTTGAAGCGCATTGAAGCAATTTTCAGCAACTTCTTTTGGGGGTCGATCCAGGGGGCTCCTAAACGGAGATGGTTGGGGTGGGAAAGCATTGCTAGAACTAAGCAGAGGGAGGTCTTGGAGTCAAGAGGCTAGAAGACATTATGAAGGCCTTCTCTATCAAATTGTGGTAGAAATTTCGTTCTCAGGACAGTCTTTGGGTGCAGTTCTTTATGACTAAGTACTGTTCTCAGATGCATCTGAGTACAGTCAGGAGCACGTCGAACTCTTCACATGTTTGGAAAAGATTACTTGAAGGCAGGGAGATAGCTGAACAATATATTCTGCAGGATGATTTGGGGATGCATTGGCGTAGACAATCTGGGCGATTCACCCTTGCTTCGGCATGGGATATCTCTCGTAGACAATGGCCTCTTGCTCCTGTATTTATCCACATATGGGGGACTTGCATTCCATACAAATGGTCTATATTGCTTTGGCGAGTTTTACATAACAAACTTCCCACAGATGATCAGATCATGAAGCTTGGCTTTAGTATGGCTTCTCAGTGTCATTGTTGTGTGAATAGCTCGACTGAAACCACTGAGCATATTCTTAACTCTGGGGAAATGGCTAGGGAAGTTTGGGGGCTCTGCAAGGAGTGTTTCATATCTCATGTGGAGGACGTTCTCTGGATCATAGGCTGCGTCGATGGTGGCGTGGGGGTAAGCTGCATCAAAAACAGATTTGTGTTGGGGCAGTGATCTGGGTTCTATGGAAGAACCGCAAAAAATGGCGATACGAAGGATATAAATTCTCATCGGACATGCTAGTGAAGGAGATTTAAAGGCAAATTGGCAAAGCTTCAGTAAAGTGCAAGCATTAGTTTTGATGTTTTAGTCAGTAGTTGATTCGAGTTTTTTGGTGTTTTAGTCGATACTCTTTTGTAACCTGAGTTGGAACTCTTTTAATTTCTCAATAAAAGACTAGTGTTTCATTATATATATATATATATATATATATATATATATATATATATATATGTATATATATATATATATATATATAAATTATATATATATATATATATTTATATATATATATATATATATATATATATATATATATATATATATAAAATATATATATATATATATATATACTCATATATATGTATACTGCTGTATGATGCTCCCCCCTTCCCCACTAACATGACATATACAAATGACTGTATGGACTGACACAAAAATGTAATATGAACTGAACCCAAGTTCAGTAGGACAGGTTGTGGACTGATACATTGATACTTGGACAATACAATGCAATATATGACCCAAATTCAAGGGCAGAACAATCTAGTGGAAGTTCAAATTATGAACTGGACTTAACTAAGATATACAAATAGGACTGATATCTAAACTGGGACTGAACAATGTATATCTGAACTAACAAGGAACAGGGAATTGAACATATATATGTTAATGACTGAACAAGAGGATATGAAGACTGATACATACATATGTTAATGACTGAGTAAGAGGATATGAAGACTGATACATACATATATTAATGACTGAACAAGAGGATATGGAGACTGATACATTAAACATGGACTGATACTCCATCATGTGGACTGAAACTTGAGTTAATGCAGTGATTGAACTCAAGAGCAAGTTCCTCCTCTCCATCTCATATCTGAACTAAAGTGGATGATGGGTTTGACCATTAGGAATGACTAGGACTAAACATTAGTGGATATGCAAGACAAACATATTTGGACTAATACTAGTGTGGACAGAAATGTATGTGGACTGATACTTAAAGTATCAGTCAACTGATCAAGTAAAAATATAACTCGAGCCATCACTTGTTGACTGATACCAACTTACTCCTATACTCGAGCCGCTTTTTTACTGTAACTAAACTACAGGGGACTGATATCATTACAGAATAATAGGGATGCAGGACAGATAATATAGGGACTGACACTCACAAGGTAAGAATAGGATATAACTGGTTCAAAGTCTAAACTAATTAGCATTGGTCTGCCACTTTGTCATATCTGAATATTAACTAGAGTAGGAGACTGCTACTCCAAGTATCAGTGGACTGATACTCGTGGTAGTGAATTGATATGTGCATAAGAGATTAAGCATATGGAGAAAAGGAACAGAACGGAAAATGGGGCTCGACTGAATAATTATACATATATAGGAATGATATAATACAACCAAGGGACTGAACATTATAGGTAAAGCAGGGGACCAAACACAAAGTGAATGGGGACTGAACAGTAGGTTGTTAATTTAGACTGATACACTATGAAAATGGAACTGAACATTATATGTTGACTGCTCATGGATGCAGGACAGAACACAAGGAATGAACATTGTATGTGGGCTGAACATTGGATATAATATGGACTGCACAGTTAGGGAATGAACATGCAATGACTACCATGAATATAGGGACTGAACATGATGCAATGTAACTAATCAAGAAGAAAGGGACTGCAATATCAAAAACAGTGACAATATACTATATACAAAAACCCCAAACCCAATTAACACACAAACTACAATCTTAATTCACTAGATTGGCTTCCCACCTCTAACCTATATTAATACATTCCTAAATTTAATGGTCAAACTGAAATTAGAGCCTTGGATGCTCTTTTGGCCATTTTGTCAAACACTTGGCGTGCGTATCCGATACTCTTGTGATACGCACTCCAAATGGATCCAAATTTGACCCAAAGCACACCCACATGTTCTAAATCATTAGTATGACCTAATTAGTCAATTTCACAAACCTTATATTCTTATTCTCGAATTTCCCCCAATGTGGATCAAAATAAAAAGGGAAAAACCTCAAAATAGGAAGAGGAGATCCTAAACTCCTCTCTAATGGCATCCTAATGCAATAGGGGTCCTAAATGAATGCATCTACACTAATTAAATAAAAATTAGAGGTTTAGAGAGCTCAAACCAATTGGGAGATAGATTTCCAATACAAAATCTCTAAATTTAGATCTCCTCCAAGCTCCAAGTGTCCAAATGCTCCAAATGCTTCCAAGCTAGTCAATAGAGCCTTCTCCTCTCCAAGGAGAAGAGAATGAAATTAGTTTGAGAGAATTTGGAGACAATTTGAGAGTAGGAGGAAATTTGGGGAAGAACTCCTAAATTAGGGTTAGAGTTTCTATGGAAAGGGGGAACAAGAAGGAGTGATACTATATATAACAAAGGGCCAAATATGGCCGGCCACAAGGGGTATTGGGTTAGGGTTTGTTTTAGGGGGGAAAGTCCAAGGAGCCCTTTCTCTAATTGTCATGACAAGTTCTAAGGAAAGGCCCACTTTAACTTAGTGTTTTGTCCTACAAGTTCAAATGACTTTTCTAATTAGAATAGAGACTAACTAAATGAAAATAGGTTTTATGTTTGTCTAATCCCACTAACCAAGCCTTCCTTGGTCATGACTAATCGTCTAATTAAGATGGTTCTAAAGTTTTACCAAATTTATCACTAACACAATTAAATACATTAAATTAATATAATTATTAAATCCACACAAAAGTCAAAATACCCTCATTTTTAGATTATGGTAGTGACAAAATCATTTTAAGTAACCCGAAGTCTAAGTTCGCCTTCGGCCGTACCAATATCCCTTTCATCCACTATCCCTTCCATTGTGTATGTTTGTCCTAATCTGAAATCATGACCTCGTGGTTTGTAACGACCACTACCGATGCAACTCTCCTAAGTCAACTTTAGTTTAATAACGCTTCCTTGTGTTTAATATCCATATCACCGTGGGTATTAGTCCTTTTACTCTAATCCTCTCAATCTAGTTACTAAGACTTCGTTCACCATACGTTTAATCGTATTTGATTCATCCGATATCAAATTGTGTATCCTTTGAAATCATGCTTAGGTAAATCTTGAGAATGACATTCACTTTATGGATAGGTTGTAAACCCTATGAATTTTCTATGTTTCATATTCAATTATTTTTTATTTTATTTATTAGTAGATTTTTTTACTATTATTTTTTATCCTTGAGCACCCTTTACCGTGACTTGGATATTTGGAGCACAACACTAGTATTTTCCTTCCTACAAATTTCATAGTCATGATTTAGACAAGTCCGCCTTTACTTTGATATATCATATCCCACTAAAACACAGCTCCTTATACTCTATTTTCATTACACAACTTTTGAGCCAAAAATCATATTTCTAGCACTTACCACTACAACTGTTGTCTGTTTCAAATAAAATTAAAGACTCAAATATAAACAAATCTTTCGACCTAATATATGATTATGATCTACTCAAAGTCTACTACACACGTCATTAGTGTGTCACACAATTGGGTTCCCCTGCGCTACATATACACAAAAGTGGCATTTTCAGGCTTTTGGAACCCAACTAGCCTACACCGACCCGAAACTAACCAAAATAGGAGTAGTAAAGCCAAATCTAGGTTTTCTTGACCAAATGTGTCTATCTCTGATATAAAAATTATCACTTTGCTCAACCCAACAAAAGATTCAAATCAAAGATCGCATCCACTAGTGGAACTCTCCCCAAAATTTAATCCATCAAATCTTTCGACAGGTTTGACCAATCATATTTTTTTAGCATAGAATCCATAAACCTAGCTAGTAACCTACTTGTAGCCGAAGCCACATCAGTCCACAATGCTCTCCTCTACCTATCCTTATAAATACCTAGCAA